>CM024792.1:25247263-25644763 GCA_014281875.1 Nibea albiflora | reverse complement strand
GCGGCACCGAGACGAAGTGCTTTCTCTGGGCATGCGGTCCTCCAAGCTTGACCCCCTCCGTTAACACGATTTTACCACCGGATCCACCGGGCCCCCGGTGGCTCCTGTCTCCCTCCCTCACCGCGTGTCCCTCTCTTTGAAGCGAGACCCCCAGGAGCTCCTCATTAACCCGAACCCTGCCCCCGCTGCTCCTCCGCTCCTGGGGACAGCGTCGTGCGCCTGCCACCAACTCCGCTGCTGCGCGGCCGCGACTCTCCCGGACTATCACGACCCCCCCGCCGGTCTGCACCATCGCCCCGTCAACACAATTCTCGTACGTGCTCATTCTCTCTGCCGTGCAATCCAGACCCGCGAGCAAAACTACCGGGCGAGCCTCGTCGGAGTCTCGCGTTCGCGTTTGCAAAACTTTTTCTTTACCTTCTCGGCCCCCATTCGCCGCAGCAGCCGCAGAGCCGTATCCACCTCCGACCGTCGCTCCTTTCTTGGATTTCTTCCCCCGGAGTTTCGCTAGTAAAGTCCTCCGCAGAGGATCAGCCATTCCTTTCCTTTCTCCCCCCTCAGCCCCCTTTTTTGGTTAATTCCTCCCGGTTTCTTTCAGCGCGCTGGCTCCAGAAGGAAAGGACCGAGTGGGTGCTCCTCGCTCGCCGCGGTCAAAGCTCGCCGGGCCGGACGAGCTCCTCTCCATTCTCCGCTGTCACCTCCGCTCTGTCGCCTCACTCACTCCTGCCTCTCTGTGCCTAAACTGCACCACCTCTCTCTCTCCCTCCCTCCCTCCCTGCTCCATACAAACACACACACTTTGCCCTCCCCTCTCTGTTCTCTCTCCCTTCCCTTCTCTCTAGCGCCTCACCTCACCTTCTCCTCATGTCTGCAGCTCAGATACTTTGGAGAACGTTCCTGGCTCGACGTTCAGGGAACCTGCACATAAATTATTCAGCTTCTATAAAAGTGCAGAATGTGCAACTAAAAAAGGGTTTGATTTACAGCTCACATTTATTGTGGAGTGAAAGGTCCAGTGTGTCAGGAGCTTTGGAGGCAGGTTGGCCCTCATAATTATAATAATTACTAAAGTTCATAATCAGGTCTGCAGCTGTAAAAGTTGAAGAGCTACTAACTGACATATTTACACCAAAGTTTATTAAATTTAATGTTAAATAAACCATCAAACACAGAAATAAATGAAATATCGACGCGATCTTGCTGAAAAATTCAAGAACTATATCACCGAAGGAGGATGAAGAACAGCCACAGCCTGCCAGCTGGAAAGCTGATTTTATTTATGACTCATAGCTGATAAACTTAAAGCCAGTGACGTCTCATGAATCCTTCTGAAGGAGGACAATTTAATTCAAAGTTTAAAGTTTCATCAAAAGAAACAGACAGAGCACAGATCAGCCTGTGTATCTCCTTAATGCAGGACAATGAATATTCCATCTAGAGCTGAAAGACAATTAATCAATTAACTATTTTATTAATAGATTAATCTTTCAGTAATTTATCAAGCAAAAACAACAACAACACGTTTGAAGATTTGTTGCATCATTGTAGATTTAATATCTTTATAAAAACAAAGTACAAAACATCAGAGAAATGTACTTAAAGTATCTGAAGTACAGCGTAGTAACATTGTAAAGTACAGATGTGGATAAAGCACAAGGCTTCAGACGCCGTCACCTCGTCTCCTCTTTAGCAGCTCAGGTGTATGAATGCAGGCTGAGCCTGTAGGTTCTGCAGCTCCGGCCTCTCTTTTGAAACTCAGCGCATATTTGTCCCTGAAATGTGAGTTCAATGAAGCCGGAGAGCTTCAAATTACCACCTTCACTGGGAGCTGTGAAGGCATTCGAGCAAACAGCAGGGAGAAACAACACTCATCATCTCAGGGGGAAAAAATGTGCTCGAACCTCTGCAGACAAAGACGGAGAAAAATGTCCTCCTCAGCGAGAAACACTGAGGAGGACGGCGATAACCTAGCAGCTCTGAGTCACCTCTTAGCTTTTACAAATGAGCGGGATCGAGTGTGTCGTGAGGAATTTGTCTTTTCTTAGTTTCATCTTCATTATTAGATGCACATGACGGCTATTTTTTACCCTCCAGCAGCAACGCCGGGCCTGAAAGCACGGCCTGCCGCATGATGGATCGCTGCCGATTATCGAACTGACACTTTTATCTGAAGTGTATCTTGAGTAATCCTCTCCTCTTTGACCTTGCGTCTCACCCCTGTCCCCGCTCGCAGCACAACCTGAGACGTTAAGAGCGGCGGAGACAGCAGAGAAAGGAATGAAACATACTTCACTTGAACCTTAAGCCGTTTGTTTGCTGTTGCCTCTACTTGGAATGTGCAAGAGGATGAGCTGCTGAAAAGCTGCGGTGTGCACATGCGCTCTCGGACTCTGTGTGAGGCACACACACACCTACACACACGCTGTTTCTCAGTGCTGGCTTAACTGTGACTCCCTTTTCTTCATTGGATATAAAATTCTACAACGTCTACCCATGATTGAGGGCATTTATTGTCAGAGCCATTCATCGACGTGGGCCCCAACGTCTCACATTCACCCTCCTTCTACCCGCCCCACCTCCACCGCCACCACCACCCTCAGTAAAACATGATAAGCATCTGTTATTGCTCTGCAGGAGCCGTGTAGGCCCTGACGCCTCGGCCTGCCTCCCCATCTGACTGACTAGACCCTGTCTGGGCAGTTATTTACAGGTCAAAACCTGCAGGCTGCATAGTGTGTCTTTGTGTGTGAAAGAGTGGGTGTTGTGAAGAATGAAAAAGGGCTTAGATGCATCAGGGAAAAACAGAAATCTTTGGACCAGACGGGAGTGTTGTAATTGGTCAACACGTTCACTGCACGGCATGAGCAACGTCTTGTCTATTAGTGCAATTTTCATACTGGGAATATTTGACATTCCTGAAAATATGAGATCTTGTTTTGTGATAGCTCTTAGTCCCCTGAGGTTATACAGGACTACACGCAGCGATGGCTCGACATATGTAATACAAGTGACCTCCTTAAGTAAAGAGTTGAGGCGTTTATTTGAGTAACTGCTTCAAGTGAGTGTCAAAAAGCCCAAATTTAAATATTCAATCCGCTCGTTTTGTTTCAAAACCAAAAGATCACAAAAGACGAATCGCAAATATTCAAATTTAAGAAGCCAGTTTCTTCGTAGTTTGCTTAAAAATGCACTTAAATGATTAACAGATCGTCAAATTAGCTGCTGTAGTTACTTGGTACATCACAAATAAAACATATTTACATATGAAATAAATGATGAGTTCATAAAATATGATGCAAAAACACCAAAACAAATAATGACTTGTTCTCTCCGAACATTATATCATCAAATTATGTTTTGTTCTGATCGTGAATGTTGTAATTTTACACAGCGGTGTCACTCAGGTGAAGGATGTAAACACTTAGTTCAACAGTGGTTACTGTCATTAGTTTATCTTTTATGTCGGCGTGATAAGACTTCCCTCTGCAGACTTCTTGCGTCAGCTGACTGCTGAGCAAAACCGACACAAATGACACAATAATACACGAGCCGAAGATTTAAATACACGCAGAATAAGCACTTGTCGGGAGTTAGTCTACATGCTGACTCAACGGCGCAGCAGAAAATGAGGAAGTTTGTCTTTCCTTTTTTTTTTTTCCCCCTCCACCAGTCACTTGTGCCCTTTTGTGAGGCCAGTGGCAGAACATCTGCTTAGCTGGCCTCCTTTCAGATGGAGTGTATGAGGAAGAAGACTGTGTGTGTGTGTGTGTGTGTGCACGTTTGCACATGCATGTGAGTGTGTGTTGGGATGTGGGGCTCTGCAGCTGCTGGGGCTCTCCTCCTGATGGCTGCCCATTGTTCCCCTCTCTCTGTGTCTCCGGCTCTCGCTCTCTGTGCCGGCCGGTTTATGGGCCTTCCCCTTTTCTCAGTGCACACCGCAACTAAATTTACGTCCTTGGACACAAGCCTTTCTCAGGGTATAAATTAGGCTGGATGATTCCTGTCAAGAGCGGCGTTGCCAAGTGCCTGCAGCTTTTTTTTTTTACGTTCCAGAGTCACATTAGCTATTCACTCATATTTTACTATTGAGGCAAAATAAAAAAAGGGAGCTCTTATCGTGCCTCGTCACACTTATATTCACACCAGCGTCTTGTTAAAGTTGTGGATTTGTAAGGTAGGTTTTGAATTTATCCTGATAGCTTTGTGCAGAGTCCATTTCCACAAAACAATGAGTCACTTTTTCCTCCATGTCAGGCTGGAAAAAAAAACATTTAGACAAGAAACTCTTTAATGACAAAGTCCAGCTTCTGTGTACAAATATTAGTGTAATCAAATGATTAATACAACAACCAACATCATTATTTTTTTGCAGTGACCTAATAAAAGCTCATTATCAGTGAACTGATTGTTTGTTGCGGTCAAACGTTGCGTCCTCGTCCGGAGCTCAGATCAGCTCTTATCTCTTCAGATACGAAGCAGGCTGGGAGAGTTTAATATTCTGTTTGCTCGTGTTGGATGAAGCGTCTGTGAGAGGTTGTTTAAAGGCGCACGGCAAAATTAAAACACCAAATAAGGCCCGAGCATCTGGAATAAAGCGGTGACTCATCCAGGCTAAATTGAGCGGTCGAAGTCAGGAAAATGATATTTCACCCGTCCTTTTTGGATTTTGTGTGACGTTGAAACTCCATCATGTGACTCCTGGAGTCACTTTTTACTGACTCTTCACGTCAGACTGCTTTAAAGGAGGCCGTAGATCATCAAAATCAATGATGCCAGGGAGAGAAACAGGATGGAGCTAAAGATTGTTTTCATTACTGGTCAGATTTTTCTTTTTCTTTGCTCTCAGTAGGACATAAAGGCTGCAAACAGACCAGGTCAGCAGGGACAGCACACATTTCTGCATAATAAGGACAGTACTGCATGTTCAGGGTGACTTTTGCAACGTCCACACGGGAAATAGTCCTTAAACGTCCAGCGTGTCAGATTTAGGAGGCTCTATTTAAAGAATATAGCAAAATAAGCATCATTATGTTTTTGTTACCTTCGACCGAGACGTTTCTCTCTACAGACGCGGTTGGTTCTCGTCCGCCATGTTTCTGCAGTAGGTTTGTTAACAGTTTCAACACCATGCTTGGGGAAGGGGAGGCTGACACGAGGGGCATGCAATCCACGACCTGTCTGCGGTGAACCCCGCCTCTCACCCACCGTCAGTGACCCTGATAAAGATGATTCATTTTTCTGTTGATTGACAAGTTGGTCGACAGACTAACTGCTTTAGGCTGAACAATTATGAATTGATCTGATTCAGTAAACCGCAGGACAAGAGCGGAGATAACGTCACACACACAGTTATCTCCTTCATTACTGACCAGCAGCCACGAAGCTGACCGCCGCTGGCTGATTCCTCCTTTTCTGAGACACACACACACACACACACACACATCTGTTCCATATCATTGTCAACAGACGACCTCTGACATGTTTATCAAGACGCGAGGTTAGACAGCTCGTCTCTTGCTACTGTTCTGTGTCATCTCAGAGTGAATTCATCATCAGATCATTCTTGAAATATTTCACTTCACAACTTTTATCTTCGCGTTCGGACGCTCAGTCTTAAACTTAAACCGGTGATCCGTGTGCCAAACTATAAGGATTTCTGAAACTCAAGGTTTCCATGTTTAAAATATCGTGTGTCATTTTCTCTCTCGCTGGCATTTTTGTGGCTGTAGCTCTTCGATGTATACAGATTATAGGACAGCGGCTCAGAGTTTCCATTCGTGCATGCAGGCCCACAGATATGGCAAATAATCCTTCGTTTGCCAGGAAAATATGTTTGCATAGAAGTATTTCCTTCTAATGTAAAGTGAGAGGGAAACAACTGAGTGATTAAAAAGTGTTTTGTAATGTGTCGTTTGCAGCTATAATCTTCTGCTGATAAAAACCTTTCAGATGTTCTTGGGTGGTATGGAAGAATTGAACATCATTTGGAAATATTCATCTACAATCAGCAGCCAGCACCACAATGTGACTGTAAATTACAATATTATATTACCGTCTCACCATCATTTGGAAAATTCAACCCCTCGCTCAATAAGAGAAGAACCTGCGGTTTATCGACCACCGTCTGTCTGAGCCATTTTTTTTTCATCCATTTTCTAAAAAACGATTCTAACATTTATGTAACACTCTCAGTATTCTCCTTATAGCAGGTGAGGGGGGTGTTTGTGTGCAGCTCCACAGAGGTTTTCACCTCTGCTGAACATCTGTTTCAGCGCGACTGCCGGTGTGAAAAACAACTAGAAAACGTCCGAGGATGAGTGAAGGGAAGTCAGCAAGTCGCTGGGCGTGTTGACACGCTGCCGTCGTTCAGATTCATAAATTTAGATTCCAGCCGTGCTAACGTTTGTCAGCCGGTGAAATATCTCGTCGGCTGCTGGACGGATTGTTGACTGCGGTCAGTGAAATCTTCAGGTTAAAATGTCAGTTTCATACTGCGACAACAGCATGCTAACATGCTAATCTAACATGATCAACCTGGTGATCATCCAACTCATACTCAAAGGGGCGAGTTAGGACACAAAAATGATTAATGATGATTATAATATTAATTTATTAACCAGTCATCATGAACAGAATGATGCAAAGCAGCCGGCCTGTGGTAACGTGTCGATCTACACAAAGCAGCTCATGAGACAGCGCTCAGGAAATGTTTGTATGTATCTTGGCCACAGTTCAGTCCCGGCAGAGCCAATAAATGATGAAATAAACAAACTAATCATAACCAGTCGTCAGTTATTATTGTTAACCAATAAACGGTTGTATAAACGCAGTAACACACTCGAGGTCGTGCCGTTATACTGGATATCAGCACAGCTGTGGTTTGGGCGCAGGCACGAGGCCACAGTGCTGATTTTATCCTTCTGTTTGTTACATCATTAATAGATGATAAGTTAAATATGTGAAATTATTCATTGGTGCAGTTATCTTTTCATTTGGCCTGCTGCTGTGTCTTTGAGCGCAGCCTCACAGAGCTGCTCGGCGGGGACACACACTCGTCTCTTCTTGTTTTTCGTATTGGCCGTGCGTCCCCGTTTGCAGCACCACACACACAAACCAGCCAGAACTAAATTTACATACAAGCTGCGACATTGTGCTGACTGTGTGAAAATGTCATAAGTCAAGAGAGAAGCAGCTGTAGGCAGCCAGCTTGGTAAAGATCCCTGAATACTCAATGGGCATCATGGGGTCTCGACCTTCCAGTAAATGTGTCACAGTGATAAACGGTTAGTGTGACTGACACTTTTCAGACCGGACCAGGAAACAGACCTGACTTATTGGAAACCTCCAGCAATTTAGTTAATAAGTGACAACAGATCGTAAACTATAAGATTTTATTTAGATACTGCTGATCGGACAAACGTAACACAAGACAAAGACGTTGGCCTTTATTAAACAACGATAAGGTCAGCCATGTGCGACGTCCAGTGGGACGAAAAAATGCTTTGCATCTGGCAACATGATCTCCATAAGACAAAGAGACTACAGTCCACGAGTGCTGCAGATAACGTATCAAACAGAGTACTAACCGAGTAACACACACACACACACACACACAAAAAGAAAAAAAACACACAAACTACGCTGGAATTCTGAATATTTTTCCACACGATTCCAAGAATACTGCAAAACATCCATCTTCTGGGAAATTTTCCAGCCGCGACGTTGACAGGGAGATGAGTAATTCTTCAACACTGATGGATGTGACCTCGCCGGTCGTGGCTCGACCAGAGGAGTTAGTTGTTCGTAAATATGGCTGATAAAAATCACTCCGCTGCTGCTGCTGCTGCTGCTGCGCAGGACCAGGTACGCGTTTCAGACAAGGCCAGGCACATACCTGCAGGCTGGAATTTTATCAGAAGCATATTTACCTCTATTTCATGTCAACCCCGAAATGACAGATAGGCCAGGAATTCCTCTGATCACTAAGCTGTTTCAAAGTGGAAACTTTCTCAGTGCTCCGAGGATCATTATATTTGCTCCAATGCTCGCAGAAATTTAAAGAATGAATTCAGGAATGTTTTACCTGCTTCCACGGCTTCACGAGCCGGATTCAAATGACAGACAGGACACAGCCACCTCCAGTAAAATACATTTTATTGCCTAAGTGGTTCATAATGAGTATATCACTGAAAACAAACTATAAAATCATCCTGGTACAGCTCTTCTTCACGCTGACGTGAGCAGGAACAAAAAAAAAGGTTCATAAAACGGTACAATATTCCAGACATCTTCTGATATACGACTGAACATGCAAGAAGTTTTATTTCACACAGACGTAGAGTGTAATACAAGGTACACGAGGCTGAGCAGACAGCCTGTATGCATCGAGTATCTCAAGAGAACTGAGATGAGACAAACTTCCGAATCGAAGAACAGAACTCCCTCCCTGACAAACAGCACACACACACACTCTCACACACACACACTCTCTGGTGTTTAGACAGCAGACTTCACTACCAACACGAAGGAAGTGTTTTCTATTGCAGCTTGAGGGCGCCACCTGGTGCCCAGAAGCAGGAAGAACAAGCATCTTTTTTTAAATGTTACAGCGATTTTTAAAAATCACACGTTTGAAACAGGAACTTTTTTTAAACACAACACAAACATCATTCAGTGGTGATTAGATACTTCCTGTAATACGAGACAAAAAACACTGAGCGAGTAAGCCACCACAGCCGGACGTCACGGTTATTTCAGCTCATTAAATTAACAAAGAGGCAAAGTCAACTAACCACACTTCACACGTTATGTTCACCGTGTCACAACAGCCTGAACTCACATTTAATTTGTTTTTTAAAAATAGTTTTGACCTTAATTTTTATCGGAGCTGACGTTTAATCAGCAGCTTTCTTTGCCCTGACGCAGAGACGCAGGGACTCAAACCAGAGCGATCAGGCAGGTTCACTCACGCCTCGCCTCACCTCGTCGAGGTGACGCCAAACTGGGACTAAACCAGTCTGATCACCTGTTTGGTAATGCCCCAGTACATGTTGTAAAGCTGTGTCGAGTGACGTCCCTCATCTCTGTGCCTGTGGAAGAAAGCTGAACACACGACCCGGTTTGTAAAGCACCTGAACTTTGGAAAATCTAAGCTGGACTGTCATCTACTGTCAGTCCTTTGAAAGCAAAACAAATATTATAATTACACAGGTAAGATACCTGCTTTCACTAGCAGCGCGTTGTGCTGATATCTGTAAAGGTTCTCGGCTGACATAAAATATTTTAAAATCACAAACAGATTCTTCGTCGTTACTCAATCTTTTGCCGGAGGATCCGTTTCTCCTCTTCCACGAAATTCTTGTCGGAGGTAGCTTGTCCCATGTCCCTCTTCCTCTTCTCCTTCTGCTGGAACGTCTCCACGCGCCGTTTCTTGGCAGACAGGTCTCCCTTCTCGGATTCCTCATCTGATCGAAGCGGTGTCAGTGGCGGTTGGATTGGGGAGTTTGCGAGATAGAAGTGAAGGGAGAGTGGAAAATAATGTTTTTTTTAAATTACCCGACAGCATTAAAATAGTTTCTGTAATAGTGCAGGTGCAAAGCGGGAAATGGAGCAACTGTTTGGGGGGTTGTGCCTGTTTGGCACTTTTATTTTATTTTCCATCAACATGGACAGTGATGCAGCTGTGTGTGTGTTAGGACTTTACCCTGGATCACTTTTAAGGCTTCAGTCTGTAGTTCTGCGGTTTGTTTGACACATTTTCACGTGCACATCAACTTTTAATAGGATTAGGACTTATGTGCAGGTGTGCTTAAAGCCTCTTTACACCGTGTGTCACATACAACATGTCGAGCACTCTACACATGCTCAGAGTTGTTGAGGCTGTAAACGATAGGAGTGAGATGCTGTCGTCACACTGCAGGACTCACCTGAGTCAGAGGGTTGCTCCTCTGCGGGTAAGAACCGGGCGTTGCCGGTGTACGGCTGTGGTGCGTCCTCCCCGTTGTCCTCGTACACGTTGGACCACTTTATGGCCATGTCCATGCCCGGTGGAGGCCCCTTCTTCTTCTCTGGCTCTGAGGCGTAGCTTTCAGGAGGGGGCACGGCGTTTGTCTTCCATGGTTTGAACTCTCTGGCAGGCTGACAGAGAAAAACAGGTTGTTTATGTTGATGAGGAATCGACTTATCAAGGCAAAAAGAACATGAAGGTTTGATGCTTTCATGTGTTCAGGACTGTCACCTGGATGATAAAAGCAACTTTTAGATGCCAACTCTGCATCTGAAACATTTCAGACTATCACCTCATCAAAATAGTAAGAATCATAAAACTGTCTCTCTCCCCAAACACACCTGAGACTGCAGGTCGGTGTCACCAATGTTTTCACCACGTGAAGTCTCTGAGTCTCTAGAAAAGCGCTGACCTTCTTGTTGAGTCCAGGCTTCAATCTGAAGGTGAGCGTTCTCTTCTCGTTCAGAGAATCAGAGACGTCGAACAAACCAGCTGCTGTCTATTATTTATGTTTATTTATTTCTAATTATTCCTTTAATGCTCTCGTGCTTCCTCAGGTACAGTCAGTCACTGCAAACTGTTTTTAAAGGAGCTACATCAAGTTATTGTTGTTATTATTATTGTTATTATTATTATTATTATTGTTATTATTATTGTTGTTGTGATTATTATCATCATCATCATCAGTGGTAGCAGACGTCACTGTGGATGTGTAGCATTATGTTTAATGTTACATGTTTACCAGCGTTAATCTCTTTAATAACTGAGGTGCACTGTCAGGTTAACGGTGACTACCTGTCTGTCGTTGACTACCTGTCTGTCGTTGTCTACCTGTCGCTGCCTGTCTGTCGTTGTCTACCTGTCGTTGTCTACCTGTCTGTCGCTGTCTCCCTGTCGCTGCCTGTCTGTCGTTGTCTACCTGTCGCTGCCTGTCTGTCGCTGTCTCCCTGTCTGTGTCTACCTGTCGCTGCCTGTCTGTCGTTGTCTACCTGTCTGTGTCTACCTGTCGCTGCCTGTCTCTCGTTGTCTACCTGTCGCTGCCTGTCTGTCGCTGTCTACCTGTCTGTGTCTACCTGTCGCTGCCTGTCTGTCGTTGTCTACCTGTCGCTGCCTGTCTGTCGCTGTCTACCTGCCTGCCTGTCTGTCGCTGTCTACCTGTCGCTGCCTGTTTGTCGCTGTCTACCTGTCTGTCGCTGTCTACCTGTCTTTCGCTGCCTGTCTGTCGCTGCCTGTCTGTCGCTGCCTGTCTGTCGCTGTCTACCTGTCTGTCGCTGTCTACCTGTCGCTGCCTGCCTGTCTGTCGCTGTCTTGGGTGTCTCACCTCCTCCGGGGCTTTGACCGTCAGGCTCTCCCAGTCTATCTCCTTGTTCAGCGGGTTGTAGAGGAAGGCGGGCTTGGACACGGAGCTGAACAGTTCGGCCGGTGTCGGTAGAGGAGCTCCGCCGGCGGCTCGTTTGGTCCCGTGTTGGGAGGACTGAGCCCCGCCGCCCGCAGCGTCTGTCCCGGCTCTCTTCTTCGGACCGTGTCGCTCCTCGTCCGAGTCGCTGCCGTCGCTGCTGTCGCTCAGGTCGTCGTAGCTGGAGAAGAAACCCAGAGAGCCGGACTTCTTTTCTTCAGACATGTCGAGCGAGTTCCGAATCACGTGAAAACGACCCAAAAAACCGAGACCGAGGCTGAAGAAGAGGCTGGTTCCGTTTGTTCCGACCCACTCCGAGCTCTACTCCATTTTGAATCAGCCTCCAAAGGAGCCGTAAAGCGGCGGAGCAGTGTCGTAACGACTGTCGCAAAGATATTACATTAAAGGAGCAAGCCGAATAAAAAAACAGAAAATATATTTAATGATGCTTTATATTTAAATTTTATATTTTAAATGTATACAATTAAATATATATATATTTATTTATTCATATATATGACAGGTAGCCATAACATGACATAATACAGCTTTAAATGCCTTTATACTGGCTTCTTTTCATATTCTGTCATATAGTATTGTTGGTGTCACTAATGAAGGACTTGCCATCGTGCAGTGAATAGTTTCTACCAGGAGAGGACGCTGTCAGACCTTTGTGCTAGTGCGAAGGAGAAACTACAGTGAGCGTGAAAAACATGGAAAGCCTTGAATCAGTGTTTAGTTTGACTGTTCTGAACTCATGTAGGTGTCACTGGAGGTTCAACATGGTGGAGAATAAAGATAAAAAACATATAACTTCATTTGTATTCATCCAGTTTCCCTCTGGAGTCTCAGGTCCGGTAGGTTTGTTCTTCATCAGCTGGTTCACAGTCGACCAAACACACTGTGTGCTTTGGCCTTAACAAGCTGATGAAACTGTCTCCACAAATCACAGCAAACGCTCTCCTGCTGGGAGGTGGGGGGGGCTCCTCCTGACTCAGTGTGCTGCGTAATGTACTGCAGTGAACCTATCAAGTGCAAAACGGTTTGATTATTTTTCAGTTTGATATAATGGACACGAATAAAAGTCCTGATGAGATATGTCTGCACCGTAAACGGGACATAAACGTAAAACATGGACATAGTCTGTATGAGGTCACACGCAGGTTTCTGAAGAGCCGTTGTGAAGCTCAGAGCAGTCCTGCCTTTGGGTGGGCAATCACCTGTCAATCAAAGCGCCCGCACTCTTAATCCTGCACAACTTTAAGCCTTAATATAATGTGAACAGGTGAGTTGTATATAAATTCACCCTCAGTACAGTTGTCATGAACGGGGAAATTAGCTACAGAGACCAAAACTGTTTTTTGTTCCAGGCTGTAAACATGTTTATTTCTGCTGTCTAACATGGGGACTTATGGAGACTGACTCACTTCTGCAGCCAGCCTCAAGTGGACGTTTGAGTTACTGCAGTTTTTGGCACTTCACTACTTGGTCTGCACACACATTTAATTTTCTTTTGCTGTGTATTCAGTGGGGGGATGACAAGTGGAAAACTGGACATTATATGGACTTTAAGGCACTCTGTGCCAGCCATGAGGCCTCTGGGATTTTCTCTTGTTTCCATTTCCTATGGCCTGTGACTCCTTTGACTCATTTGTTTGTTTTTTTAAAATTATTTTTACTTTAATGTCTCAAAAGCAAAGCCACACTCAAGTCCCCTCTGTTTGAGTTACTGTATCTTTAAGCCAAAAAAAGAAGAAGTTTGTTGAGATCTGCAGCAGATGTTTGCTGATGTTTGGATCCGGAGGTCGTGGATTGTTTTATTTTTCCACATTTCATGAACCCTGAAGTGTGTATGTAGATGGAAAATTGGATCATCCACAACGCCTGTGTTCATGTCAAGTGAATTACACTACATTTCATGCCACTGAAGCCTGCGTGCGTTGACCTTTGATTAAAGTGGCTTCTGAATGTCAGCTGCGCCATAAATACAAACTTTCAAACACTCACGTTCAGCAGTTTTTCCCACAGAAGACTCGATGAAATTCTGAGGTTAAAACTAAATTTCATACTCATTTGAAGCTGTCCAGTAAAGTTGTGATTGTTGATCAGTTTTCATGATAATTTATGCTTCACAGATTTTATATAATGTAGGATATTATCATATAGTTCTCCCTTCTTTCTTTTATTCTTCTTTATACTTAAATAATATATTATACATATTTATTAGATGTGTAATGTTTCTATCTACACTATTTTATTATCTCATTCCATTTTTATTTTATTATATATGACTCGTGCTCTTTTTGATGAGCTCATCACAACTGTAAAGCTTATGCTTTATTAGAAGTATTTAAACCCTTTATGTAACTAAACTAAAGCATTGGCCACACATTACATTATTAATTAGCCTTTATTCATATAAATATTTCAATGTTCATGTGCTGTAAAATGAAATACCTGTATAATATTTTCCTATTGGAGCAGTATGACATTCTCAGCAGTTAACACTGATTTTGTCATTTTATTTGTCAGCAGTTTATTATGTTGTGTAAAGTCAAACTGTAATATCTACAAACAGTTCACGTTCATGTGTTCAGGACACCGTATAAAAGCCGCCTCAAAAGTCTGCCGTGACCCGGATTCGAACCGGGGTTGCTGCGGCCACAACGCAGAGTACTAACCACTATACGATCACGGCGAGCTAATCCGCAGATGGAAGGTAGACGCATACCACAGATCTCAGACCAGCTCATCGCAGCTTGTAAGTTTCTGTTTGCTGGAAGATATTTTTCACATAGTTACAGCTCTATAGATGAAGACTTTTTATTTGTTAATACTTTGTCTGCTGATCATATCATTATTCAACGTTTGCGAGTTGAATAAATAAAATATACACGTGAACATGTAAAAGAAAGTCAGCAAGTATTTGATCAGCTCTGTGCATTAATCAGTGATGTGATGCAATAATGACGTGAATTTGCATAGCAATAAGTGGTCATTGGTGAAAATGTCAAGGTTCCATGTGAGGACATTCATGCATACATTTATACATTTATGCTTTAAAGCATGAGTCGACCTCTAAAAATCTACAAATCAGCGAAGACGTGGATCATTAGTGGACCTGAGATGGGCCAAGTGACTCCTGGGTGCTCTAATAAGCCAAACCACCTGTCAATCAAAGCAGCCGTTACCAGCCAACATTAGCTTAGAAATGTCAACAAACGACCACTACAGCACAGAGTCCAACACAAAGTCCAAAGTCAAAGCAAATATAATGAAAGACAAATACAATGTACGACTCAATCAAGTTTTATTGATGAATTCAAATGAGCATTCACTTGAAATTTAAGGTGGAAAAAGTTTAATTTTGACAATGCCGCCTCAAAAACTCATTCTCTCTTAACTCATTCATTCTTACAGTGTCCTGCAGCACGAACCCTATCAGCATGCTGTGTGCTCTCCTTCACTTAGACAAATTGTGGACGAAAGATTTAAAACATAAGCGTGTTTTCATATTATCAAATGATCGATCTACCTTCACGAATTGTGCAGGAGTAGTTTTGAAGTTTGGGTTCAGGGTCGGCATTGACAGATACCTTACACTCTCCGTACACCTGCAGGACACAAATACACAAATGTCGTTATAGAAGAATGCACATGGAAGCCTCTAGACTGCAGAGAGCTTTAAAATACTTCAAATCCTTCCTGTGAATCCAAACCTGGAAAATAAAGTCTGTGTTTCGTAGATAGTTTAAGCTGTCACTATTAACTGGAACTGGAAATATATGAAACAGACATCATTGTGTTGATATCTATGGGTCAGAGGTCATCACACATCGCATTGCGTGTCACTGCAGTGACTCCGCCGTGGTCTGTTTCTGAAACGCCCCCGATGGGGTTGGAAGACGTGTGCAGGACGGACCAAAACACAGACCTGCCCGTGGAGGGGGAAACTGAGGTGGACGCAATGTTTCCAGATACATTTTCTCACATAGGTTGCTAAAGAATTTCTTCACATAACCAATATAGATAAACAGCAAGAACTAAGTGGCTCTCAACGCCAGAGACGGAGGCTGTTTTTTGGTGGGGGACAGTTCACCGAAGAGTCGAAGGGTCACTGTGACTTTCCCACTTATAAACTTTTTTCTCATGTAGCTGTACTGTTCTTAAGAACAGCTCTAATAACCAAACAAATCTCTTAAATAGTATTCAGAAGATGCACAGCCACGTAGTACTTACTGGCACGCCAGCAATGCTTTTCATTTCACATTGTTTCCAGTTTTTCCTGCTGATGATGTGGCATTTGGTCTCCATGACATCGATGGTCAGTTCGTAGAGTGACCCACCTGTCTCCTGTACACACACACACACACACACACACACACACGCTTCCAGCCACTGTTTTCACTGTATTTCTGCAAATACTGTTGCACCTTTCAAGATAAAGATGTTCCTGTGTGTGTGTGTGTGTGTGTGCCTTCACCTTTTCAGTGACAGAGACGTCGTACACTCTGTTGAGACTCAGGATGTATCCATTTGTCCTGGTTGATCTGCCCCAGCGCCTCTTCCGCCACCTTCACCACATCAGGGCTGTCGCAGCCTGGCGGGTCAGGCCCGGCTCTGCCCTCCTGCTGCAGCAAAACCAGACACAGAACCAGCAAGTACACACTCATCATCACACATGCACAGATTAGGTCAAATAAATGTAGTAAGCCTTCAGACTGTCCTGATAATTTAACATTCACACAGGCCTGGCCTGGTCTAGAAAGATGTGTAATCCTAGTTTTTATAGACGAGGTTTGGGCAGACTGATGCTGATCTTTCCTCAGCAAACCGCTGTTATCTGCTGCTCTGTTGGCCATTGGTTGGCTCAGACTGACTGATGGGTTAAAGTCATCTGGGGAATTAACTTGATTTAAGAAAAGTTTATTTGATACAGTGCACGTAACTGAATTCCTTTAATGTGTAAACTGCCATTGTTGAAAACGCTGCAACAAATTCCAACAATATAAAATGTTTAAATGTTAAATCAAATATTTTTTCACTTTTGCAGCTTATCAGAATTACCGGAACGGCAGTTGCGGGATGTGTGGGTTGTGTTTACGGCTCAGAGAACATAGATAGGAGCTGTTTGCTGACTGTAAATCTGTTTCTGCCTCTGAGGTCAGGTCCGATAAGCCCGATTGAAAAACACAGGCGGCATCACCTTTAACATGCCACATGATTTTCGTACAGCAAAGTTTATGTAGAAAAATGGGCAAGGATTTGATTTTGATGGCCAGACGACCTGTAGCTCCTCGTGGGGTTTTCCCGGTCTGCTGTGGTCAGTTACCTGAGAGTGTCAGCAACAGATCCGGGTGGCCATTGGTGCATGTGGAGAGCAAAGGTTGCCCTTTGTGGTCACATCCAACAGACAAGTTACTGAAGCCAGACTGCTGAAAAAGTTACTCCTGGATATGTAGCCACAGACCGGTCAGGGTGGCCCAAGCTGGCCCCTGCCCACTGCCAAAAGCACCAACAATGGGCACTGACATCAGAATTAGACCACAGAACAATGTCAGAAGGTGACCTGCTGCTAACATCTTGGTGCCAGATCTCACAGCACACCTTCAGAGGTCTAGAGGAGTCCATGCCTTGACAAGTCAGGGTGTTTTTGCAAAAGCAAAATGGGGCTTAGACAATATTAAGCAGGTGGAATGTTATGCTTACTCTCTATCTGAATTCTGAAGCAGATCCAGGTCCGGTCGAAATGCCTGTTCTTGCTCTGCATGTTGAGTTTGTATCAGTTGTACCCTCAACGCTCTGAAAAGATCGTTAGCTGCTTTAAATACATTATTTACATTATGTAATGTAGATCAGCATAACTGAAGAAAAATAAAAAGCATGTGCAAATATGTATTTTGATGCATTTTATGTTGGTGCACTTCAGTTACTGTCACACAGCCACTTCTCTAATGGTGATGTCATGTTTAGAAAAAATAACATCTGCTGTTTGTCACGTAACCTCAATCTTTTTAAAGATTATTTTATTTAAAGATAGTTTCTTTTTTTATTGATGGATCAGTGACAAACAGCAACACGAAAGACGCTGGATTATTGTTTGTGGTATCATTTATTATTCTGCACAAATAACACATAAACATAGAATACTTTCATGTCTGCCGGCTTCTTTGTGCAGTTACTCAGTGTGATGAGTCACGCGGTATATTGGGTCAGAGTTTACAGTTTTGTTATCTCTGAGAACTGTAAAAAGGAAATGACCAGTGTAGTGGTTTTATTATTTTATTATTTTTGACCAATTTCCCACCAACAGAGAATTGTGGGTTGACAAGAATCAAGACAGGAAAGCTAACAGGTTCTGTGCCCGTGAATGACTCCAGGCAAGCAGTCAGTGTGTATCGTTTATTGCCCATCAATGTGTCTGGAGCAGATATGTTGTATGTTTTCTCTTCATGTAAGCCACCTTAAGCAGCTGGCTTGAACAAGGGATCCTCAGAGAAGAGTTTCTCCACAAAGGTGGCGGATAGTGCTGGAGGAGGGCACTGGGCTGAGACTGAGGTGGGGAAGGGTCGGATGACGGGCTCCATCTGTCCAGGAATCTGGGGGTCGGGCTTGGCTGGCAGGACGACTCCAACTTCAGGGACGTCAGGGAAGACAGGCAGGGTCATAGGCTGGTCCATGGAGGGGAGTGTCTTCACTGTACCCTCCGGGTGGTCGTGGGTTCCGTTCTCGTGGTCATGTGTGTGGTGATGATGGTGGTGCTCGTGCTCGTGGAGGTGACCATGCTTGTGGTCATGGTCCAGAGCCAGCTCGTGGTCGTGGTCATGGGTGTGCACGCCGTCGGCATGCTTGTAGTCGTGGTGCTGGTTGGGAAAGTCGGCGCTGTGGTTGTGAGCTTTGGCGTGATGAGCGTGCACGTGATCGTGGCCATGGCCGTGGTCGTGGGAGTGGTCGTGAGCGTGCCTGTGGCTGCTGCCGGCGTCAGTGGTCGTGCGTGTGGTGGTGCTCGCTGTCGTCAGCGTGCTGGCTGGTTTTGTCGTGATGAGCGTGGCTCTTGGTGTGGTCGTGTTCGTGATCGTGTGAGTGTGTCTGGTCGGCACCGTGTGCTTGGTCGTGGCTCTGGTCGTGGTTGGCACTGCTGGTGTGACTGTGGTCAGTCTCTCCGCCCAGCAGGTGCAGTTTCTTCTCCCTCTCAGCAGCCTGGAAATCACACAAGATAAAGTTACGTCTGCACGACAAGGAAGCTGGTCTTTCAGAGCAAGTTCTGAAGGAGAATTCCACAATACTACAACTTTTTCCCAAGTTTGGACTTCTGTATTTAAAAGTCCCTTGATGTATATATTTTAGTATAAGTACTATACGATAAACCTATAAAGAAACAGCTCATATTCAGAAAATGTGCCTTTAAATGAGCCTCAAGGCTTCAGTAAGGTTGTGATGTGACAACTTTGCAGTCACAGTAAGCTACACATAAAACCAAACATTTAATGAATATGGAATATCAAAACATCAAATAAAACACTGGCAAGTTGTGAACATGGGAAAACAAAGAAAAATTCATGTGTTTTAAATAAAGTATTTTATTTTTTATTATGCCTTAGTGAGTCTTACCTCGGGCTCAAAGATCTCACAATCTACGCTGACCTCATCATCACCAGTGGGAGTCTTGAAGTGGGAGCCCTTACAGAAGCCCTTGTGCTGAATTAAGAGAGGAGAGGAGGAAGGAGTCAGGACTATGGCTTTGTTAGACATTACAGTTGAATTTAAGAGTAATCCTTTGCTATAATAATGTTGCTCACTGATAGTGGCCCTGAGCTATGAGCAGAAACGGGATGGAGGTCTTTGATTTGTTAATTAACTTGCATACAAACCAAATTCTACAATCTCAGATAAACGATCCAATCGACCACGATAAACGATACTGTGAAACAGTCTCGTCACGACTCACAGCAAACTCGCAGTCCATGACTGGGCACTTGTCAGTTGCCACAGCTTCTGCGCCCTTGGTGCAGGTGGTCTCCTGGATGGTGTACTCTACATTGTAATACATGGCTATGGACATCTGCACACAAACACACACAGAGAAAGAAAACACTGAACGGAGGAATAGTCATAACAATATGGGATATTCGATATAAAGAAGTCTGTGTTGACACAAACAGAGCTCTCCAGGGTGAAAGACCTGCGCATGTTTGCACAGCCATCCACTCCACTGATGGATACATGGATGTGTCCACTAGAGGGCGTATTCTCTGCATTGCACTGAGAGGATACAGCAGTAAACTCACCCCTGAGGTAGCACGGCTGATTTTGACCAGACTGAAATAATGGCTCAACCCGCTCTCCTTGTTGAACTTCTCCAGCGAGAGAGACGCCGCCTTCTGAACCTGATCGCCGTCCAGAGCAGTGTGAGACGGACAGTCGGGACAGATCTCATGGATCTTGGTTGCAGGAGCTGAGCAGAGAGACAGGTGGTTTTGAATGTGCACGTAACACAGCAGTGTTGTACAATGCACAAAACGTCTTTTAATCTTAATCAAGATGAGAAATCTGTCATATATTTCGACTATCTCCAAACATCTAAAGTCCAACTGTTTCACCACACTGGCAGAATAACCGTCTCCGTTTTACCTGGTCTGACGGTGCAGTCGTATTTGTAGAGACGCACCACTCTGTTGGGACGACTGATAAAGATGGCTGCTTTGCACCGTCCATAAACCTGAGAAAAACAGTACAACCATGCAGTATTTCAGCGTGCCGCGCACAAACGAGAGAACACGACAGTAAGTAGCCTGAGTTAGACACAGTATCGGGTATTTTCATCCCATTTCTCACAACATATTTGCATGTGACCACCAGGACATATCACAGCCTGCCATAACAGACTGTTGAAGCCTCATACTAGCTTCTGAACTTTAGAAGCGATGAAGGCGAAGTAGAAGCGAAGAAACAAATAAGAAATCTAACCGGTGTGTCGGCGATGGCACGAGCCTCGCAGGTCTTCCAGTCCTTCTTGCTGATAACGCTGCAGTTGGTCTCGACAACGTCCAGGCTCAAGTAGAAAACGAAGCCTTCTTCCTGTGATGCCGAATGGACACACGTGAAATTATCAAGCAATAATTACAGCCAACACAATCTTTGATTTATTTCAACCGGTCCGAAAGGCCTGATGATCAATGAAGCACTAAATGTTTCCATGATCCACGACAGCTGCCTCTCTTATAACGCGTTTGGCTAAACTGTCTTAATTAAACTCATTATTGACTCATTGATCCTTTATCTGACTGAGGTTTGACTGACTATCCGACTGTGAACTGTGAAATCCATGATGCCTGAAGTAGCTGAAGTACTGAATAAATTGATGACTGGCTTTAGCCTCCAATGTTTCACACTCCTCCACTTTAAAAAGACGTTTTCTACACTTCAGTATCTCAAAAATAAAAGATAAATAATTGTCTTGCAGATTATTTATGTACTTGTTTCTGCGTGACTCACGTGTTTTGCCGTGTGGGCGCTGGACAGGCGGTGCAGGCTGAAGACGTAACCATCAGTTCGGTCCTGGTTGATTTTGGTGAGGGCCTCGTCTGCGGCGCTTTTCGCGAACGCGTCTTCACACGACACCTCCTCCATGTCGTCCTGCTCCACCGGCGCACCGTGCACGCATCCCAGCGCCAACAGGAGAGACAAGAGCATGTAGTGCTTCATGGTGAAAGGCCTGGGATGGAACAGATGCCAGACAAGGATAGGGCGACCTTTTATATCCTTACTGTGAACCCATCCGCTCTACCCCTCTGTCCTGCACACACTCACAAAATCACTCCCCTTAAGGTAAACATAACCATTGACCCCCCACTGAAAATGCATATCTAGAAATACTGCATCTGTTGATTGCTCCTACAGTACAGGCTTGCATAATGGAGCTTATCAGTTGGGAGATAACCAGCCCAGCAGCATGCCATCTACTCTGGAATCAATAAGGACAGTCAGCGGGGCTGGAAGTCACTAAATCCACTCTCGGCTCTGAAGCTTTGCTCGGCAGTCATAATCGAAAAGTTAAAGAATGTTGGGAAATAATCAAACACAAACAAGTCAATTCAAACATAACACACCTATCAGGTCACCATTGTCATCATTAAATGCATCGACACATCAGACCTCAGGCTTTCCACTGACTGCTGCATTACTCTGCTGTTCACTGATTCAGCACATCAGTGAAATTTAAGATTTCTGCCACTGGAAACTGACCAATCACAGCCCTCTGTGGTCTCCATATGGTATCTCAGTAGCTACACGCATAGACTTCATGGCTACACCAACTAACCCCTTCACCCACAGCCCACGTAGAGTAAGTCTAGGCCACTGTTGAATTAACATTTTAATTTTGATACTTTAAAGGTTCTTTAAAATGAATTTAGTGACATCTAATGGGGCAGTTGCGGATTATAATCCCCTCCACTCGCCCAACCGGGTCAAGCCTGAAGGGCATGAAATTAAATGCCTCATCTGTAGAAAACAGTTCAACGTGGTATTTTTCAGCTTATATTCCATTATTTCCATATTCTGTAGAGATTTGACACACCAGATGTTTTGAGTACACAAAAATATATTTTTACACTAATGTTTTGGTACTTTTTCCTCTAAGGAATAGATCTAAGTACATCTTCCAACACTGCACATCACGACACAAACAAGTGTAGTCAAAAGTCAAGGTGTAGAGGTCTGAGTGGTGGAGAAAACATTCAGTAGCACAGCTTTGTGTCTCATTTCACCCATGATTTGACCACCAATCTGTCCCTGAGTGAGTTTGGGCATGTAAACTCAGTTCACGTACAGTTTACTCACCTGCTTTCAGGTCAGCATTCAGTGATATGAGTATCAACAATTCTTTGAAGGAGGCTGTGATGATAAAACAGGGTGAACTTGAACTTTTTACTTTATGTATCAGCAGCTGCGGCTGCAGTCGCAGCAGTGTAGTCACACACGCGACCTTTGTCATTACAAAACAAGCAGTCCATGAAATCCACCAGCTAAAAAAAAAAAAATCAATATTTCTTGTGTAGCTGCTGTGTTGCAACTTCTGAGGTGAGGAGGTACACTTATGCAAGACACAGAATCGTTGGGAAACGGCCAACGTCAACCTGAATTTAGTGTCTGAAACTGATGGAAAAAGACAGATCCACCAGGTCACATGTCGGGATCGTGATGGAGATGATGCGTCTCTGAGCGTGGGTGTCCTCACTGGTTATATTAGATGAGGAACCTTCATTTTCATGTTTGTCAGATTCGTTTTTAAGCACTTTCAGTACGAGCAGATGTGCCTGATACAAACTGTGTCAACACTCATCTTTATTTGAGGTTTTGTGATGTCATATTGTCTTGTTACGACACAGTTCCAACTCAAGCTGCAAGCCGAAACAAAATATTTGAGGTTTTGTAAAGAAATGCTGTTTGCCAAAATGTGTATTTAGTTTTTTAATGTTTGACTTGAAATCTGTTTTAACCGAGTTAACCTTTTAGGGTGCAGTTCTTCCACGCGTCTTTCATTTTCGTCAACAGGTTCTGTTACATTACAAACTGTATTACATGTTGAAGTAGTGTTTGCTTCATTGAGTGAAACGCAAGTGAAAGGTGCAGCACTGACTGCTAGGGCATTGACACAGACCATCAGTGGACCTCTAAGCACAAACTTCAGATGACGTACATTTTGATGTTAGTTAAAATGTTGAACATGTTAGTTACCTACAGAGCACACGGGTCAACCAATGGCATGGGCCCTAAAAGGGTTTACATTTCCATCCATGATTATTTTTGGGTCTTTTCAAGCTTTATTTTGATAGAAACAGCTGAAGAGTGACAGAAATGTGGGAGTGAGAGAGAGATGGGGAATGACATACGGGAAAGAGCCACAGGTCGGATTGCCGGGACGTGCTGTGACAGTTCTTAAAAAGGGTAGATCGATCGTGTCCAGCTGCTGGTAGTGTTGCAGAGGAGGTCCTCTCTGAAGAGCTGGAGGTCTTCAGGAGTGTTTAAAGTTCCACCAAGAGTCTGAAGGCAAGGCAACAAAGTGCTAACCGCCTCCAGTCACTCCAGTTTCCCGACTGATGGATTCAAAAATGAAAGTTCTTTGTGACCACCAAGCGTGAAGACAACATCAGTTTTCATCTATCAGCACTTTTCTTGCCAAAGCAGCATTTTAAAATATGGCAGCAACCACCAGACTGAAGGTTATGGGTGTGCTTAGATATAATCATGACAACGTGGCGACATGCCAAGTGTTTCTTTGTCAGTTCTCTGGTATTCTCAGGGATTCACTTTGAGCCTACACTGTCTTAGTATCAGACACAAGGTGGTGCTAGAGTATTTTGCCACATCAGACTTGGTTCACTCACATGGAGGTGCTTTGTATGTTGTTTACTAGTCTGAAGTAATACCATGATTCAGAATGAACCAAAAGATGATCATGTTCAGCAAAAAAGAGATGCCGGTAATGTAAAATGTCTCAATATAAACTGAAACACTGACTCAGTCGTCTGCATCGGTGCCCACATGTCGTCGCCTCCGGCATCCAGAACGCACACAGATCTGTGCTGATCAGCTGATTTATCAACAATGATTCATGTCGGAGGGCTGTGACCAGAAGAACGAGCCGAGCGGGAGACGATGAACAACTGCAGCTCTTGCCTGGGGCTCTTCACCGAGAGACACTTTATTCAATCTGCCTTTCAGGTCTCACTGCACGGGGGAGTAAAGAAAAAACCACCAGCGTGAGCCACAGACCTGAAAAAAGAAGGATTTGATCCGTCACACGCTCACTTTGGTTTGACACTCTTGTGTTTGTGTGAAAGGAATACGTGAGAATTCGTGCCATGTTTTTGAGACATACCGCAGCTTTTCAGGCGAATCCACGCCTCTTACATTCTTCTCAATTTCATCATGAAAACATGTTACAGCTGACGTGTCCTAAGCAAATAATGGCATGTGAGATAATAAACACTCGAGGCAATAATAAACTTTAGCTATCACGGGTGACAAACTAAAGGAATAACCACGCTTGCAGTGGAAGTAGTTCAGTTTGTAAGGAACCACACAGTGACCATCATCATCATGTGGAGTATGAACTGGCTGCCGAGGAGGTGTCAGGTCACACTCCTCGGTAACACTGAGTGAACTGCTCCAAGGGCCCTGATACATCAATCACTACCACATATTATTGAATTTCAGGCTTTTATATGTAAAACTGGGCCCCCACACGTCACTCGAAGAGCTCCATTTGTCTTGGCATTGATTCTCCAAACTCTACTGGAGCCGTGCTCCTGATGTAAGCCACACGTGTGGAGAAGACGGTGAAGGATGACTCATCTGTCACTCTTTTGCACATCTCTGCAGACTATGAAGTGAGACCGCTGAGTTCTTTTCCTAGGATGGTAACGACGTGATGTCGTTTTCTCAGTGTTGTTTCCCATTTCTGCGCGGACCCTCTGGGATCATGTGTTCACTGTGCTGGGGGGGTCCAGCCCTCCCTCGAGGAGATACAGCTCAGGTTCAGTGACTGCTCCAAACAGTATGTCAAGACACACAAGAATCTCCTTCGGGAATTACATAAGATGTTCTATTATTAATAATATTTTTGTTTTGGTGAAATGTCAGTACGAGGAAGTAAACGTACCAATCTATGACGTCATGTCTTACATCAGCTCTCAATAACAAAACACCTGCTGTGACATAAGTGTGTCCAAAAAGAGATGACTGATCAAACACTGGAGCAGAAACACATGCATGTACTTCAGAATCTTCTTTTACACCTCTGGTTTATTGGATCGGCTGGCTGGTCACCTTTTTGCAGATAAACCCAGAAGACTGAGGTCCTCATCGTTGTATAGCTCAAGGTTGCTCTTCTAACTCTTTAGACGTGTGCTATGCCAAATAAACTGCAGTAAAAAGCCATAGCAGCTAAGTGAAGTGACAATATGTTGCAGTTCTTCTGCCCTCTAGTGGCCAAATATTGAGTAATGCACCATTAAGGAGCCTCCCAGCCTGTGCAGTGAAACCCCTTCAGATGATCCAGAACACGGCGGTGTCTCTTGTCTACAACCAGCCCAAAAGGTTGTTCCCAGTTGGTGGAACGTCCTGCCAGGTCTTACCAGATCAGAGGCGTCCCTCTCTACCGTCCACAAACCTCCTGAAGACCTCCAGCTCTGCAGAGAGGACCTCCTCTGAACATGACATGACACATCTACCTCTTGAAGAATTGAACTTACTGCTGCACTAACACTTTCTTATCACACCTTGATTAAGTAAAGTCCATTTTACACGCAGGACTTTTACTACTTATTGAGTTTTATTGTTATCTTTAAATAAGTTTCCTCACCACTGAAAGTTTGGACCCATGAAAAGCCGAGCAGCTGCTGCAAGTCACTGTCATGTGATTGTGTATTGAATTACCTTTAAAGGACTGTAGCCGCTACACCGCCGGCCTGACTTTAATGAGCCTTGAAGGGACAGAACAGTACGTGTTGTTACTGAGTGGCCAGAGAGTGCCTGAATAATTCATGTGGGATGGCAAAATTTACTTGTTGACGTGAAACAGAAAACAGTTGTTCCGTCCTCAAACTGCATCACTGAGCGGGTCTGCTTGGATTAGTAGTTGGAGTAGTTAAGAAAGAAAGAAACACTGAATAGAACTAGTTTGATGTTATTGTGGGTGTCATCTGGATTTCTTAAAAGTCACTTCAACTGTCCAACTCAATTGTGGCTGATTCATGCAAGTAAGAGTTTTTTCACCGTGTCAGAGGATTTTTCACATCTCAGCGTTTTTCAGTGGCAAATTAATTCTACGCTGTTGTTTACAATGCTCTTATCTTTGCACTAAATGTCAGCTCAGACAACAAATTGCAGGAAAAATAGCCTGAAATAGCATTTGACATCCCTGACTTCAACCCGAAGCCTAATTTCCACCGGGGACGTAAGCAACGCGTAACGTAACGGCGGCCACCAATGAAACCATTCACACCGGCAGCGTCTCTCCGTGCCGCAACGCTCTCAATCTGTAGTATTTCTATTTTTGATGGAACGTGAAGCTCAACAGAGCAGATTGCAATAATTAACAAACTGATGATTATAAACCGTTGAACACTTGCATATTTGAATAAATGAGTAACTGCAGAGTGTGTGTTAGACGTGACAGCCAGCAGCTGCCTCTAACTTAGCTACGTGTTCTTTTTTCTTTGCAGTGCGGAGGAGCTACAACCGCACCTCATTGTGTAATCCTCTATTATAAGACGCTAACGCTGAACTTCACAGTCAGATTACAGCAGCAGGAGAGAAAGGCTTCGCCACAGTCGCGGAGGTGAAGTAACTCTGTAGGTTGCTTATTAGATGTGTTGCAACATCTTCTACCAGAGTGTGAGCTGCTCTGCAAACGAGGCAAGTATATATACACACAGTATATCTTAAATAAGCTGTGCCTGAGCCTTAACGAGCTCCTGTTTTTCAGAAGCATTTTAAAGGATGGACTTTCCCAGAATTGTAGACAATTGAGTCACTGCCGATTTACCAAAAAAGGACAGAAATTTACTGAACATAAACTGCTTGGAACCACGCAGAGAGAAACTATTTATCTACTCAAATAAAAAGATCATCACTTGAACACTTACAACAGTTTTTTTGGATGAAAGGAAACAGCCTGACCTTTAGACATGTAAATCATCGCTGACAGGAAAAAAAAACACTTTATTTCAGCTGGTGGGAAAAATGCTTCACAATCAGAGCTAACGGGAAGCTGCAACTAACAGAAGCATTTATTCCTCCAGACTTTCTTTACTTGCTCAGATTTGGTCATTTTCCTGCTTTATGTTCTTCTACATGCGTTAACATGCTATAGTACTTCATTTGTTTCTCTTTTGTCTGTTTTTACGACCCGCAGTTTGCACAGAGGTGTTTTATTTTGAAAATCCAGCGGTTTCCCTGTGCTGTTTCTGTGTCTGGCTTCCTGTCAGCTCGAGGTGCTCTGTGTTAAACGTACGCGGGCTGCTCGCGGCGTCTGTCGGCTGGGTTTGAAACACTGACTAGAGTAGCTGCGATGGCCATACGTGCAACACACCTGGTGGAATAGAAACAACAACTCTCCGGTTACTGCAGCTTCCATCAGATTTAATTGATTACTGATTAAAGTTCTTGCAGTTTAGTGGAAAAAATATTTTGCACCATCTTTTATTTTATCATTGAGCACCGTAACATTTCTGTTTGTAAGTTCTGTTGTTGTTTATTTGATTTACAGCTCGTGTTCAGGACGACAAGTTTGATATAAGTTAGATCTACAAAACTTTGATAAAGACTTCACTGTTTACTTCCCTTCCTGGTGATATTTACCACTAATATATATTAGACCAGAAAGCAGAAACACGTGCTCTGACAGGCTGTCTGCTGATATTAAAGACATGCTGGATGCGTTATAAACCATACACGCTCTGACGTTATCACAGCAAGGCACGGTTTCCTTTTTTTTCTTCTTCCTTCCTGTCATGTGAGCGAGACCCTGACGTTTGTTATTACGCAGACCAGCCCTCAGTGCAACAGTTGTGGCCTGTGGCTGCGACACGGCTGACCGCCGCTCACCCCAAATCACTTAAAGGCCGCATGCAGACTTCCAGTGTTACAGTTTGTCTCCCGAGGAGCCCGCAGGTCTGATCGTAGCAGACAGTTTATTGCCGACATAACTGCAATAATGATGATATTTATGGAAAGATGATGTGTGCACTGAATTAAATAGCAGTGGCTGTTTTATGAACCATAAAACTTGAACCATTAGGTCAACATCCAGATGACCAGCAGAGCTTGATTTGTGGAATGTAATAAATGTGGCTGATGACATGATGGGAGGTTTCACAAACAAATGACTTACAGACGAGAATATTTATGAGAAAAAGGCTTAAAGAGCATCAACAGGTGTTCTCTGAGCACTTGTCCAGCCTGAAATTGACTTCATCTGGTGATAATTTTAACATTTCCATTACTAAGAAAGAGAGCTGTGGTGAACTGCACGATTCAGGGACGACAACTGTGCGAGGCGTCGAGCCTGCAAGGAGCCAGATTCCCTGCTGAACGTGAGTCTTTGTCAAACACAGAAAACTAGTTTTAGGTGTCAAGTACAGGCCAACGCTCGACATCATTAAAAGGGCGGAGAAATTCAGAATTAAATGTAAAGCAACATTGTGTAACAAGAACTATAAAATTAGATTTTTAATCACGTTGATGCTACATTGATGACAGGGTAGGTTTTACACCAATGGGAAGAAGAGGCCCGGATCGCAGGGGAATGCTGAGCTGATGTCGTGCCAGAACAGGAGCTGGGCAAGTGGGCAGTGTAATAGGGCTCAACAGCCTCCATGGACATAATGACAGAGGGGATGGTGACAGAGGAAGGAGACGGAGAAAGAAGTTGAGTAAATCTGGGACTGACTTTTAGTGGTTGGTGAGAGCTTGGTGAAATAAAAGGCTGAAAAACAGACGCCGAGCTGGCTGACTGCTGCTGGACTAGTCAGTAATATTAGCTGCTGCTGTTGGTGACCTGGCTCCCTGTGTACACTTTTCTCTACCTAGAAGCGAAGGGAAGGGAAATTAAACATTTGTTAACTGATGTGTCTTTTTTTATTTACCCATTTTCTGCATTAACGAGAAATCTGCTTTCAATTACTTGGTTTGTTATAACTCCAGCTGTTGACAGCAGCTTGGCCTTGTTGAGACAATCACCTTTTAGTTTAGCATCAAGCCAAAGAAAGCAGTCAGTGTGGCCTTGTGTGCGTCTGTCAGAGGTCAGAGGTGTTCATGAGTTATAGACCAGGAGATAAAGCACTCTCACACACTTCATGCAGGCACACACACACATAAACTGAGACACAAACGCACACACTCATCCGTCATCACGATGATGATGTTAGATCAAAGCTGTGAATACGGCTGATCACCATCAGCTGTTCTGATAGGTATCTTTAACCTGCATGCTGTTCCACACGTAGACCCATCACCGCTCATTATGGCCCGCCACGGCCGCTCTAAGCTCCTCTCTTCCTCTTGTACCAGCACCACGAGTTCTGTGTCACGGGTCATTTAGCCGAAGCTGGAAACGTCCGCGGCTTTGTTTGGGTTCGATATGCTAATAGTCGCGACCGAGGGCGTATGATGAAAGCTAGTCTTTACAGTAATCCCTGAGCAAGCCTTTATTATTGGAACCAGCCGGTGTTTAAAGTGTCATGCCAGACAAATCTCCTCTGAGTCTGTGACGCTTTCATAAACAACTGTCCAGGTCCTTATGCCTGAGAGGCTGACAGAGAGGAGCCTGCATGGTGCTGACGGGAGAAGTCCAACCTTCACTGCAGCAACAGCACACATTTAGCCATTCGGTGATATCAGGCAGTGTTGTGCAACAGTTTGCATGAACTAGTTCATGCTCACAGTTTTATTGATGACTCATAATTGCCCATAGGTTTGTCTCAGTCCAGTCCTTCAACCTCTGGGCCAGTGTAAGCTGGGATCAGCTCCAGCCCCCCTGCAACCATGATAAGCATAAGCAATGACGGGATTTGAAATGAGAATTTTATTTAACCTGCATGATTTGGTTCATAAATATATCATAGATTCATATACTTCCTACAGGTAACCGCCTTATTTCCCCCCCAAGACTGGTCGGGTGCTCCAGCTCGGTGTGTCGTTTCAAATTCAAACTTGGTTTTTGCAGACCAATCTGCATACAAATGTCTGATTCTTTTATTCAAACTCAACATGAGCAGCACGGCCATCAGAAATCCCGGCAGCCGCACTAGCCAGAACCTTTCATCTGTATGTGTAAGCATGTGTGCGCCTGTAGCTCAGAGACTCTGTTAATCATCACAAGCTTCACCACCTTCCTCTGACCATTACAACCTTTTTCCTTTCCTTCCTCACACTTTTCTCCATTTCTAATCCAAAAGAGGTGAAAAGGTGTGAAATGGGAAGATGCATCGAGCAGGTTGTCATGGTAAAGGTCTCGTCCTACCTGCTCTGCTGCACCTTACCTGGTGAGTCATAAATTGGAGGACAACTGAGGTGAATGGATTCCTGCAAACTACTGGACCATAGCCTCTCCATGCAATGTTCATGTGATGTGTAACGATCATGATTACTCCATAAGTAATCAGGATATTGTTAAATGTTTTTATTTTTTGGTTTCATAATAAAGAATAATGACGTCAGACAGGCTGGTAGCTGCTTCCCTTCCCTTCCACAGCCTTCCTGATAGATTTACCCGTCACGCTGAGTGTCTCCCGCGAAGACAGATGGAGCTCTTGACCATATGAGATCTGCAATTATCCTTTGCTAACTGCCCTCTGCGTAACTCATGGGAATGAAGCTGATGGCTTATGAAGGGCCCCGCTGTCCTCTCCTCTGAGGAGCCGTGAGATCAGCGGGGATGAGGAGAGGACATGAGCGGGATAATTTATTGAGAATGAGCCACTTTCCCGATGCGATTCGCTGTCACTAGGCGTGGTTTATGAGCGTCTGTATCCGCAGCCCTGATGCTGCCTTTGTTCCTGTTAACCTTTGGAGCCATCAGTGTAATTGTAAATATGATGTGACCCCCACCAGCTCACATTAAACACACACACACACACTGTATTTTAAACTCGGATGATTGCCTTCCTGCCGGCCTGGTAGCTGAATGAGATCAGCAGCACTGCAGGTTATTTCAGGTGTCTTGTTTTGGTCAAAACAAAACGGGCTGGAAGGCTGTGACGTTCTGCTGTGGAAACTCTATATTTAAACACTGTCAACAATCACATGACCTACAAACGAGGGTGGTTTTAGGTCAGTTTAACTTAAGAGTGCGACACAAGAGATTAGGAGTTACAATGAGCTACTTTTGATGTAAAAAGAGCTTTTGCAGGTGTGCACATAGTTTCCTTTCTTACCTGCAGTCTGTACTGACTTCTTTTCACAATTAGTTGGACTTCACAGTGCGAGTAACATGAGTAAGACGTGAACCAAGCAGTTGCCCTGACACTGACCTAGTTTTGAGGATTTAGGACTTGTTGGGTCAGTTTGTGCTTCTTCACCAATAACGGAGTGTCAAGCTGTAAGATTCCAGTTTCCTGTCACAAGACAAACACTTACTTTCAAACTCATTTGCATTAGCTTAATGTATTGTTAGTCACATGCATCCCGTCCCACTTTAGGAAAAGCCTTTAATATGTAACATTTGTACATACATACGACTCATACAGTGTTAAATCAATCAGGTTCTTTTTGTTTTCCTAATTGAATATTTGAGGTAATCGAGTTGTCCAGAAAACCTGAGAGGTTTCTGAGACACTGCTGGACAGTGTTGGGCAGCAACACCCTTGAAAGTTCTTTTATGACTGATCTGCATTGAGGAAACTTTCCAAAATAACCCTCAGGAAGGTTCCCTGTGGGCGTCCAGTGGACGAGGGGGATAGGGCCGATTCAGACAAAAACCCCGGAGGCTGAATTTTGTTCCCGGTCCAACCCTGGCTGGAATTATTCCAACACTCAGGAGGGAAGCTGACGAGAACAGAGCTGTCAAATATTGTGGTGAAGTTACAGATCGACGCTGCAAAAAACACCTGAAACCCCAACGACAACAGAAGCTCAGGAGGACGGCGATAAGAAGGTTTGAAACGATGAACAGCAACAAAGAACTAATGAGGCTTGTGTCTGGGTGTGTGTTGGATGAAATGTTTTGCCTCTCCATCATTCAGACAGATCCTTCGGACCAGCGACAGACAACGGAAGAACGTCCAGGTAAATCAGTGATGTTGTTTAAAAGATTGAACCAGGTGTGCTTTTCATCTCGCCTTAACTTCGATGGATTCATAGGCTGCAGAAAAAAGCTGCTAGTTTGTCTGAATTATGACGTGAACGGACACAGAGAAATATATAATATATAAACGACTGTTGGGAAGGGGTGATGATTAGGTAGTGCTTTTGAAATAATGAGTAATAAATTACCCTGCTGCTGTAATTGTTCTCCTGTCCTGTTTCTCTCTCGTGTCCATCGACAGGGTCTTACTTAACGCCTGGATATCAGCTGCTACACCACCTGATGAGATGCTGCTGTAGTTGAAAAGGCCTGTTGAGAGATGAGGCTGGCTCCTTCAGGTGTGATGTGTGTGTGTGTGTGTGTGAGGTGTGTGTGTGTGCTGGGAACAGAAAGAGCCATCGTCACCTTGCTCCTGTGTAAGCCTGGCCTCTGGCGCTCTAATCATCCTGCCGTCTGGATCAGCGCCGGTTAGCTGCAGGAGATTGCAAGCCAGAATTCATAATCAGCCCCTCGCTGACAGGGACCAAATAGAGGCTTTACATGTTGAGGTCCACCTGGGTTCATCTGCTCCGTGCATACAGATCTGTTTTGTGGATTGCCTGTGCTGTTTTCTCCTTTGAGAAATTTAGATTTAGGCAGAGCGGCTGGTCACACTGAGCCACACAGCAGACAACCAAATTCTCCATTAGCTTTCCTGCCCAAGTCTCGACCTTATCTAACTCACACACATGAGCACCCGTCTCCGTGGAAGAGCACGCCGCTAACATCGATTCACAGACGAGATGTAGCTCATTAGCTGAGAGATGCCGTGTGAATGTTCCTGCAACTGTAACAACACACTGTCTGCACACGACTCGGAGCTGCAGCTGAGATTTCTTCACTTTATCTTGTGCTGCTGCTGCCAGAGTGCAGAGTGTTACACTGTGGGGAGCCTGTCAGCAGTCTGTCAATCAAACGCAGACACAGACACAGACACGCCCCTCAAGCCGCTCAGAGAAATATCAGAAATGCTTCTTAATTTTTTTCCACAATTAACGATAGAAACAAAGAAATCATGAAATATTTTTGACCCCGTGAAAAAATCAATCAAGAATGAACTTTGAAGCCAACACAGGAGAAAAGTTGTGAATGAAAACTTAAAACTTTGATGAAGAACTCACGATTAGCTTGGTGCTGCCATTTTGAGGACGTTGAGTACACTGACGTTCAACTGCCAAAGCTGAAACAGGACACACGTGTACAGCTTCATTTGTACTCTGTGGCATTCAACACAACCGCTTCAGCTCCTGGCGGCTTACTTTGGCCTCCATTTTCACGATGCCGGTGGTCCCTCCACGACCACAGAGGGTGAGAAGTGTCCAACGTCCCACACTCAGACAGTGATTCATGCGGGTACTCACTGAATCGCTGGCTTACTTGAAGTGTATAAATGGATGTTTGCACATTGAGACTCAGCACTAGTAAAGCGGGCCAGGAGGTTTTGGAAAGGTATACAGATTTTTTAATTGCCTCATCTGCACCATTTTTTACTTCCACAGATACATATAAGACAGTCTTTATCAAGAGAAGCACCACGCTTCACCAACGAGTCTGCAGGAGGTCGGTTCGTTTGGACGGATACAGAAAACCAAAAGTCACGACTGACTTATTTAAAGTTTTAAGTTACGCAGTGGTTAACCACGTATTCAGACACAGACGGGTACCACGTGCTCAGAATTATGTGTAGGCTGTGTACAATATCTACGTGAACATTTCCTCTGACGTCCTAAAATAACAAATAAAATAAAGAGACAAATGTCATCAGAAGAAAATACATTCATCATGCAGGACTGTAATTTCTCAGAAATCACAGACGTCTTTGTTCTGTGCATTACGTGCCGTGTGTAAGCAGATTATAGGGAGGAAGCACATTCATCATTTAAAATACCATTCGCCAAATGCACAAGCAACCATTACGACCTCCTCTGCGATTGTACTGAAGTCTTCAGGAATTGGCCACCCGGTTTGAATTCATTGGTTCTTTAAAGGGGAACCATTGGCAGCCGTCCTCGCTTTAAACGCCTACATATGTTGGCTTACAAATACCAGGAAAGGTACATTTGAGCTTCAGCTGCTCATAAATCACTCAGAGAAAAAGAATCCAAGGTGTTTTAGGTCATGTATGCATGTGTGAGGGTTGACCTCTCGACTCTGGATGGACTGCTTGATCTCATTTAATCATTACCTACGAGTGAAGATGCAGATGTTGAAACAGGTTGTCCTCTCACGCTGAGACGAAACCAATCTGCACGGCTCGTGTCTGAGAGGCTTCGCATTCCCTCGACGCGTACTTTGCAAAGAAGCGTGGGGATGATAATTGGAGCTCGAGTGCCTCCACTGCAAAACGACGAGGCGTGCTTCAGCTGCAGCTCAAGGTTTTAATTATCTGCTTAATAATTCATCCATATTGAAATCAAACAAGCAAACAGATGACGGCCGTGCCTCTCTGGGATTCGCTTCTCGGACGGTTATTCCTCCTGACGGTGTTGCTGAGCGTAAAGCAGGTGGAAACTGGGAAGTGAATGCCTCACAGCTATACATCAACTATAAATGATATCACAACCCTAAACACTCAGGATGTGTGGTCAGCCAAAAACTAGGCGGGTAAGTTAAGTCTAGGCACGAAGCCTGACATCTCATCTATAAACCTTTTGTACGTTGGATATCCTCAACGCCTCGCAGACAGGTCATCCTAACTTTAACCACTCTGGCTTCTACAGTGAAGTTCTACATTGTGATACTGTTTTATAGTACATAAAGTATTTTCTGACCTGCCAGTTGAGGAAATAGTTCACAGAAACCAATTTTGACTGTTAGTAGGAGGCAGGATGTGAGCAGCAGTTTCCAGTGTAAATTCCAACAACCACCTCCAATTTTGTCCTCGACCAACACGCAAAAAAATACTTTTTGTCAGCAGAAGCGTGTTATCACATGTGATGTGATGTGCACATGCATGCACACGTGTAACACACGAGCATGCAGCAGCAGTGGCGTCACGTTATTCAGCCGAACTACAGGTGGCAGAAATAAGCCCACGTATGTTGCAAAGATCCTACGGAGGAGTGCAAGCTAGTAAACAAGGATGTAAACAACGCTGGATGTAACCGGAGGAAGGAAATGCACTCTACATTTGTTAGACGTCAAAGATACACAAATCACAGCCCGCACTCAAGCTGAATGCTTCATATGCAGTGCCTCTGGACCGGTGTGTAAACGCAGGCCTCTCTGTATTAATGCTCTGTCCGTACCTGAAAACAAACGATCACCGTAATAACCACATTCAGGCATTCTTAGGAAACACCTCGTAATCCCGTCTGACCCTCGGGGTCAGCGTGGTCTGATCGCCCTGTGATTTTGAGAGATGGAGTAGGAGGAAGAGATTCTGCCAGAGGACTCTTCAGACTTCGAGATGGATGAACTTTGTGGCTCGGCGGTGCTAGATGTTTGGATTGCCTCTGTTGCCCAGCAGCGGATACAAAGGATCAGTCCTATTTAGGCTGCAGTGCCACATTTGTTTTATCTCTGTACTCATCGCTGATCGAGCAGGTTGATTATAGTTATTAGACCTGGTCAGGAATGGAATTTCAACATGCAGAAAAGAGGTCAGCTGCTGTAACACACGAGCCGTGTCCCATTTAAACCATGTGCAGGTTTTGAGTAATGAAGTACTAAAATAAGTTCAAAATAACTTCATACTGTATGTGTGCTGCTGATGGACACCACTGAAGCATAATGCCATATTAAAAAAATGCGTGCAACCGCTAACATCTGCAAATGTCAAATACATTGCAGATGGTGGGAAGAAGAAAACAAAAATGTGTTGCTCGCTCTCCGTTTGTCATCCGCGTCATCAAAACAACAGTGTGTACAGTGTGTGGTACAGTGTGTGTACAGTGTGTGGTACAGTGTGTGTAAAGTGTGTGCACAGTGTGTGTACAGTGTGTGTACAGTGTGTGTACAGTGTGTGTACAGTGTGTGTAAAGTGTGTGCACAGTGTGTGTACAGTGTGTGCACAGTGTGTGCACAGTGTGTGTACAGTGTGTTGAGGGCGGTGGTGACACGGTTGTGTTACATCTTTTTTTTCACGCTTTGTCCTTGTGAGGTTTAATTGAGTGACTCAACATTCGCAGTTTGATCTGTCGACAGTTTTTCAATTAGAACAATGAGGATTGTTTTTTACAGCTGCAATAATGGACTGACCATGCTGCGTACTGTAAGTGTTACGACAGCTCGACATGGCTGAGTTATCTCTCTGCTCAGGGCGGCCTCAGCGTGTCATCGAGCCGCCCTTTAAGGACCGCCCACAAAATCCTGGACTGAAAGACTGTTTGAACGATATATCATTGTGTGTTCAGCAACAACATATTTAATGTGTTTTAAAAAAAATCTCTGAATTGACTTCAGACACGCGGTCGTCCTGGCATTTTGTGACAGGTATGTGGTGATACAGGTCTATAGCAACATGCTGGCTATACAGCCAGGGGGAGAAAAGGGTCACGGATGAAAGATGCAAAGACAAAGCTATTGGACAATAATTTACAGGCAACCTTGTCACCTACTGGACATGGAGGGTCTACTGCAGGTGCATGACCCAGATCTACGACCTTCAGAGTTTTCTGTTCAAGGCACGACAGAAAATCTGCCCCTGGAGAGCTCAATGTAGTACAATCAGGTGGGACACAAAGAGGGTTTGTATTCAGTGACGCGTCTGTGTGTTGAGGGAAAGTGCGAGCACAACAACACCATCCCTCAAATACCTCCCTGAAGTTTTTTTCCATGCAGGGACGACTTGATTGATTCCTCAGAGCTGCCGCCCCCCTCAGTGAAAAACATCTTTCTGTTTTGGTTATGTACGAAACCATCTGCTGTAAATTTCCCCCAATTTCTCTGCCTGTCTGTCTCTCCCTCTCTCTCTCTCTCTGTCTCTCTCTCTCTCTCTCCTTCCCCCGTCTCATGTGATTGGTCAGTTTTCTGTCATCGTGCACTCTGGAGCTATAAAACCACTGCTGGGGGTGGAGACACCCACAGCCTGGTGTCTTATCCTGGAGAACACTGCTATATAAACTCTCACACACTGTCGCTTCCTTATCCTCATTCACAACAACACTTTGGATCTTTGAGGTTGCATCATGTGTAAAGGACTTGCAACGCTTCCAGCGACGTGCTTGAAAAGGTAAGACAGGTGGATAAAAGTGCTTTTTAGTTTGTTAAATGGAGCTTTTTGAAAAATAACTTAAACTGTATTTGCTGTTTTTTTCTTTATATTAAGATATTGAAAGTTTGAATCAGTGAATGACTTGTAAACAAGTTGATTATATAAAAAGTAGCAGTCGTATCACTTGTTTCCATAGAGCAGGACTTCTTTGTGCAGATGTTATGACTGTCAACAAACTGAAGTCTCTCTCCTGTCTTCTTGTCTCCGCACAGTGCCAAAGACATCAAGCACAAAATAAGCTTCTTGCTGCAGAAGCCTGAACCTCAAACAGCAGATCAGAAGCCAGTGAAAGAGAAGACTGCCGCCGCTGCAAAGAGGTCAGAGGAACTCATCTCTCTTCAAAATGTGGATGAATTTATAAAAAACTAATGTTCACTCTTCACTTCCTGGAACTCAAAAAAAGACAGCGTCACTCCCGTTCACGTGGATCGTGATTTAATAAACACACTTTCTGTTTCATGCACGTGAATTCATTAACTGCATTCCCATCTGGATGATCAGTGCATGCGGAAATACCTGCAGTGTGTGATTGTGATGAAGGTCGTCTTAGTAATTACTCACAGGATGAATTTCCCCGGTCACATTCAGATATCATTTTATTAGCAATTATTTTTAATGACTTTAACAACCGACTAAAAACACTTTTTGTTCACCTTGAAGAAACTCATTACTGTTTCAGAGGTTCATGCACGAGGCAGCTAATGATGAGAAAAGAGATGCCGGGGTTGACGCAGAATGACAGCTCGCGCTGACGCACTTTTATTCAACGAGAAACTGATAATTTCCTGTCTGATTTTTGATTTTCTTTTGAACATGCTGCGCCTGCTTTCATACGCGTGATTGCATTGCATTTGTTTTGTTCGTGTTACCATGGAGAACACTCCTCAACTAAACCCTTCATGATGCACATTATGTGGACATCCATATTCTGGTCCTTTATGACCTCCCCTCCCCTCGGGCCTCCAGAAACTAGTTAGCAGGTTAGCAACAACAACACTGAGCCTGACCTTTCATTCGCAGTAACATGAAACCGGTTCAGACACAGTTCGAGACAAATCAGTGTCAGCATGACACATATCACTCACAGCATAAAGACAAGCTGTGCATGATTCACATGAATAAAAACAACTCCTTTCTAGCTGGGTGTAGCTATTTAATTTCATCCATTAATGCTGCAGTGATGAAATCTTTAACGAGGCATTACTGTACTGTAGGTTTGCCAGATGACGCACGCTGGCCTGATTAGATTTCCTGTATTGATCAGTAAATTGGTGCAGCTGGGATGTGGAGCAAAAGGAAAAAAGCTGGAAATACTTCTCGAGACAATGTGTAGGCGAGATAACAGGAAGCCAGCAGGGTGCCTTCTTCACCTGTTCAATAGAGCAAATACTGCTGCGACAGTTAGCTGATTAAACCTCATTTACATACACAAATTAATGGATTTGATGCAAACTTTCCAAGGATGATAAAACTCATCCTCAGCGTATAGCGTACAGAGAAACAGCAGCGTGCATGTTGCAGCTTCTCTCATCCTAAACTCTAAAAATCTCTTCCCGTCTGCGCTCTCAGGGCGCCTGCTGCAGCCGAGGTGGGGAGATGGAAGGAGTCTTTCAGCCACGTGATGAGCAGTGAAAGTAAGTGTAATTTTATCATCTCACATCCAACATGAAGGAAAAAAAGTTCAAGCTTGAGAAAGTTGAAGACTAACGAGCTTCTGCTCGAATCCAAAAGTTTGTGCGTGACGCTAATAATACTGACGCTGGCAGTCATTACTTCCTGAGACAGTAATCTCTCTCAGGAGACAACATCACCATTCTCATGTGACATGACAGCACTGTAATCATGGGAATATTATCAGACAAGGCCGCGACCTTCGCATTCCTCGCTAATGGTTGCCAGGAAGGTTTTGGCGATCTCGACAGTGATGCTTCATCCGTTACTTCACTTTCTGGAAGGCACCAAATTTACCGTAACACCGCAGAAGATTTGTTAATTCAGCAGCATCGCCTTGTTCTGATCCTCTGACACATTAGAGAAAGTTAAGAAGACTTGGCTGGATGCAAATTGAGCAAATTGAGCTCACACACACACACACACACACACTCTGATGAGTGTGTGTGTGTGTGTGTGTGTGTGTGTGTGTGTGTGCATCAGCATTCTCATGCTCTTTTCTTCTGCTACGTGTCACTAGACACTACTTGATGGCCCCTCAGTGCATGCTGACCAGTGCCGAGTGTGTATGTGTCTATGTGAGTCTCAGAGGACATGAGCTCTCACACACACACACACACACATACACACACACACACACTGTGTGACTGCCTGGACACGAAAAGGGGAGCAATGGCCTTGCGGGAACCAGCTGAGTTCTGACCCGCTTCATTCCATGACCTCATCAACTGACCTCCAACATCGTCCTTCCTCCTTTCCTCTCGACTCTGTCGGCTCTCACTGGTCCCGTCTTCTTCTGTTTATCTTTAGGTGGCCTCAGTGGTCTCCCTCCATCTGTCTTATTTTGGGACAGTTGTGCTGCAGATGTTAATCATTTTTGATAGATATGACTCCTACAGAGACCCGAGCGGGTCTGTGTGCACTGCGGCTGGTTTGGTCAAACACTTCTGTATCTCAAAAAATGTAGCAATTATTGCTGCTCAGCAGATTAAAATCACATATTCACAACCAAAGCCAGGAACGTGAAAGCTGGTTATTCTCTCTTGACCTTCTCACCTATTGCAGTCGATGGATGATCTTATTCTTTTAACCCTCTGGGGTCCTATCAATGTCCGAATCAATTGCTTTTACAACGGGTGATTGCAACAAGCCCGGAGGGTTAATGATGAACCACGACTCAGCCCTGGCATTGTGTTATCTTAAACCTCTACGCTTGCTCTCGTGGCTCCTTAAGGTGCGTTTAACAGAAACACATGTTTTTTTCTGCCTGCATTAGCGGGTCGCACAGTCTTCACCAGTTTCCTGAGGTCGGAGTTCAGCGAGGAGAACATGGACTTCTGGGTCGCCTGCGAAGACTACAAGAAGATCGCTCCCTCCAAGCTGGCGACCAGAGCCAAGCAGATCTACCAGCAATACGTTGACGCGGATGCTCCTAATGAGGTATTGACTAACTCTCCGCTGGCTCCATCAGTATGAGGAACCTGTGTCCAGGTGTTACAACATGAAAGACTTAAACAAGCCAAAGTCTGTTTTAGTATCTTAACCTTTCCTCTTTCCTCTCAGGTAAACTTAGATGCAGCGACCAGAGAGGAAACGAAGCAGAACGTCGAGAGCGCCTGCCCATCGTGTTTCAACGAAGCCCAGAAGATGATCTACACTTTAATGGAGAAGGACTCCTACAGGCGCTTCCTCAACTCCAAACTGATCCAGGATCTGTGTCAGACCCAGACCACCAATTCTCAAGAGAAGAAGGAGAAGAAAAACTGTGACTGTGCGGAGAACAGGCAGGTGTTAACCGGTGGCGCCTAAACGGCGAGCCGACAGGAAAGAGTAGAGGAAGGTGCCAAAGACTGAAAATGTATGAGAAGGTAGACGCTGGTCTGGTTTGTGTCCAGTGTTTAAAGAAAACAGAGGTTAAGAAGGTGACTCGAAAGTTAACGTGACACGTGGTCAAGCATTTGTAACTTTTTTGATACTTGCTGTCAATTCTTGAAAGTCTTTGGCAGCCATTTAAAGTTTTGACGTCCACATCTGCCCATTTCTGTGTTCACCATCAACGTGACGAAATAAATATATCAGTGTACGTATAGATTCAGGAAATCTTTAAATGTTGAAATGTTAAATGGCCTAAATCTAAAGCTACCTCCACCCAACATGCACCTTTAAAAACAACCCTACCGCCAACGGAGAAGTAATACAGCGTCTTCTTTATACGGCCGACCCGACTTAACTTTAACTGATCAGAACAGACCCAAAACTCAGAGATCACCGTTAGAAGAGTTGACTAACCCATCAGTATTAAAAACACTGCAGTTGAATCATGATCCTGATGATTAATCCAGAATGTGATCAGCAGTTTTGGCGCTCAACAGAGACCCAGTTTGGTTACTTTGACATACTGACTTATGCAACGTTACCCAGCTTTACATTCACTACAAGCTCCGTATGACTTATCGCATGTGCATGGAAAAGATAAAGGATATTGACGTGCTCTCATCACGGCTGTATGCATTCGATATCTGCACCGTGCCAAACGTCGACTTTGTGTGTACGTCTAGTGAGAACTGTGAGCATGCTTCAACATTTCTGCATCCATTTTCTGTTGCATGTCGTAAAAATTACTTAACAGCAGGCGATTAAAGTCAAATTATGAGTCATTCGATTGATTTCGACGGTTCCCCTGCTGTTATTACTGTAATCTGTGCAGGCGTTCTTAGTGATGTCTTTATTCTCACTGAATGTGTATTCGGCGGCCTCGCTCGTTAAAATGTTCTATCCAAATGTATCTTGTGGTGAACTACAAACTGTGTGTATATTTATTAAATAATGTCATCGTCCTATTTATATCGTCTGACTATTCACAAATAAAATGATTGGTTGATCAGTGATCTGTGTGGTTAGTCTTTTCTGTGTTTGACAACTTCACGAGGCTGCACTTAACTTTTTTTTTTTATGTCGGCGTGCTGACCTGCATTTTTTCGCACTTCGTCTTCGCTGTTTCGTTGCTGTTTCTCGTCCAACTCTCCGAGGATGGAGGGTGAATGTAGTCCATAAATCTTCCTTCCAAGAACCGGTAATGTCAAATAACATTACTCACAGAAACAGAATGTTAGTGAGAGTAAGACGCTTCTTATTAATGCTGCTGCGATAAGCCAAGAAGCTAAGTAAGCTTCTGAGGAGGTATTTTTAAGTTGGCAGAGGACGAAGGAGCCACAGTGTGATTCCACGAACGCATGCAGACTTTTATGAACTCCATCCGTCGGTTTAGTGGAGCTGCCGTTCAAGGTGCTCGTCTGGCTGTTGCTGGTAATTGGGGTTTCTTGCTTAAGGGCACTTGACCTGAATAGCAGAGAGGCCAGCAATTGAACCACCAACCATGCAATGAATGCACAACACGCCCTCGCTCCTGAGACGCAAAGTACCACTGAAAATACAGTCAGCAGTTATACAACTACTGTATGTGACAGTAATATGGACACCATGAAGTCGACGTGGTTGCATGATGATTACCTCGTAATCACGAGGAAGAGACGAGGGGAAAAACATTTTCCCTCTTCCGTGACTCGACATAACTCAGAATGTCCCTTTGTAATCACACAGTAATCATCTATAATCAGCAGATGAAGCTCCGGATTGATTCTGTAATGACTGCAGATCATCAGAGTCTAACAGTATTATGGAAATTATCACTAGACGACGGTTTGGACGACATTCTGCGGCTGTGCTTTTTGTTGACATGCAGCATCTACCTGTTTGTGGAATGATTGCTGGTTCCCATCCAGATTTTATTGCAATGTTTTTAGCACCTTTTCATCTTCACACACACACACACACACACACACACACACACACACACACACACACACACACACACACAAAGAGAAGAAGAGTGGCAGGTTAGAGGTTTTGCCTCCCGTCTTTTCACCAGCCAGAATAATCAGCACTCAGGTGCAGCGCGGTGTGTGCATATATGGGTGTGTCAGGTGTGTTTCCTCTTCCTGGAGCCTGGTGACGGCGTGCATGGCGTGCATGGCGTGGCGGCGTGCATGGCGTGGCGGCTGCTTAGCCTCGGCTTGCTTGCTCACTTGTTTATCACAGGACTGTAATTCATTTCCCAGCATTCAGTTCAGTCTCATTTCACTTTTGGCTGAAGCCCAGGATGACGCTCAAGTCCCGATGTGAGACAGGACGTTGACTGCAGTTTTTTATATTAAAGGGTTATTATGAACACGTTCTCTGAACGTTACATAAATAACCCTAAAAAGGTTTCAATTTTTCTTCAGAACATTTTCATAAAAAACAAACAAACAAACAAAAGATGGCCTCCTCTGTGTCTAACATTCGTTCAGCTTGTGGCTTCAGTTTACCGCCGTGAAGTTCAGGCTGTTTACTGTAGCTGCATTCACACTCATGTCTTTTTATGGGCAACAGATTTTGGGCCTGTGACGCCACTATACAGTAAATAAGCTTACTTAAATCTAATCTTCTGCACAGCTAAGTTGAACGGACAGGGAGAAAGCAAACATGCCTAAATATTTACTTTCTCTTAATTCCGTCTGCCTGCTTGGCGTCTTAGGAAAGGCACAAAAATAGAATAAAATGATGCAGAGGACAGAAAAAAAATCTCTAAAAGTGCTTGGGTTAATAATTCACCAGCACCCCCAAACAGGCGCTTCAGAGCAGGATTAGTACTCCAGGAGTTTTTCCACGCAGACCCAAAAAGGGCTTTTCTTTGAAAACTGTCCGTGCTGAGCTGATTCATCCTTTGCTGCTGTTTTATTCTTCCATTGAGAGGCCACTTTTAGGAACACTTCTTCTGAGGAAGAGATATGATGACTACACACACACACATGCATTCTAGTTTCTGTCTCATATACTGTTTTATGTCGGCCGTCCTCTATGTGCAGCTGAAACACAGGAGTCTGCAAGAAAGTGATAAATCCACTGGAGCCAGCGTGAATCTGTATGTCTAGAAAAAGTCGTATAACTCTGAGACGACCAGCAGCTTCACACTTTGGACTGGAGCTACAAACGGTCACTGCTAAAACTGGAAATATGAGCTGGAGCTGTCTGATGAAGAGAAGACGCCGTTGGTAGAGCAGCTTATTGAAACTACGATTACGTGGTGATCAAGTTTGCAGGTCTCATATGAAGTCTACAGAGACAGCTAAGGCACGGTGTTACACTCAGCTAACAAAACTGTCCACAGAACTAAAATATCGCTCAGCACAATGAAGTCCGACTCAACTCCTGCTACTGCTGTTCCTCCACACTTCCACTGTTAAAACCTCTGAGACATTTCCTGGATTACTTCCACCGTCTCACGTTGTAATCTCCCGTTTTGAACGCATGAACATCTTCGACTGACTCCAATCTGGCCTTAGATCTCTCACTCTGCTGATGGAACATGAAGACGGCTTTCTCTCCCTCTCTGTCGGCTCTGGTCCCTGAGCTATTTCAGTCCTGCTCAATCTCAATCGACCGTGTGGTTCTTTCAAAACGCCTGGAGGATGATGTCTGTCTGTCTGTCTGTCTGTCTGTCTGTCTGTCTGCAGAGACCTCTGTTAAAAATGCTTCCCCTCTGCTCCATCTTTGAAATATACAACATTTAGTCTCCGTGTTACGTGGGTGACGGACGATTTTAAAAAAAAAACTGTAAATATCAAATTCTGGATGGTGAGGATCTTTCAGCTAAACAGAGGTTATGTTTGGCTCTCTGTCATCAGCCTGTAAGCAGTGTGCTCAGGCTCCTGTCTGAAAATCTACACCATGAAGTTAAAAATCTAATCAACTAAATTAATTAAAGTCAGCCACGTTGTTCCCCGTGTATGCGGTTGACTCTTTCGCCCCCTTCTCAACTCCAAATGGTTCAAAATGCAGCTGCCAGACTTTAAACAGGAGCAGAGAAAAGACAACATGTCTCTCCTGTTCTGGCTCTTATCTCACTGTTTGTTTTTAAAGTCCTAAATGGATCAGCTCCACAATACATTACTGACCCGCTCCCATGTTCTACCCCCGGGTCACTTAGGGTCACCTCAGAACAACAACAACTCCTCTCAGAACCAGAAGTGACTGAGCTTCATTTTCCCTCCTTTTAACTCATTTATATCATTTCTGCTCTGTCTGTACTATCGCACTATTGTCTTTGTCATGTGTACAGATTCTAAACCACGGCCGTCTCCTGTTGTTTTTAAGTGTGATATTAAAACGGCCTCGACAGAGTATGTTTGACTTTTGGTGAGCGTATCCTCTCTGTGAAGCTGACCTCCTTTTATTGAGTTAAACGAACTTCCGTGAGCAGCAAAGCTCGTCTGCTTCTCATCCATTCAGACATCTCACACACACACACACACACACACACACACACACACACACACACACACACACACACACACTGGCAAACAGAGTCATTACCCGAATCTTTTGTTTCAGGCTGCGGGGTGCCAGCGCTGCAGCTTCAGGAAGGGTTCGGCTTGTTTTTCAAAGCTTAAAAACGTGCGTCTCTGTGTGGTCACGTTTCGAGCCAACGCGTTTACCTAACAGACTGTGAAAAAATGAAATGTGTGTCCACACATACGAAGAACTGGACTTGAAGAACTCGGTTTTTCTTGCACAGAGACCACGAAGCTGAACCGAGAACAGCGGAAAGTGTGAAAGACCTGCTGTACATTCAAGTGGGTGAGTAAATGTATGCTGAATAAATACATATATATATATAAAAAGCAATATAAAGTCAGGTCTGCTGCAGAATTTAATAAAAATTATGCAAATATGAATCTCATTTCTCATTAAGTTCTAAGTCTGCTGAAATGATGTCTTCACTCTTACGTATCTAATCTTGGACATCGTATACTCCAACAGACTGTTGTCATATTAAGACGAGGCCTCACGCTGACAGTGAGAAATGTAATGAACAGCCATAATTATTGTAATTATTACCCACTCCAACGGCTTTTTCATGCAGATATAAAGAAAGGTCTGTCGGCACAACGCTTGAGCTCGCCGAGTTCCCGTCCGTCTGTGGCTGAATCAAACATTCACCCACACAAGCACAGTGTGACGGACGATACGTGTGAAGTTTGCTGTTGTGGAAGAAACTGATCTAAGTGAGCGATGAACATAAAGTTGAAGACGTGTTTAAAAAGTTGGTATTAAATTCAGACCATACAGAGACTGTGCAGCAGGAAGTCTGCAAACGTCACTTTAATATTTAAAGCAGAAAGATTGGATATATTATAGTTTTGCACACAGCCTCCTCATTTCACATTCCAGCGGTGTCGAGGCTCTTATTTGCCACCTCAGGCTTTGAATTCATGATTCGCTGCCGTGCCAGTACCTGGACTGGTTGTGGATTTGTCACAGAAATCGTTTCCGACAGCTGAGACACAAAGAAAGAGAAAAATGAACTAAAGAAAGTAGCAAATCGATCGCAGGCTTACAATGCTAAGCTGATGTTTAGACAGTTCAGCATGTTCACTATGCAATGTGACATGCTAATTATCTCCCTGCCGTCTCGCCCCGGTTGTGTCCTTGTGTGTAGTGTTGTGTCGTATGTAAGTGCAGGTGTGTGGCTGCTGCTGATGCCTGATTGGCTTCCGTTAACGGAGGTGTGGTCACCTGACTCGGCCCTTACCTGGAAGCCCGGAGGTTCAGGATTGGAGCGGCACTTTCTCCTGACCCGCCAATCTCCCTTTGTGCCTTTACAGTTTACCTCGCCAGCCGTTTGTTCGGTTAATCCAACATTTCATTGAATAAATAAATAAATAAATAAAACCTTACGTCCTTTTACACATTAAACTGAGTCTAAACACAAAATAAGAAATGGGAAAGTCAGCAGGTATTTGTTCATGAATCAAAGAAGTGGAAACTTTGACCTGAAGATGGAGCTAGATGAAAAGTCAGAGGATCATTAGAGTGATTACAATTCATCCTGAGGAGAGAACATGACTCTGTTCGACAATCAAGCTACAAACTCATAAACTCACAGCGTGCTCGAAGGAAGAGAGATCAGAGTCAGCAGGACGCATCATTTGGGAACTCTTCATTTTGCACCCATCCATCCAGCAGACGGAGATATTTCACAGGATAAGTGACAAATCTGACATGCTGGAGGCGCTAAAGGAAAAAGTCAGAGGTTCGGCAAAGTCATTAGGCTTCATTATCTGAGAGAAGTGTCTGTACAAATGTTCACGGCGATCACTCCTCCAGTTCAGAGATAACGTGACTTCTTGTTGTGGCAGTCACAACAAAACCCTCATAAATAAAACCCCCATAAATTGTGTTAATGTTCAGTCCCAGCCTCCTGCCTGTCCTAATAACTGAACTTTACACTGACTAGCTACGACTCTACAGCACATCACATTTTGGCAATAAAGAATCATTTACAGCGTCTCATGTAGGGATTCTATTAAACGAGCTTGTGTCTGTGTGCTTTTCGTCGCCTGGGGCTGTTCAGACTCAGGCCTGATCCGAGCTTCATTCTGCCTTAACCTGCTTATTGCTGGATGTTCCCTCCTGCCTTCCTAACGCCAAGCAACTGTGAGGGCTGCTAATTAAAACCTGACAGGATGATCTGGTGCCCTAATGTGATCATGCATGCAAGAAAGCACGTACAAGCTGACACGAGCACGCGGGAAACCACTCATCTCTACTGCTGCGCGAGCACGCGCAGACGCTCGGTACATCCATCCATCCATCCATCCATCCATCCATCCATCCATCCATCCATCCATCCATCCATACATCCATCCATCCATCCCTCCATCCATACATCCATCCATCCATCCCTCCATCCATCCCTCCATCCATCCATCCATCCATCCATCCATCCATCCATCCCCGGGGCTGCATGTCTGGTTTATTGGAGAGGTTTGCATAATAAACACTGCAGAGCTGAAGGGATTCATCTCACTGTGCTGTCTGTTTTTTTTGGCTGTCTTGTGTTTTTCTTCCTGCTGCTGCTGACATACGACTAAGCTTAAATAACAAGTTTATGACAGCCATGTGACGTGTTTTGACAGGTGAGTGTGTGCACTGATTATACTTTCATCGAGCATTAATGGGACACTTTATTGGCAAAAACAAAGTTCATACTTGGAGGTGAAAGTATTCTTATCTGTGCTCTCTGCTCGCTCTCACTTGGTCAAGGAAATAAGAAAGGCAGTCTGGACTACTGTTCTATTTGCCTGATTTCTTGGGCAGCACACGGCAGAAGGTAGATAAACAAAGTCCATGTGGGCTCATGCATCATAAATGGACAAGGCTTTAAATAAAGTCTGGCACAGGATTAAGGTTGGAAGCACGAGGGACAAGCCTGAGGATTAAAAAGAACAAATCGGTGCAAGGCGGCAACAAAGTTAAAAAGTCTAAAAACAAAATAATTCTTTTCTTGGACACTTTTGACAAGACGCGTCTGTGGCTCAGGAGGTAGAGCAGGTCATCAGCGGTTCGATCCCCAGCTCCTCCCGTCTGCATGTTGAAGTTTCCTTGGGTAAGTTACTGAACCCTGAATTGCACCATCGGAGCAGTTATCTCCTAAAACCGATGAGCAGTTGGCTCCTTGCATGGCAGCTGTGAGATACGTCGTGCACAGTCCATTTACCACTTGTAGAATGGGACGCTTCCCTTTAACTAATAATCCATCTCAGAAATGGTCTGCATAACGATATTTTGTAAGAGTTGTTATCTTCTTCCTCCACTCCCTCTTAAAAACTGCCAATGAGGAACAGAATCAGCGTGCGGTGACTCAACAAACCAAAACATGCTTTTCCTTTGATTTTTTGATTCAATACTGAATTTTTTGGATTGTTGAACAGATGTTTGTTGTTTAAGCAACAAGTATTAAATTACTGTTCACTGGGGAATTTGTACTTCACATGCAAACTGACAACACTGCGTTTGTTCTGTCGTTATTCATTGGTCCTTAATAAATCTGTGCGACGGCTCCCGCAGAGCTGGAGGGGTGAGTGATGCTGAATTACTGGAAGTTGATAGTTAGAAATATTAAATGTGTTGTGCTTTGTTAATTTGTTGGACAAAAACAGCTTTCAACATCCCAGATTTGATCTTATCCAGAAAGTGGAGAGATGAGCTGTGCAGACACACAAACCACAGGAAGAACTACAAAAACAAGGTCAGGAATCACGTAAACAGAAATAAAAGCAGCTAAATGTTCAACACAACAGCCATAACTGTGTACTCCATAGAAGTGTACTAATGCAAGTATCCGAATTGGCATGCAGTACAGGACTGAGGAACAGTCGGACAATGACAAAATGCATCAATATACGAAATGGCGATACTGATTGAGTATTGTGTTGGACACCAGCTGGTGATTGGGAGGAATTCACAGGAAAAATCGATGATGAGACACAATGTCAAAGCAGTGAGCTTCAAGACGAGACGATTTGTGTCCATTCTTACAACTTTCTTTGAGACATCCCTGCAGATTTCACTCCTCAGTGCTTCACTTTGTGAAACAGCTACCGAGCTTAAGAGAACGAACAATGACCTTCAAATCAATGTCATCTATCATCGTCTGCAGCGATTGAAAAACAGCGGGCAGTCGCATCAATGCCAGCAGTCAGATAGGAGGGAGCAACATCACAACACACAGCAGCCAGCTGATACTTTCCAACAGCAGGAGGCCCAGCTCGGTGTCAAAAGTCAGCCCCAGATTTACTCTTGTCCGGCAGAAAAACCTCTAACACCCAACAACATGAGCTAACGGCAGCTACACACTCAGTTTACTTCACTGTCCATCGGGAAACTCTGTAAATCAGAGAGTTGAGGTGGAGCAGGTCCAGTTTTAAAGATGTGTGTCTTGAGGTTTTGGGTCGTGGATTTCTTATTTTAGAAGATTTCATTGGTGAAAAACATGAAAGAAGAGATTTGTGACCACATTCATAGAAAAACATTGCAAGTTATGGTTTTTCTGGTTAAGCTTGGCCGTGTTCTTCTCTTTCTGGTCCTGTAAAACTTACCACATTATCTTGTTTATGTCCAGTCTTGGCCATAAACACTTATTCTTGTTTGTTCTCTGTGTCCGAGTTCAGAGGACTTCCCTGCTTATATAACCTGCTCCAAAAAAAACATAAACTAATGAAAATTTGACCTTTCCCTCCAATTACATCGCCATTCCCCGTTTAACCCAAAGCCTCAGGCTCATTTGTCATTTGTTAAGTTCTTCATTACGTCACTGTTTCTCCAACTAATTTGCTTTTCAAGGAAATTGTTCAGCGTGGCGAAGAATAAGTGAGCCGAGGCAAGACGTGATAATCTGCGAGCGCCGTTAGTTGAAGCGGTGATGGACGGTTCGGCTCAGAGGAAATGAACAGCACCTTGCCCGTGCTACGTCGGCCTGCGTGTGGTGAGCTCGATTAGAAGATGTGGTGCAGCTGAACAGGCAGGCGGCAGGTCAGCTGCATGATCGGCTGATAAGGAGCAGGTGTGAAGGTCAGAGAGCCGAACACAGGTGGGCTGTGCTCGCTTCCATCAGTGCCAAACATCCGTCACCATGGTTACTGATGATGCTTTGTTCACCTGAGTATAAAAGTTTTTTACACGTCGCCTTCATTCTTCTTTGCAGGAGCTCCCTTTCAGCAGGACTTGATTAGATCACGATGGATTATTTATATGTAGGTCAACATCAGCGTACACTCACTGTCTGAAGAGTCTCGCCTCTCCGACCCTTCACGTACACAGACCGAACAGGGCTGACTGTTCGTTTGTCCTGTATAGCTGATAAATCCAGCTTAGTGTCTGTTTAGTTAAGATTGTCAGATTTCACGTCGCTCACCGCTCGGTCATCACTTTTCATGAAGTGCGTGATGTTGCAGAGAAGTAGGTCGACTTCCAGGAACAACTGGTGTGTTTGAGACCGGCTGTCTGTTTGGAAAAGCATTAAGAAAGAAAGACGAGGAGATGGTGACCTTTCCTGGTTTCCTGTGCACGGCACCAACATCATCATCATCATCATCATTCCTCTTCTGTTTCAGCGTGTTTATAGCTTTTGCACGGGAGAGCGTCCTGTTCTCCGTTCTGTTGGAGAAAGTCAGAGCATTTGTCAAAAAAAACAGTCCAATAGTCTGGTCTTTTTGTCAGGATGTTCTGAGCCGCATCGGGCTGATATTGTGTAGGGTGCAGGTTGGTGCTGACAATGGAGACAAACAGCTGGATGTGGAAGACGGCGTTTACAAAACCACAGTGCTCTTACCACCAAGGAGGGCAACTAAATGATCTGGGTGGCAGAGCGGGGCTTTTATGCAGCAGAGGTTGATTGGTCGATGAGGTACAGGTGGTGCAGTGATCAGCCAGGTGAGAGGGAACACAAGGCCACACCCAGGTGACATGCAAACACGGAGAGACAGAAAACTCTGTGTTTACTTAACCGCTTGAATGATTAATATTATTATTAAGATATTTAAAAGATTCCACCTTCTCCGTAGCTTTGCATTTGTTTCCTTTCTACGCGTGAGCATGAATTCACCTTCACATTTTGTAAATAGTTTAAACATCGTTTGCATCTGTTTGCCATCAGCTGGTGGTGACACAGTTTACAGGAACACACACCTCCACGTTTTCCAGGTAGAGGAAATAAAAGCAGCAGTAGCAAGATAAATTGCTTTATAGTATTTATAGCAAGATAAATACTCGAGCTTATGAATTTATGTACCGAACAGGAAATTATACCAAATAAACACATGAATGAAAATCTATTTTTGTTTCACACCATGTTGTACTCGTATGTGCTGCTCAGCTTTTAGCTACAGCAAGCAGCCGTGAGAAATGTCAGCTCTGAAGATGAAATCCACATTTCTAGTCAGCCTTATATTTCTTTCCAGTTTCTGTCTTTTTCTTGTCCCCTCTTGTCATTTTGCATCGTGCAGTGTTCTCAAAGGACTCGGTGTAACTGCTACTTACGCACGTTACCCAATCACAAGCTGTCCCCACTTGTCCACCGCGTCGAGGAGGCTCTTCCGTGGTTTCAGATAATGCGTGCTCACGTCAGGTTTTGTAGCTTGTAATTGTTGAGTGGACAGTGTTGTTTCCGTCTTTCTCCTCTCCAAACATCATTCACACACCCACAAAATAAGTTATTCGATTTTTAAATAAGGGAGCAAGACAAATTCGCTGCCAATAATCTGCACTCCTCATGTCACAGAAACATCGCCTGAAGGCAGAATTAAACTTTTATTTATGTTTTTTAAGGCCGTGATGTTACCTTTGCTCTTGAGTAAGCAGTTAGCAGTCAGACCTTGGCCAAGAAACTCTGGTTTCTCTGTGGGTGTAACGCTGTCAGCGGTACATCTCGCTGCCCGCCACAGATATCGCCGGGGGAAATGACAGAATGTTCTTTTATTTTCTCATACATGAAAAGTGTATAAAAAGCCCAGAGGCCATGAGAACTCTCTGCTGAAAACAAAGCTGGGGGAGCGTTGTCTTCCTTAATGAGGAACTTGAGTGTGAATCAGCTGTGTGTGTGTGTGTGCTTAGCGATCCTGCAGCATCCAGCCTCTGCGCCTTAGTTAATGACGTATGAGTAAACATAAACAACACTGTATAGTTTTATGGTCTTCATCCATCAGCAAAGACTCCGGGGACTGCTAATCTGCTTTGTTTAGATAACGTGTCTGTATAACTTTCCATTTGAAGTCGCTCCCATAGGTTGAAGCTGAGTCACGAAGAGATGACTTCATATGAAACGCGTCGATTCTCATCTAAAGTCTGATCACTGCTTTCGCTCCAGAGAGAGAGATTTGCAAAGGTCTGCTTGTGCTTAGAGGGCTAATCATTACTGCTGGCACAGCAGGCAAGACTAATCTTTGTATGAAAACATTATCATGAGATTCATATCAAGCAATCCTGAGTGAAATTCTTCATCTTCTTCTGGCACATTTGGAAGAAAGCCGAGTCACGAATCAGGTGAAATTAAGAAAACGAGGTTATCTTTTTTTCTGCCTTTCTTATATTATTAAAGTTTCAGCATAAAATAACCAGAAACATTTAAACCTTGAGGTAATTTCAGAGTTCTGCGTTGTTTTGTGAGCTCACACATACTCAGTTTTCTCATAGTGATGTAAATGTGACCGTAAAGCAGCGAGTTAAACGTCACTGACCTCCTTCAGGGACCGACCCTTTCCATCTATTTCTAGGAAGCGCGGCAGCAGTAGTGGACGTGTCCATGCAAAGAAGAAGCTCTTCCAGTGTTTGTGTTGGCAGCCGCTTCATCAGCCGCATCTGTTTCCGCTCTGTTCTTTCACTCACCGCTGATGCGTTTCAGGGGCGAGCTCTTCACATGCTGCTTTGTTCTTCGCAGCGATTAATTTACTCCGAGGAGGAATTGCACAAATGAGTGAACAGATGTGTCAAATAATCTGTTTTTTCTTAGAGCTGTTTTACTTTAAGGGCTTATGGGATTTATCCCCCTTCTGTAACTGTTTGTTTAATAGTTAAAGATAATTCCTGAACTACTCAACAGACTTTTAGCTGAATGTACACCTCTGATTTTCTTTAAACAAGCTTTAAATTGCTGGGAAGCCAGTGAGGGATCATGTGAGTGTGCAGAGTTGCTTTTGTTTTCTAGGTTTGGCTCATGGCATACCGGGGCTGTGTCACCTCAGTTAGCCGCACGGCTGACAATACTTCCATCGGGGAAAGTCTGTAAATCCGCTTGGTGGTGTGACGTTTTCCTCTGTTGAGCCCGACCCTGACGGCAGATTCAGTTAACAGCAGTTAATTAGCAGTAGGTTACTTTAGGAAGTGGTTAGGATAAAGCAGGGCCTGTCCAAACTGTTCCACAAAGGGCCGGCGTGGCTGCAGGTTTTTGTTCCAACCAACCAAGAGCTCACAGTTTGACCAATCAACTCTCTGAAGACTGAGCTCAGTTGATTAAATGAGTCAAGTAAGTCTGGTGTGCTGCTGCTTGGTTGGAAGGAAAACCTGCAGCCACGCCGGCCCTTTGTGGAGCAGTTTGGACACGCCTGGGATAAAGCTATCTGTCCGTTGGGAAACTTTAAAGTTGCCCGGCTGTAGATACGTGCAGCAGCCTTAAGAATCGCTCGTTATCACACAGGAAGCACTCAGCTCCGGCAGCCTCATAAACAAGAAAACATTTCATGGCATGTGAAATAAGTATATACCCCGAGTGTCGGATGAATCATCAGCTTTTCATCCTTCATCTGGAAACGACAAACTAAAGGATACTGGAGAATTTTGTAAAATTGCTAGAAGGCCCGATGCTGGAGAACAGATGATACAAAGTGGAGATGTGTGATTAAAAACAAACACTTGAACATGAATTTTGACGTCATGGGAACAATAATACTTGAAGGGCAGCCTCAAAGACTCGTGACACATGATGAATACGTTTCTAATGAAGAAAAACAAAGTGACAATCGATAGTCGGGTGTTTCGTCTTTTATGACAGTGACAGACTGGGACGAGTCCTCGTCAGCTCTCCATTCATGGGTTCCATTTTTTTTAGTATGGAAGAATAACTTAGACACATTTGCTTTGTAAATAGTCGATATTTACACATAAAATAAATACATCTTCAGGAATTGTATGCGTATATATTTTTTATGTGGTCGACTACAAAACGTACATGCAAGGCTACAACAAATAATGCACACTCAGCACTGTTAAAGCCCTTATTGATATTTCTGTGACACGATGCATGACGTTCAAGGTTGTGGCACCAGACTGGCCAATCTGTGCCGTAATGAAACCTCGTCAGCGCCGTTTCAAACTGCAATAAATCAGATTTGTGGATGCTTCCAATGCCCTTCTGAATTTTACCTCCAAAAATAAAACAAAGTGTCCAGAATTTGTCCTGATGAGTATTATTTTCAGTTTTTAGTTTGCAGACAATAAGGACTTCTAAAATGCTGAATTTCTCCATAACAATATTCTTGTGTTGGTTAAGACATATATGCTTTTGTGTAATATATAAAAAAGCATTAAAGAGTAAATATAATCACACTTTATGACTGCTACATTCAGATAAATGTATATATATCCATGATACTTAAACTTTGCACACCGGCACCACATTCACCATCAGCTCTGTCTGTCTGTAAGTCAGATTAATACCAGTGTTTTGTTACAGTTAGAAGTGTCAGCCTGGAGGATAAGTACAAGTGTAGAGAACATAAATATCATCAGACTATTTTAAATGCAATATTTGTGATTGCAATGCTGCAATTTCCTTAAATTTCCTTTATGACGTTAAACACTAAATATGATGTCTCATAACCAGTATTGACATCGTCCAGTGCTGAAACCCTGCAAGTCTCCCATGTTTTCTTTTTCTGGTGAATTAGCACTAAAAGCAGGTCTGGTTCTGCTTCAGTGACTCAGCATGCATGCTACTTTGGTATCATCACATGGGAAACGGACTTCTCTCTGTTAGATTCACGGCCCTGTTCACTTCTTCTTTCTTTAGATTCCCTCCTACTTGATTTTCCCATCTTAGCAACTTGCAGTTTAGTGGTAGCCAAGGAGCTCGACCACTGAGCCAGCCAACCAGCACTGTTCTCAAGGACGGCTCTCACACGATGCATCGCAATCGAAAAGGGGTCAGGCTGGGACAATCCAGACTTACTGCTATGTGAGAGAGTGGAAGAGACAAAAAGAGCTGCATGTGCATGAAATAATCGTTTGTCACGCATTGATACTAGAAGAGGGTCCGCTCTGTTACAAGTGCTTTTATTTAACGACAAAATATTTGGATGTCACTGGAATCTATTTAAATAATCCATTGATTAAAGACTATGGGTTTTCCCATAGACAGAAAATGTTATCGGCCATGTCATATCCAGGCACTCAAAACTGCATTAATTCCCTTTGAGTCATCCTGGGAAAACCACAATCTGTCTGATTTTAATGTCTGCAAGGGTCGACACTAAAGTCTGGACTTAACATTCAGGGTTAATCTTTATGCAGAAAGCTTTTCACTCATTTAAATTTGGTTAACTTTGACTTAAACCGAGACCCCTGATCATGTTTGCTTTCTACTGAAGTCCAGAAGGTGAGTTCAGTTCAATGAAGTGAATTATTATTATTATAATCGTAAGATAATAAGGAAATATATTAAAATAAAAAGAATCGCTTCAAGGGTGCCGGTGGATTTCTGGTCAAGGTCATCAAAAAGGTCAGAAGTGACCTTGGTGTTAAAGCTAATTGTTACTGATGCGTCAGAGTGTTGTGCTACCAAAGACCGTCTCCGTTCTGCTGTACCTGCGATGCTGCTTTTCAGACTGTGCAAACACTGCAAAATCCTGATGGATCTACTTGGACCAGACAATACGGAGCGGGCTAAAGGAAAAACGAGGAAGACTATGGACTATGCGGCGGTGGCAATCAATTCGGTCAAGCTTACACAAAACTGTAAATCTGTATAGACAGGTCTGGCAAAGCTGCAACACCTTGACGCACAACCTTGATGTCAGGTAATGTTTTCAAGGGATCCTCTAATGAGCATACTTAGATCTACCGCGTGCATCCAAAACTGACTGAGCGGCCGATTGAAAAGATTGACTTGTGTGTTCTTCATGGAGACAAATTGGTATGTCTTGATGTAGAGTGTGTGTGTGTGTGTGTGTGTGTGTGTGTGTTCCTGTACTTCTACCTTTGTGTGAGAACCAATCATGTTCCTTAAAGGGAGGTGTTTCTGGAAACCATCACTTTTCTATGATAAGGACTGATTGTTGTGAGTGGAAGGTCCTCACTAGTGTAGAAGTTCAAGAACATGTGTGTGTGTGTGTGTGTGTGTGTGTGTGTGTGTGTGTGTGTGTGTGTGTGTTGGGTGGGGAGGCAGGGTTATTTCAAAAGGCAGTCTTTCTCTTTAGTTACATCTGAAGTACAATTTGGAAATAGAATTTTCTCACACTTTGTGTTTTGGACAATTTGTAAAATAAAAGTCTTCGTTCTGAGGCTGTCTTACACAGTTTGTAGTTTATTAGAAACATTTAATTTAAAAAAGATTAGTCTCCTATTAATTTCATATGATGTACTGCTGTTTGAAACCTCCCCCCCACCCAAGTTCCCCAGACTCCCGCTCTGGCTTAGTTGACCAGAAGTTCCTGGTATTGCTCGGACCGGAGGAAACGACCAAAGGAGTCTTTCTCCATCAGGGCGAAGATCCTCTTCTGAGCCAGGTCAAAGGTCGCGGGGGAGAGATCCACCAAGTTTCTCAGGGTCACATCCTTGGTGAAGTGGTCAATGTTCACCTGTGATGGGAGGACAGCAGGACACGTCGTTGAGGATGAAGGTTGAATGAACAGAAAGTATCGATGACTGATGTGGAAAAGATGTGTCTGCAGTCAAAGACTCATCAGTGAAACATCAATATAATAGTGCTGTTTATTTTAAGCAGCCAGCTGCGATGTTTATTTCAAATATAAAATATAAACATCTTACCTAAATTAAGTCAAGGTGATTATTCAAAAATCTGCAGGAGACCTGTTTACAGCAACTGGTTCAAATGAGCTGGACTGATTGTAATGGAAGAAAACTCTGGGCTGTAATAAATTTAGGAATATTTAGACTATAAATAATGACTTCAATGGAAAAAGGGTCAATTGGAAGTTGGACTTGGATCCAACGTTTTACCAAAAATGAGAGGAAACGAGTATCAGAAGTAAAATATACAAGAGACCAGCTGAAACAAGCGTTTAGGCCTTTTCTGGGGTTATTATGGGATGAGACATTGTAACAGTCTTTGAATGAGTTTGAACTTCATTCATGTAATACAGAGTCACTTTGTACTCTTGTAGTTTGGTTTTGACTGCTTGTGGAGTTGAAACACATTTTTTGTTGGTAGATTTCAGCCCCGCCCTTCAGATTTGGGGGATTTTAACACTTAATATATAAACGAGGACGACACACACACACAAAACAAATCAACAACTCAAACCTTAATAATAATTCAGTAAATTAATCAAGCTAAAATTGAAGCAACTGCTTCATCTGCTCAACATGTCTGATGTTAAATCTTGATCAGTGTTGACGTATTTGACTGACACCAATCAGAGCTTCGCTGTGTGCATACTGAGCTACATTAATATAAAAGCTACATTAACTGGTATTGAATTAATAAACTGCATCGTTGTAAATACACGTTCACATTTATTTATTTATGTGAAATGTAAAAACCCCTGTGAGGCTTCTCTGCTCCTCACATTGCTGAGATAGTATTTCTTTAGTAATGATGATTTATTTATTAATATTTGTCATTTTTAAACAGATTTGACTTTTTTTTGGGTACTGTTTGTGTCTCAGCCGTTAAAAGGTGAGAAGCAGAATGTGTTAACCTCGGACAGTTGCGGCTAGTTGTTTAGCACTGCTTCCAGTCTTTAACTGGTTTCAATCTTCTCATCTTACTAAGATGAAGCATTTCTTTGTTGTTTCAACTTGAGCCAGTGGAAAACTCTTAATGTTCAGTCAAAGGAACAATAAGAAGTTAAGTCCCCGACTGAAGATGGAATTATTACAGACAACGTGCCAAGCATTCCGTGTGTTATTATTACCTCTGTGTGTGTGTGTGTGTGTGTGTGTGTGTACATTCTCTGTCTGTAACCTCATCTGTTTACACTCCAGCACGCCTTCTACACACTCGTTCACTGATTAGATAAGAGACTCTCACTCCTTCAGATGTATGCAGATTGTCATTCAGTCTCTTCTACTTTAAATAAACTGTCAGCTGTTTTTGTTCTTTCTGCTCATCACAGCCTGTGGACCAGATTTTATATTTAATTTTGAATGTATCATATTTTATAAGCGGCTTTGCTGACGGATGGATGAACCAGTTTCATTTTAGAGAGATCAGAAGTGAATCACATCACCTAACACCTGCTACATGAGATGACTTCTTTCTATTCCATGTGGAGTTGAGCTCATAAAAAAAGTCCCTGACCTCTCTGGGTCCCTCAGACTGGATGAAGTCTTCATAGATCTTCTTGGCCTTGGCAGCCATCTTCACGGGGTTCTTGGTCTTCTTGAAGTCCTCACAGGACATCCAGAACTCAATATTCTCATCGCTGAACTCCGACTGCAGGAAACTGCGGAAAGCATTCAGACCATCTGATGGAGAGAGGACGGGGCGAGAGTCAGATCATAAAACATGGAACAACAATTTGAAAGTAAACAAGCATTTCAAAAAGATGTCACAGCACAGGACAAGGTGAGAGACAAAGACAAAATGGAAAGACAGTAAATTCACATTTTGTCACAAAGTAGACCATAAATCTGAAAACACTGCGTAATGAGTCAGCTCTTAAGTTGTCGAGATGTCAAATCTGTCCATAAAAATGTGTTTGTGTGAGGAATAAACGGGAGAATGACCCCCATAAAACACGATCATCATCAGACCATCTGTCCGCCGCCCGAGATTAACAGCTTTCATCCATGATAATTTAGAGAAATGCTTCACAGCCAGGATCAACAGGAGTTAAATGCGAGTCATAACCTGAGATTTTCTTCTTTTTTTAAGTTTTTGCTCGGGCTCCATTGGACCGGCACCAGAATTACATATTCTCTGAGGTAAACTTTATCAGCTGGACTTCAACGACAAAATAACACACCTGTTTTTTCTCACATATCACATGAGCGCTGTGTGTTGTTTTAATGGAACACGTCAATAACAGGTAAAATTAAATTATATATTGTTAATTTTTTTCTTTAGTATTAGTTTCCACGTACTGAGACGTGTGGGAGACGTCTGCCTTTCAGAATGGTCAAAAAAGAAGTGAAATGAATGTATAACTTGTATAAGCAGCAAAAACATTCAGATCATAATGAGGCTTGATAAAACAACAAGTCATTTCAGCACATTGTAATATAACATAATGTCTGAAAAAGGTCCCATTGTCTGAAGCAGCATGTGCTGCAGAAGATAAGCATTCAGCTCTGGCCTCAGGCTTTTATCTGGCATCTAGGTGGCTAGTTTGGTTCAAAATAGCACTGAGACTCAATCAAGCTGCAGCTTTTTGTTTTTTTGTTTTGTTTTGAAAGACCTTCATGACAAAAGGAGAAGCACACACACACACACACACACGCAGAGACACCGATGACAAGCTGACACGCGGCCTCATGTTTGTTTGAGTTTCATGCATTCATGACTTCCTCATCGTGCACATCAGCTGAATTGTGCTGTACAATTAACTCAGTTGAATTAAGTTTTAATGAACTTCACTCGTCCTAATAATCTTCCAAATAACTAAACACTGAAGAAGTCCTCTAATTAAAAACTGCATCAACGTGAAAATGAGATGAATTTTTCTACAAGTTCATATCGAACAGTAATCGTGCATTATTTATTTCCTGATGCATCGTGCAATTTGTAGCTTTCAAGTGAAGGACGGGGGTTGGTGCTGCATCTGAGAGGCGATAAGTCACTGAGAGTCTCATGGGAATGAACCCGCGAGAAGCCATAAAGAATAATGCAAAAGTAAAAATCTCATGCAGCAGTTTACAGGAGCCGTGCAATAAATCAATGCTGGTGGAATCATTTAGACTTCTCCCCGGAGATGTTACCATAACACTCATACCCTCCGTGGACTGATACACACACAGATGCATACACACATTCATGCAGGCATGCAAACAAAGGTGGGACATAAATCTTTCTGACCTACACTGTGCCGCAGGAGCCGCTTAGAAAGGTCTTTTACCACCTACTGAGCTGTGCAGAGAAAATGTTTCTCCGTGCACATTAGCTGGTCAGTAACATCTGTACGTGGGTCTGTTTTTTATGCACGGGGGCAACTTAAGTGACTTATTAGCAGGAGAGTTTACATGTAGCGTTAAATACCATCACCCATTAGAGTTAATCATCAGCGCTCGTCTCAGGCTCTGTGCACTCTGTGCAGTAAACAGTAGAGCCAGAGGTTCTGCTGTTTTTCTCCACATGAGCAATGTTTACATGTCTCAGTCTACACATGCGATCTTAATGTAACATTATCTCCTGCAAACTATGATTATGTGACAGTTTTACATCAGCACAAGGTGATATAACTTCAAATCATTTATCAGATTAAGACCATTCTTGCTTCGCGTGCTATCTGCAGATGTCTTAGTTCAAACTGAGCACTGTATGCAAATCTGAAAGTTTAGCAAAGCTGTGTTAGAGGTGCTTAAAAACACTCACACAGGAGATGAGATTACTTTGTGGTTTAGGGACGCGGGTACAGTTGATTAAAATAACCTACAACAATGAGAATCTGAGTAAAAACATCAATTATAACTAGACACACACAGGATGTGACAAATTCCCCCTTAATAACGTGTTTGACACACATGAAACACGTGCAGCTGCAAATTACAGTGATTTATTTGTAATTGACGGATATTAAGGTTGAGAAAATCTGATTATGTAAGTCCTGTTAGAAATTAAAGAAATGAAAGTTTGCATCAGTGTCTAACACAATAAGCACACAAGCTGGGCTGTTGCTATGGGAACCAGACACTGCGAGATGTACTGTACTAGACAGCAGACCTCGGTGACGTGATGTTTTCTCCCTTTGGTTCAACGTAAAGTTCCAGCTGTTACATAATGAGCGCGGATTTGTATAATGTGAAGTAACGACGCCCGGAGTGTTTGGATTCACAGGAGAGATGCTGCAGAGTTTATCTGAACATGTGAAATGTGATTCATCTTTGGAGGAAATGAACGTCCCTCGGCTATTTGTGCAAAACACCAGAAGTGTGGCATTTTTTAAAAGACGAAGAGGATCTCTGGTCATTTTTAGTAATGTGACAATGTTGGATAAAGAACATATAACTTTACAAATGTTAATAAATCTGTTTACACAGAAACAAGGTGTTGTGGAAAAATGCATTAAACCTGAAATCTTCAGTATCTCACAGAGAAAATGAGACACATTTAAAATCGTTACTCCTAATTACGTTGTGAGGACCAACATCACAGTCTGTTCAGTCACAATACGGGGACAAAAGGGTTAAGCCTTCAGGGAATGGATGGAAATGAATGCAGTGACACACACAGGTGTGGTTTGTGTGTGTGTGTGTGAGAGAGAGAGAGAAAGAGAGTGTGTACACCTACAGCCATTGTTCAGGACTCTGTCCAGACTCTCGCGCCACTGAGCAGCCTCGTCAGGAGTAGGCCTGCACACAGAACACCTCAGTTTAGTCAGGAAGCATCAACAGTTCAAATACAGTACAGTACGCTCACGGTGTGTGAGGTATGTGTTCTGCAAAGACACTACAGAGTGAAAAATGGAAGTCAGTGTTGCAGAAAAACTTCAAACAACACGCTATAAATATTCGAATACCTTTCTGATGCACAGTTCCAGCCTCACAAAGCCAGACTGCATCCTTTGATCTGCGAGATTTAAAGTCTGGAAAACATCCACTGAGAATAGATTGCGTCTGGTATGTGTCGGACCAATCACGGGGAGCGTTTAGACATTGGGCTGAATAAGCTCTTTGAATAATCGGAAAGGAGTAATGTTTCTGAAACGGCATGTCACGTTTAGGAGAAAGTTTCCAAAGCAATGTTTCTCCTTTATGAGCTGGAAGGAGCGATGACAGACCGAAGACTCAGTTAGGTGGAACATTTATTATACAGGCTTTTTCTTTATGATCACTGGACTAGCAGTAAATTAAAGTAAAGTCAGTACACTAAATGAATTCAAATATAAATAACTGACAAAACAACAAATGCCTTACGATAGAAAATGAAGACGTAAAGGCTAATGCTAGTTATTGCAGTCAGAGCAACATCAAGCCTCAGCTAATGCCTCACCAGCTTCTCATGAAGTCACACTGGGGACCATTTAAGGTTAAAAATATTCTGCTTTGATCAGAATAAGTCTTTTTTCCAAGCGAACCAACTCAAGGACTTTCTGTAAATTTCCATCAAATGTCAAATTCTGACACAGTTTCCATTAAGCTGAAAGGAAAACAGCCAAAGGAGGACACAGTAACACTTCTCCTCACAAGGCTGCCGTGTACGTGTATGATATTTCAATAACAAAGAAAAGCAGGCCAACATCTGATAGATTACATCTACAGAATTCATCTTTAACTCTTTAACGCCTATGGAAGTTGCGTGAAGCTGGGTGCTATCAAACATCTGAGCCCAGTCGTGGTCTGGAGATGTTTAACGTGCTTTGATCTCCACATCTTGTACCTGTTTGGAGCTCTGCTCCGCCACTTAACCGCGAGTTATCTGGTTAACACGCTGGCAAACATCATTCCACGGTCATTCATCTCTCTGAGGAGAAGCAGACAAAGAGGACTCACTTCTGCAGCTTCTCCGGCTTCTTCTCAGCCTTCTCAGGGTACGGGATGATGAGGTCGATGGCATTTTCTGGCTTCTGCAGTAAAACTCCCAATTTCGACTTGATTTCCTTCGCCCTGGAAAACGCAAAGCAGAAGCAGTTTGTGTGACGAGTCCCTTAGACACAGTAATGTAATCATGATGGGGTTTTAAATTTTATCATTAGCTCTCTAACACGACTCTGGTATATTGTATTTATAGAATAGATGAAACATTTGCTAGTTGGCTGATTGATTAAAAATGTAATTCAAAACTACAAAAGTCATTTTTAATGTTGTTTGCAGCAAAACGAAACAAAATGACAATATTCATTTAACTTTAACGAATTTAGTTACTCTGGAAAATATCTGTGATGCACAAATGTTGAACTCTTTTGTATTTGAATAAAGAACAAACACCTGGACAGCATCACATTTTAAAACCAATTCTAACGTAAAAATGTCTGGTTGACTGTGGTTAAGAATTGTTCTGCGTCGACTGTGTGAAGATTTTTTCTTCATCTCTGCGTGTTTGAAAAACTCTCTGAGCGCCCGGTTCAACACAACAGACAATACGTTTGTCTGACTCTCTTGAGCAATCAGCATAAACTTCCAAGTTTGGTATTAAACAGTAGTTGGTATAAAATACTGACGATGAAACTTCAGGCCAAAAGTTCTCATTTCCATTTTAGAAAGTAAAAAGTTCACAAAGATGAACTTTAAGCCTTGAAACTGTCAGATGGAAACTCCTTTCTGACTCAGTATAATAAACTCTTGAGATAAAGTATTAAAGCCTGATGTTAAGACATGACAGGAAAAGAAAAGTGACGATGCAGCTCTCACCTTTCGAGGCAGGTTTGGGGTAAGGCAGCTAATCCTTTACACATTGTCCGGCACTTTCAGTCGCAGTATATTTAAGAATGAGCTCAGTTTTCCTGTCGCTGTTGCTCACTGTGAGTCTCTTTTTGCTTTCTGACTCTGGCTTTCAGCACATGGGGAGTTTTATACAGACGTCCTTTGGGCTTTGGGCCAAACAGCTAAGCCAATCAGACTGGAATGTGTACAAGCACGGGTAGCATGGCTGAGGAAGGGCGGGTTTTCAGACGTGAATGGCTGTTTGCTTTGAGGTTTCAATTAACAGACGGACCCAGCAGCAGTGTGCAGGATGCAGATTAAGACCATTTGGGCTTATTTTTAGAGCTAAAGTGCATTTTCTAAATATTTGCTGGTTGTACTATTTCAACAAATGTAAACCTGATTTTCTACAAAACTAAAGGCAAACCTCTGATATGCTGAGTGCTGCACAAGAGGTAAGGCTGAATTAAACACCATATAAATGTGGCTGCGAGTCGGTTAAATCAGGGTTCAAATGTGTGTAAAATAAACATGCATAACTGTGCATAACACCTGAAATAAAAACTGTTTTCCGTACCTTCCACTGAGCCCGGGTCCAACATGTTTCTACAGCAGCCTCCTGTAGAATCATTTTTTTTCCCACACACTTGGAAGGGAAGGGTGAGGCGAGGGGTATTCAGTCCGTTCCAATCTTCAGCTTCAACACTGCGTCCCACGAATCTGACCTTTAAAACTGAACAGCGTCCGTCATTACAAACTCTGTAAGTACGACGATCCCACATGACCTTCTGTCTCCAAGCGGTTAACAACAGAGTGCCACGGCCGCGCTCAGAGAAAGCACAATTATCCTTCGCACGGCTGCTTCAGTAGAAAAGTATTTGGACAAATACGTTCGTTCGTCTCGCGTGTAGAAGAAACAAAAAGTAGTTTGGATGTGATCTTTCAAACAAATCTGAGGCTGCTCTTAAATTTCCACTCTCCCAGAGTCAACATCACTTTTCGCTTTTGCTTTTAGTAGCTTCATTTTTCTTTAAATCGCCGCAGATCGGAGTGTTTTTAACCTTGACATTTTTATTACATGTTTGGAAGAACTCGGTGAACACGTGTACGCTTTGTTACTGTCAGTAGAAGGAGGCTTTTCAGGTCGACAGCTGCCATTATGAAGCTTTATATTACATAAACTGTCCAAGGTTCAAGCAGTCTGATTCTAAACATGACAGAACATCACATGGCCTGAAGCTCTCCCCCTTCAAACACGTCTTTGAATTCAGAAAACATGTTTTTCTGAATATATTCCAGTAGATCTGCCGTACGTGATGCTGCTGAAAAATGAAGAAGTATTTTTGTTATTCTGAGCTGGATGCTCTCTCGTTTATTTTCGTATGTTGTACTCACACAAGTCATGTATTTATGCTAAGTAAGTAAGCTATGTAAAATGCTAAATTTAGTGCAGAGACAGGTTCATGTTATACCGACTGGTGACGTGACAGTTAATCAAGTAAAACAAGCAAATCTGCGATTACTTTTCATCAGGAATGCTGAGTTTCTGTGTTCAGTCATTGGCCTGGCAGTGCAATACTGCGTGGATTATATAACCAAGTCATAACAAAGATAAAAGTGACAAATAGTCATTTTCTCTGTTTCCATGGTGATGAAAACTGAAGTTATTAGAAAGCAATTCTGTGTCTACGTATCTAATTTGAAAATCTCTCACATCCATGAGAAATCTCTTAATTAGGGCTGAACCTCATTAATCTTTTGTTTATGTATCTAATAAAAATGTCTCGGGCATGTTACTACTTTTTGAACACAGGAGTTGTTAGTGTGTGACTGCAGACGACAGCTTTTAGGGCAACATTTAATTTTTTCTACCTACTATATCCGCTTATGTAACATCCGCCAGCAGCACCTAAAGCATAATTAACCTTCTCATGGTTAGGAGAAGATCATAGTCTTCATTAAATATTAAAAAGGTCATGAGAAACTAGAAGTTTACCTACTCCACCTGACTCCATCGTTCTAAATGTGTGAGCTGATAAAACTCACGCCAACCTTGAAGCACCGTATTCAACAAACCTACAGCTTTAGTCATTCCAATGTGAGAGCGTGTTACTGGATTACTTTTTAAATACTTACTTACAGTAGTGACTTGACTGCAGCCGGGTAATTTATTTGTGCATCGCGTGCAAAACGAGTACAGAACATTGAAAGTAAACAACCCTCGATATGAGGAACCCCATGAGATGAATATCCACATATGAGCCGTGGAAAATTCTAATTTAACACAGTTTAACTCAACTAACAAATAAATAAACAGTCTGTCTTTCAGCAGGCTGAACAACTGTTGAAAGATACACGCGCTTCTCCAATGAGCCTGAGGCACACTGTGCTGTGGGCCGTGTTACGCAGCCGGTAGCTATTAAGAGGGATCAGTTTGTTGGCACGGCAGTGTATTCAGAAAACACAGGTTTCAGTATCGCGTTGTTAACGCCACGATACAACAGGGGCCTGTCCGCTATATATAAGTGCAGCACTTATTGAGACTGACTTGACTTGAATTGGCTGTTTTGTGTTTTTATTGCAGGACTAACAAAACCTGGTGCGGCTGAGGTCATTGATAAGTCTCTAACTCTGCCTCTGAAGATAAAGCTGCACGCTCTAAAGTGGCCCTTTATTGTGACGAGACTCATCTGTGTCATAATCACACTGTTTAATTACAATCTAGCCTGTCAGGTGGATGGATTATCATGGAAAAGGCCAAGTGTTCATTAGCGTAGTGTCTATTTGTGCTAATGATGGGGATGTGTGGCTGATAATTCAGCTTTCCTTGGACGTATGATGAGTATTCTGATCATTTCAACATTTTCTTTGAAATACAGAAAGATCAGCAACAATCTGCATGGTTAGAAAAGGTGAATGAGTTTGGGGTCGTGGACTATAATGGACATACACGGAGAGTTAGTTCGTTGGACGATGCTTTTGTCCCCTCATCCTGACGTGAGGTGGTCGCACAGTTAGGGCTGAATATCTCCGAGACTTGTGGCAGGTCGGCCATTTGACATCTCACCCATCCCCTCCAGAAGAAATCTTACCGACTCAAATTGTAGCTCAAAATAATAAATTCAAAAGTGTTTCACTTCCTGTTTTCTCTCTACATTGTCTTCTAGAATTGAAACCAGTTAAACAGTGTGGTGCAAGCGTGAGGTTCACATCGCCTGAAAACTTTAAACAAAGCTGTATTTTTGTCCGTTTAGCTCCAATAACACCTCCACAGACGATGCAAGCACACAAAGCTACAGAGGAGGTTTGCTTTCATTACAGAATTTCCTGGAAGCCAAAGTTCAGAGAGGGACAGCCCTTTGAGTGGTTGTGTACTTAGGCCAACGGGCACAAGCTGTACCGCTGTTCAAATAAACTGGCACCAGTTGGCATCCAGGTGCTTTGTTTACCCCGCCGTCAGAAGCTCTACGCTCAATTTAGACACGTAACAGCCTTTCTGAAGGCTCGAGCAACGCCGTCAAATGCTGTTTTTCAGGAGTGATGATCACCAAATGGCAGGAAAAGGATGAAAAGGCAATTGATTGCAATTAACAATCTGAAAAATATATGCAATATGCAGGAAGTATCAATTATGGTGCACTTTTAGTAGCTGCACTGAGCTCAGTTTTTGAGCTCTTGTTTGAATCCACTTACACGTCCACTGAACCTGAACACTGTAATTATGAGACTTGATGACAGCGCATATATATGAGCTTTTCCTGATGAATACAAATGCTGCTTTAATATTCAAAGCCATAACAGATGTTATGCAGACAGAGCCGACTGAATACAATTATATTTAGGATGTCTTGTTCAACACCTGGCGCTGCCTATGATAGGTGACCTTATCACTCTATTTTTACATGATTTACACAAGCCTTGTGTTTCTGTTGTGCCATCATCACTTTTATTTTTATTTATCTGAGGTATTTGCCATAATTGCTGTACTCCAGCAAAGAAAATAAGGCTACATGGTTGCCAGATGCTCTTTGGCCTAAACAGGAAAGCAAAGTCTAATCGCGGTCTGACATTATTCCAGAAATACGCTGCCAATGTCTCCGTGCCAATCCTGGACTAATCTTTGAGTATTGTTGACTTCTTGGCTTCAGATTAGAGATATTGTAGACAGCTCTCCTGGCATTTCGCTCGCTTCCCATTGGTTAAAGGTCAACAATGGGAACTATGAGATAAACACTGCAAAGCACGGGTGCCCTGCGTGTGTTTGCATACGTGTGATTCTGAGGAGAAAAGAGTCGTGGTGATGTCAGCAGGGGTTCTTCGGGTAAATGAGGCCTTATTATTGCCATTTCCTTTGCTGAACCCAGATCAGTCATGAGACTTCATTGTGAGAATGGCTGCTTCAGGCTAGGACGTTTGGCCGACACACTATGGAGATAATGTCTCCCTTATAAGCTCAGCAAAACACTGCTGATGAGTTGCCCTCATTGTTTTGCAATGCTCGTGAAGGCCTGGTGTGTAGATATTTGTCAGAATAACTGATTGATTAATTAATTAAAGGAAACCTAATGCATTAAAAAATGAAAGCAAACATAGTATGAATCTTTTTTTCAATGCTCCTCGCAGCATATATGCGATAAGATGAATTAATCACGAAGCACGTAAATAATTAGATTTTTTAATTGCCTGTCAGCCCTAGTAGGAATGTAATTAAACATAAGAACAGATAAATCTGCATATGAACACAGATAATCCCACATTGCAGTTTGTATTTCAGCTCTCTGCACAGACGGTTTACACGCACACAACCAAAGCACGGCCAGAAACAAAACTACAGATTCTGGATTCATTGGCAGTTGTGTGTCCGTGCAGCTGCACCTCAATGTTTCTTGATTATGGACTCAAGAGTTGTCAAGTAAGACTTAAGCCCCGCTCTTAAAATCATTCTGAGTCCTGTAGGTGACATTTCAGGGTAGCGTCTCTCCTTTTAGGTCTCAGACGTGACACAATGGAAGCTGTTACGATTGTATTGAAGATCAAAACAGGACACACAGAAGGTGGACGAGAGAACAGTTTGAGTGAGGTTCACTGCTCTTCTGCTGCTGCTTCATCGTCATTATTCTTTCTCATGAAGACAGCTCATTAAAAAAGGACAGCTGATAGGCAGATAGCTAGATAATGGGCACTTTGAGTTTCTGACCTAGCAGACATGCATGTCCTGGTTTCTCCTGCACAACATTAACATGACAGAAATTCACTTATCCTGTTTGAGAAGAATATTCTGATTCATCAGGTGCAGCAGAAAATCCGACCTTAAAACATCAGACAGATGTGTTTTTCCCCTCAATCAATGCTAATATAGTTGGACACAGGTGCACCCTCTTCTTACCTAATGCACGCATGGATAATCTCCATCCATTCATCCATTTTCCACTTATCCTGAACAGGGTCACGGGGGGGGGGGGCTGCAGTCGATCCAAGCTCCCATTGGCTGAGAGGCCTACAGGCAAGTTAGAACCACATTAACCTGCATGTCTTTGGACATGCACCACCAATGCTGCCCCATCGCTTCAGTGGATATTTTGCAAATCAACTATTAAGGTAATAAAACTTATGGTGTTCAGTCTTCACCGTCTGTTGGAGTAGCACTGATAAGCTGGTACAAGTTGGGTTCTGCTTGCGGTTTCTGCCTCTTAAAAAGGAAGTTTCTGTTTTCCAAGAGCTTGTGGGAAAGAATATGATCCATACCTGCTCTATATGGAAATATAATGCTTTCAAATAAGTCAGCAGCACAAACACAGACCATAAAATGAAGTATAAGTTGTTATTGTGTCCATCCTGTGAAGAATTTCCATCGGATAGAAAGACAAAAAAACATTTCTTCTCCAACACATTCATTCATTTTTTTTTAGATGCTCGGGTGCTGATCTGAAAACATAGACCGCTGAGTGCTTCAGTAAAATTTCCAATGCACAGGATGTGACATAACTCGTTTATGCTAAGTGCTTATAGAACATGCCTGCATGATGACAGAGGAGGGAAAGAGGTCACAGAGGTCAACACTGACTGAGGGCTCCGAGGCATCCAGGAGATTTGAATCAGAGAGAATTTGAATATTATCAGGCTCTGACTTTTTCACTTCATTGGCATCAGATTGAATTCAAGTTGGCAGGAAATTTCAGATCCGCTGCAAACCCTCGTTCCCCGCTTTCACGCTGAACCTCAGGCATGAGGCGGCTTGATTAGGAGGGTGTCCAGTTTCTCAGTGCTCTGTCCACATCAGGCCTGCGAGAGGAAATTAAATCGCTTTTCCCACAGCACCATTAATTGTTTTCGTTAAACTGTTTATTTGCAAAGGCTTTTCCGGCGAACCTGGAGCTTAGATGGGGACAGAGAAGAGCTACAAGGACTGTTTTCTCTGGAGTTATGACGGATTTGTCTGTTACAGCATCATGATCTGAACACAGAGGGGGAAAGAAGAGGATAAATAATGATGCATTCGTTATCATTCCTGGGTTAGAGAAATAAATGGAAATTATAAAATGGATTTTCCATTGAAGGGTCACTGCTAAATGCTGAGCTGTTTTTTATGATTTGCAGTATCGTGGTAAACCCAACACTCCTTCGGCAGGTACTACGTGTGCTTTCATAAATTTACAGTTTGGATTCCCTTCCAATTGTTTCTGATGGCAGCTAAAGTTTTATTTAAGAATTACAACTACACAAAACACATAAAAATACACGAGCCGGACAGAAATGTGCGAGAAACGCCGCGTCCAACCACTCGACTTATTCGTGTGTATTTTGACAGCTAAGGAACTTCCACGTCTGCATCAGATCTGATAAACGGCGACTTTAGAACAACAGGCCTCGATTAAACGGCTCGTGGTAATCACTGTGTGTGTTTGGTTTTCAGAGATCTAGACAAGAATCAGACTAAATAGCCTTAAAATTGGTGATATAACTAAAAGCCAAACCAAACATAACAGTGAAACTATGCCAAGATATGGAAAATAGCAACAGTTTGAGGTGATTGTTTGGCTGCAGTTGCTGTGCGTGTGCAGCCAGTGAGCAGATGCGTGTTTAGTTACTGTACATGGTGAACGGCTCACGTACATGATGTCTGTTATGTTCACATGTAGGAGGGGTTAATGCACTGCGGAGCACTCGAAGAGGAAGTTTGATCTGGTGACCATCTCGGCTCTCGTGATGTAGGCCTGTGTTGTGGAAAGTATGCTTCTTAATGAGTGTAATGACACTGTGTTGTACTGTAGAAATCTGCATGCTTGGGAGGAAAGAACATCTCATTGGACCTTCGAGTGGATCAACGGACTCGAGGTCTGAATGTCCTGAAGTCTCCAGTTTCATTAAATAAAGCACACATGGCCAAAGGTAAATGGAAACCTGAACATCACATCCGAATCTGATTATTCATAAAACCGTGGGCATTCAACAACTCCCCACTTCTCCGTTTGGAACTTGGCTACGGGGGTTCGTTCCAGTTCAGCCACAGGAGCATTAGTGAGGAGTTAAGTTAGGCAATAAGGCCCCAGCTTGCAGTCCAGGTTCCAGCTCCAAAGGTGCAGAATAGATTTGGGATCACGACTCCGTGCGAGCCAGTCACGTGGGAAAAAAAGCTTCTTTTGCAGATTTGGCTTTGTGCACAGGCGTATCGTGATGTTGAAATAGGAAAGGGACATACAGAAAATTGGACAGCCCTCTTGCCAAATATTAGGCAGCTCTGCATTACTTTAAATCCACCAAGCCAACCTCGATATGATGATGTAGAGGTGATGATTTCTCTTTAAGGGTTAGTTCTAGTGTTTTGAAATGGGGTTCACAAAGTACTTAGAGAAGCAGAATGGAGGACCAGCATGGAAGTAAAGTAACACACTGTGTGAAAAATCTCACTTTCCAATAGCAAACCATAGCATCCATGTTACTTCCACTCCTGAGTCAATAGTTTTATCTTGCTCATCGTGCACATAAAAGCCAAAATCACGAAGAAGTTGTCGGCCGAGCTGTAATTTAGCTGTTAAAACAACTTTTCTGTCGGCCAATGAGCTTTAAACACTGTTTCTCTTCACTGGTTCAGATTATGTCTGACTTTCCAGAATGGTGACCTCTGCCACATTACATAGCTCTGTCAGGATAAGTGTTGTCTAATCCTGCTTTGAAAAGTCATATTCATAAGCCGTGACAGTCCAACATAGTTTCAAATAGTAATTATAGTTGGCTTTTGATCCGGAGAGAATCAAAGGAACGAGGCACAGAGCAGTGAGAATTCTCACACTATAAACAAACATGTTCAGTTCAGGGTGAGTTTAAGGAATGAAGGAACTTTTTGTCTCTTCTCTGAACCGAGAGATACAAAAGTGATAACAAGAGATGAGTTGCAAGGCCCGCTTTGTTACTGTGCACACATCTGTTCTTAATTACCGAGGCGTCTGCAACAGAAATATGTCAACACTGGCATTCTGGTAGAACGCATGCACGGTTAGATGTTGCAGATGTTGCAGATGTTGCGTTTAAGATCGAAGAATTCAAAGTGATGAGCGTAAAAAACCAAAACAAATTCAGTTGCTGTGAAGAAAGTGTGGAGCACAATGCATGATGGGAAAGGCTTAGACAGAGTGTTAAGGTCAGCCTGGGTAAAAAAATCTAAAAACAATAGCTGACATGAAATCTAAACCTGCGTGTGCTTAAAGTGGATTTATATGCAGCAACACTTCCATCCAAAGTAAGCTCAGTTACCTCATGTTGATACAGTGCACCGCTACATGACATTTTTAAACAAAAGAGTGTGTGACAGAACATTTCGGAGAGCCGTAACGGTTGTTTCCCTCTTTAATCATTCGATTATCTTCGCTGTAATTATCTAAATATTTGTCCTATTTAGTCTTTGTCCTCTGTTCATTTATCCATTTGTGTATAATGGAAGTTACAAAGCTGCAGTTTGTCTCGTCATGAGCGCGTTCAGCTGCAGAGCTCGAACACGATGACGAACTCACAGCTTTCACTTAAAAAGTAAAAGTGCTAATTCCACAACATACTACCATATATAGTAGTAATACTGTATTATATACTGCATTACTGCGAAACACAGAGATTTAGCAGCATTGTAGTTAGTTAGTAGCTTTGTTCAGACTTTGTTCTGCCACATGAAGGACATGATGTGAAGTAGATGTTGTATTTACACAGGAGGTTAGTCTTTCCTTCATGATGGGAACTGCTGAGTGCCTCAAAATAAGGACAACAATCTAGAAAGGAGTCTTGTGACATAACATGTTATGATTTGACCTTGCATGAATAAAAAACCTTGCAGGTAAATAAACTGTCAGGTAAATGTGGTGCTAAAAGTAGCAGTAAATGGAAACCTTTAAATAAAGTACAAATACCTCAACATTGTACTTGTAAATCACTTTCCCGCAGTGCTGCTAGCTGTTAGTAATGCTGAAGGCTTCAGTCTGAGGGAGTTGGAACATTCTTAAATAAAACATGCATATATGCTGGATTGAAGCTGATCCTCCTGACAGTCATGACACTTTCCAGAACTGTCATACTGAAAGTAAAACTGCTACTCCTTACTGAGATACACACGGGGGGGGGGGGAGTGAAATGATCTATCGCCCTGGTAAATGAAAAATTCAGCAGACATTCAGTGTGTGAAGCCTTTTTTTTCCAGGCTGGAGTGTGATCCTTCAGAGGACAGAGGATGTGAACCCTGAGGAACTCAGAGTCACTAGATAGCACAGTTTTCCTTTTTCACAAGGGACCCACACCAGGAGATTTCCCACGCTTGGAGTGTAATATACTGTCGCATTTCCCTCCTCTCTGTTCTTGCCCACTCATCTGATTCATCTCTTCTCCTCTCTTCTATCTGCTCTCCTCCTTCCACATCCTGCTCTTTCATTTCTACCCCGTTACACTGACAAAAGAAACACAGACATAAAAACACTTGTTTGCTTGTCTTTGTGCAGCAGCACTCATGATGAGGGGGGGTGGATGTGAGCGATGTCCAGGCCACACTGAGGTGCGTCTGTGTTTGGGAGATGCGCAGCACATGTCCAGTCCTCTGGGACGCACTGAGGAATGTGCACATCGGGTCATCTACTCCAGATCTGCTCCCGTCTTTACGGCCACCAAGGGGGGTCGCGCCTCATCCTCAAGGAAACATGCAGAACAATGTGTGTTCTCGGCACCTATTTTAAACTCGAGGTCACGAAGGTTCAGAACAACCACAATTAGTTTTTAGTCTTGCTTTTAATGAACATACAGTGTGTCCTCTCTCGAGTACACTGGCTGGGTTAACTCTGTGTTCTACTGGATTTCTCACACTTTATTTAGCTTAGGCATTTACTAAGACTTCCTCAAATTTCAGTTCGTTGCTTGTTGTATTTGATATTTAATAATAATTCGTATTGAAGTATCTTCACCTCATGAAAAAAGAACATCTTCCACTTCAACTCCACCGTCCCAACTTTGATGGTTCAGGTTACATCATCAGCTCAGGGTCTCTGTTATCTTGCCTGAGATGTTTATGAAGGATCAGCAGCTCAGACAGGATGCACGGGTTTATTTACAACCTTTCACTGCCCCCCAGTGGACTGAAAGAAACCCACAATCAGACAAATTCAAAAGTTATGTAATGTAATGTTGTTTATCTCTTTAGGTTAAAATAGATATAAATATGTATATCTATATAAAACAATAAGACTGGAGTGCAATGAAAACACAACTTAGGTAGCAGGTTGCTTTATGCATGGTGGATGTGACTTTATATACAGTACAAACAGGATGAGTGGACTTTGATGATATGTTCATGTGTTAATGAATCATGCATAGGGTGTGTGTGTGCGCGCATGTGTGTGTGTGTGTGTTCTGGTCCCTCGCCTCTGTTTGTTTTGGCACTCAGAGCTCTGCAGCACCTCCCAGAGGGGGAAGTTGGCATTGGTTGTGTGTTCGGGGTGGGATGAATCTGAAGTGATGCTTCCTTCCTGTTTCATGACTCTGGACATGTGAGATCTTTAATGGAGGGCAGTGACTCTCTCTGCAGTCCTGGTGGTCCATTGTAGTCTCTTCCCGTCCTGTTTGGTGGCCTCCTAATCAAACAATGATTGATAAGCAAAGAACAGACTGAATAATGGCAGCACAGAACCGGATCAGCAGAATACGGATCACATAGCATAGTGAGATTTTATTGTTTAACACAGTCACCATCTCACTGACGAGGCATCCAGGAAATAGTATCTTCCCCCCCCCCCTGAGTGTAAACTGCTATTCCTTTTCTGCCCTGAGGAGGGCGCTGTGAGGTCGAAACCTGTCTGTGTTTTAAATCAGAGTGGCTGTCTTGATGTTTCATTTGATGCATTATTATCAGTCCTGAGAGTATTCTTGTGCTCTATATTTTATTTCCTGACAGACAGACACTTTATTGATCCAGTTTCCACTGAATCAGTTTGACATTAGTTTAATATTCGGACCTGATGCTCCGTTTAGATGCCAACATATCAGATTTCAGCATTTGTGTTGCCACATGGTTACACAGTGAGTTTTAGATGACAGATCAAATGTCTGTGTATCATCCAAATGTAGTTATTACAAGTCAAACCACCAGATGTCAGTGTCACCTCACCATTAGACCACACACTTCTGGTGTAGGACCACCAGCAGGACACACAGAAGAAGAAGTTAGGGAGAGAAATCTGAGCTGTTTACCGCTTAACATCCAAAAAGCAATGATGATTTTATAACATCTGAAAGCTGCTGTTCATGTTCATGTTCCTGTTCATGTTCCTGTTTCTTTTTAGTAACTGAGAGGAACAAACACACCCTTGTGTTGAGGCCGCGGGCCTTATTCTTATTAAACAAAGAAATGCTTCACATTTTGGTTTTGTAACATATTTCTGTGTCTTATGTATTAGGATCCCTGTGAAAGGTTCAGTTTCCTGTCCTGCTGTAATATTTGCCTCCCCTGTGCAGTGGAGGTCAGCTGGATGTTAGCTTGCAGCACACTGAGGCCTATTTATAAGCTCAAATGTAACTAAAAATGGTACACTTGTATTTTTTTGCCCTTTGTACCTCTTCTGGTAACAGCATGTGGATAAAACTGTTCACAGTATCTGCCTTGTTAAGGAACATCAGTTTCCCACTTAGAGGAAGTGTTGTTACATCTCAATATAAATGAACTTGACAGAGCTGAAGTGGCTGAAGCTGGCTGTCTGTTTAACACCAGGAAAAGAAGTTCTCTCCAAATAGTCAACGTGGGAGTACGTCTTCATTTAGAATGTCATCGGAAAGCAGTTCCAGAGAAAGGGTTTGGTTCGTTGGAAAGGAAGGAACGTTGCTGTTGAACACGTCGGCCGCCACCGAGTTAATTCAATTAACTTCCACTGAACTGTCTTATGGTGGAAATCTGAAGTCAGTCATATGAAACCAAAAATATGTATTAAACTGTCACTGCCGGGCAAACAGCAGCGCTTTCCTGACCAGTGAACTTTTGAGGTCGAGTGATGACTGCCATCTCTGAGAGGCAAGGCAGTGCCGAAGACCCAACAGCCATTGCTGTTTCTGTTTGTCAGAGGAGCAGCTGATGGTTAGACTGACATACGATGTGGCCGTTTTCTTACCACCATAACCACATTTTTTCATTAGACTTAATCTTCAGTTCATCAACCTTGACTTCATGTGAACTGGTCGGCCGTCAGATCAGTTTTCACTGTAAGAAGCAGCCACACTGTCTGAAAATGTCTTCCAGGAATAAAGTCCGACCAGGCGGACTCTGTGACATCCGTTAGACATCAGTGCTGATTTACATTTCTCTCTGCAAGATGGATGCAGGTTCAATTATTTTCACATACAGTCACTGTTGGTGTATTTTCAGGTATTCTTCATGATATTTTAGAGTTTGTCATTTCCTGATGAACCATAACAAGTTGTTGATGACTCGTCCTGTACTCGGGGGCGTGTAATAACAGCTGGAATGAAGTGCTTCCTGCTTTATGATTCTGAAGGCTGCTACGTGCATCTTTATTTGGTGATTTTGGTGAAATTGGATCAGACTTTCCTGATGGACAAATTACTAACTGATACTAATTGCTGTTAACTGAATCTACCATTAGCAGGAAACAGAAATGGGCTCTGCAGCCACCCCGGACCGTGAATAACACTGCTGAGGTGATTTACAGAGTTTTTATCGATGGAAAGATTGATCAGCAGCAAACTTCGCTCAGCTGAGTAGCTAACCCAACTGAAGGTGGCAAGAAAAACACATTTGTAGGTTACAGTATTCCCTCCTAGACTGGCCACTGGTGTTTGTCTGTCTGCCGTTTTGGATCTGGAAAAGTAGACAACCGTGTGGGCTTATCAGTCGTTTCACCAACGCGTAAAGTAAATGAGATGTCTCAGATGTCCCCTGCAACACTTGTACAGTAAAACCTGTATTACAGATGGTCATTGCTATGCTTGGATCTAGATAAAAATATCAAAGGGTTACTATGGAGAGGAAGGCAGCATGACATGTTCATATGCAGGAGGCCTGTGGACCAGCTGTTGTCCACCTGACAGCGGCTCCACTCTATGCTGATGACATCTGAATATACAAAATATACATTCAGCCACATTTTATACTCACGCATGCTGGTGAGACGGAAGACAATCACTATGGAGATAGTTCATTTTAATGAGAACAAATTAGATAACCGGCATTATCACTGTAATCAGTGTAATTATTACCTAACGAGGGCTTTGGGAGGTTTTCTATTCTCCTCCTGTTTGGTCTTTTTCTACATGCCTGCTTTGCACACAGCAGCAGTGCTTCTCCAGCCTGGCAGCAGCTTTGCTGTCGTTTATTACCCGAAGTTGATGGCTAGTGCAAACAGTTGCTACGGTCATAAGAAGTTTTATTGCTCTTCCTATTACGTTAATGCTGTCACATCGTCTCTCCGCGCTTCCTGTTTGCTAGAAAGCCTTTCTCATTCACACAATGTGGGACAATCACTCAGAGCAGACGGACGGTGTCATTGTCTGAGTTCTTTATGACACAGAGCACCGCCGTCTCCTTGGTGAATAACAGATCTGCACAACACTGGCTGCAGAACGCCTCATAATGAAGAGCAAATATGTCCATATCATATTTATATCAGGTGATGTAAATGTGCAGACGTGTGCGTATTTAGAGAACTTCAATGCGTGCGAACTTCAGCTGACCTTATTTGATGTCTCGTGTATGTCACTGAGGTAAATAAGAGTTAAAATACCCATGGTGGGAGCTGAAAGTGACTGTCAGCTGCTGTGTTGTTCATCAGTATGTAAAATGATGCTTGAAGCTTGATTCAGCTCAGCGAGGACAACATGTTTCAGTTTTTCATACTTTATTTTTCAAATAATTTAGTTCAGTTGCTGGTATGTAAAAAAAAAAAGACAAAAAGCACAACAGTGATATAAATATTACAATATTATAAATTAAATTGCACATTTTTCATGTTTGTTTGGTAAAAATGCAACAAATATATTGCAGGCAAATAAATAGAAATAAATACAAAAAATCATGAAATATCCTGCATGCCAGTTCACAGACAGTGTAAGACTTTGACAAGGGACATGACACATCACGACCACAAAGGTTTGCCTAATGGCAAAGAAAGGCGCTTCTGTTTGATTGTCACGCCAGTGTTAGCTTTCTTTCTTTCTTTCACTTGACTTTGCAGTCCAAACTTCATCTGTGTTCACACAACAGTCCACTTAAGGCTTCAGCTTTTCTCCGGTTTCCTACTTTTTCAATCTTTCCTCATCTTCAGACAGACGGCGTCTGCAGAATACGCCCATCCGCCGCCGCTTTCATGACGATCTCCGTGTCTGCAACCGCGTCCAGCTCCATGATGCAGCACCTAACGCCATGCCTCTCTTTGCTTTCTCAACCCTTAAGGTCACCACTAACAATTCTCCATCGGCCTGCCGAGAGATTTCACGCCTTCTTCTCCTGCTGCTTGGTGGCCTTGGCACTCGGTTTGGCTTGGCACACTAGATCTCTGTAGGCTTGAGAGCGGAGGAAGCGGGGGTAGCAGTCTTTGGCCATGAGCATGTAGATCCTGTGCTGGGCCAAGTCGAAGCAAGAAGACGACAGCTCCAGCATGTTAGCTTTGGTGATGTCACGAGTTTCATGGTCGATGTTAATCTGGAAATAGAGATAGAGATAAGAAATTAGTCTTTTTTGTCTGTTTTGTGGAACTGGAAATCAATTTTGGTCTTCATCATCTAACTTTTATGTGATGTCTGATGTGTCCTTACCTCACGGGGTGCATCACTGCCAATGAATTCATCATATATCTTTTGGGCTTTGGCCGATAGTTTGCCAGCTGACTTAGTACTCCTGTAATCCTCGCAGGCAAAGTAGAACGCAATGTTCTCCTCGCTGAACTCGGATACCAGGAAAGCTGTGAAGGCACACAGTCCATCTGCGGATAGAAGGGGAAATTTCATTACTTACGGTACACCACGGTGCCGCAGGGGCTGCATGTATCTCTGAGTGTGCATTTGCAGAAATGTGCAAGTAGATATTTACTTACATTTGCTGGACAGAAGTTTTTCAAAGGACTGTTTCCACCTGAGGCATTCCTCCAGGGATGGCCTAAAAATAGACAAAGTAAGGTTAGATTTTCATTCTAGTACATGGCAACAATAGATGCAAAATTAATTTGTAGCAATAGATAAGTGCAGTTTGTCTGATACTTACTTATTTTGCCCTATTTTGCAGCTGGAAAGATTCCAGTTGGCTTTTTGCAAAATGCTTCCCAGCCTTGCTTTCAGCTCCTTTGCTCTGTGAAGAAAAGAAAAAAACAGGTTAGATACATTTTTCATAAGAACTTGATTGCATGCAGCACAGCTTGGAGCCACACTGAGTGCAAAGTCTAAATTTAGCACAACCTAGATTTAACATCCTCTCTGGGCTTCTCAATGATTCACACTCACAGATTCACAGAGATACAACAGCAAATCTTTCTTCCTTAATAAAAATAATCCAAAGTCCTCAAACATCAGCCGTGTGAATGTTTGCATGAAGCTTCAAGTACCTTTCCAAGCAGCAGGTAGGCAGTGATGCTAGTCCTTTACACATAGCCGCAGGTTGGAGTTGGTATGGGGTGGTGTCCCGTTTTACCAGTGGTTAAATATCCGTTTAGTAAAGCTCGGTCAGGAGCGAGATTGTCTGAGTGCCTCAGCAGAGCCGGGGCAGAGGTTTTATAGTCCTACCTCCCCTGCCTCTGCCATGTCATCAGCCTTCTGAGCCAATCACAGAGAGAGAGAGAGAGAGAGAAAGAGAGAGAGAGAAAGAGAGAGAGAGACAGAGAGAGAGACGATGCAGTGGGGGAGGATATGCAAGGACGAGGCTGGGAAATTACTGTGAAATGATAAAACTGATTCTACGCTGTTTTTCTCGTATGCCCCTGAAAAAAAAAAAACACCCCACAGTGAATCTTTCCATCGCTCTCAAAACAACTTTTTCACCCACATATGACAATAGAAAATAAACACCCGAGTCTGCTTCCTTTGGTCACAGCCTCAGCCTTTGGTCCTTTCGCCTCAGACTTCTGTTTTGCCATCAACATGCTCCAAAACAAAGCTTGCGCTCGTAGCTCACTGTAACTTTCCACGGTGTGAATGAAAGGTTTCAATGAATCGACGTGCATATATCACACAACGTACATGCTGATCTGCTAATAACATCCCGTCAAAGTGTTTCTCGACAGCTCCTAGCTGCTTTGTTCCCCAGTTTGTGGCTCTTCTTTGCACAAAGACACAACATAATTGAACAAATAAGCAGGCTGATAAAGGAGCTTTCCGGTAGTAAACACTGCCACACTAAGCCCGTTTATGGACCTGATAAATGTGTTAGGTCCAGGGAATGCTGGGAAGGAAATGTGGTATTCACTTTGTTTAATTATATTACTGTAAGCAAACCGCATGTGAGACCGACCGCTGCGCACAATGAGGACGAAGCGGCATCGTTTCCCATATGGTGAGCTGCATGTTTCTTATCTAGGATTTGTTTGTCATATAATTCATATTAAAGAGACATTAGATAATCTCATGACTGACAAATGGTGAAGCCTGTGACACATCACTTGCTTTACAGTGGCAACTGGCTGGCGTGTTTCCAGGACAGAGAAGGTTGCTGAATAAAGCAGAGATGCGACTGAAAAAGTTTTCTTGTTGGAGTTGCTTCTTTTTTGCAAAGCTACAACTAAAAACAAGCAGAGCCAATGCAGCATTAAAAAGACCTTCAGCCACCATATTCCAAATGACAGTGGAAACATTGTACTGCGGCCGTTGCGTAAGTTTAGAGCCACGGGCGTTTCAAGGAATTCAGACCTAATACATGAGAAATGAGATCAGCCATGTAAACAAAAACTTTACTCACTATCAAAACATTGTTGTCAAATGTCACTGCTTTAAGTCATATTTATATCACCGCTTCCTAAAACAGTTACAGACGATGAGCTGTCAGGTTTATTGAATGCTTCAAGCGTGGACCAGCAACTTGTTGTAAGATAAATAAAATGATGCAACAGTAAAGCATCCCTTCTTTTAATAAAACATGTAATGCTTGCACCTTATTGATGCATATAGTAAAGATGGACCTGAAAGTGCTCATGGGTCGCAAAGATTTGAAATGTCTTGTAGCAGAACACCATAATGTCATTTCAAAGTTTTTTGGTTCATATTCTGCTCAGAGCACCAGAGTCCAGATCTGCACGCAACGTACCAGAAGACACAAGCAAGGCTTCGACATTTGTCGACCAGTTTGATCACGAGAAAGAGGCAGCCTAAGCATTCGACATCTACACGCTTAGTCACACACATGATTCCACGAGTTAACCAATGCTACCACTGACCAAAACCAACAGTATTTCTCTGAAAACATTCACACGGCCTTCCTCTGCGGATGGCTGGTTCACTGGTTCCCAAAGACGATGCAAAAAACAGTTCCATCCAGTACAATGGTGTGTATCATTGATGTGTTTATATGGTTTCTGGACAGTAATGGGATAAGTATGAGGAGGTGCAATATGTCACAACCTGGCTCAGAGGTAGGACAAAAGGTGGAGACCACACATTAAACTATACAACATACATTTTATTAAACTAGAAATTAGAATAAGTAACAAGTAACCCAAACTCAACCAAACCCAGCAACTCAAACTGGAGAGAGAGAGAGAGTGAATGCCCAGAGCTCTTCTTATAGATGAGCATTCACACAGCATTCAGGTGTGGACCATCTCTGCTGATGAGATCCCAATCAACCAATGAAGAAACTTAGGTCAGGCCAGAAGGCCGTCACAAATATGATATCAAACATCTGCTGTTGGTCTTTAAAGGATCTGCCTGTTCAGTTCTTGATATCAATATATTTAAAGAAAACAATACATGACTTCATTCATTTGTTTAAATGTATTTTCCTGACAGTTGATCTTTGGTAGTTGTGTAACTGATGATTTTGCCCTCTCAGATAAATCAGTGAAAGTGGACTAATGTTCGATGATTGGATCTTTTATCCTCTCTTCCATCTCTTTTCCTTGAATTGCTGTGATCTTTTCATAACCGTCAATAAAGATGTTAAGTTTCCAAAGCTCAGCCAGAACTGAATCTAATTTGTTGGTCTAGTTTTTGAAGCATGGATTGTTTTGAAAGGTAATGACAAAAAAAAAAACAGGACAAATTAAAACAGTTCATGTCAGACTATCCCCGGGCTCAAAGGGAAGCAAAGGGCAGTACCTGTGATACACAAACATTTAGCAAGAACTCGCAGTGTACCGAGACAATGCGGCACTGATTAAGTTGAGTCAGCTAATGCAGTGGAGGAAACACGACGACTTCACCGGGATTACCTCACCTGTCTAGATTCATTGTGCTGGGGAGGATTTAATTGCACCTTTTATTGCCAGGAAAGAACAAAGGTTTGCCCAAGAAGCCTCGGGGAACCTGGCCACCCACTCACCTACTCATACGCTCACACTGTGATGTCAGCACACTTCTGTCAGTCCCAGACAAAAGACAACCGGAAACAAGAGAATTAAAGAAAAAGAGAGAAAGTGTAGCGTATTATTGAGCCGAGTGCTGCTCTGCAAGCTGAGGATCTGCCGTCCTTGAAGCTGGTTGATGCAGCACATCGACTTTATTGAAATGGAATTAACGCTTTGTGCCCAAGAAACACAAAATAATTCTACCGAGGATGGCTTGCAGTTTAGATCAGAAGATTTCCATGAATCTATTTTACATTTAACCCTTTGTAGAAATTATAATAACCAGTGTGAGGGAAGGCTTTAACTTAACTTCTTAGAAAAACTTCCTGTCTGAAATCAAAGCTAACATTGTTCGATTCGTCACCGTGCAGTGATGCCAATCGTTGCTCTCAGACGGTCATGCATTTCGTTACACTGATGTTGTCTGCAACATTTTCCAAACAGCCCGCGGATTCATTATCAAACCTGTGGGTTGACTGTTTATCGCAAACAGACTTTGTCGGACGAACAGTGATGTTCTCAGTACTGAAGTCGGCTTTTCTCAGAACGCTGTGGAGTGTCCTCGTCTGGTTTTCAGTCCTACAAAGAATCCTAGTTTAGTTAAGCGCTTTAGGGGAATTCTTTATGGAACAGTGGACCAGTGGACAGTTATGAATGACAGTCGAACCGGTCAGATATAATGCTCTGCTTTAGATGAATCAGCCGCCGAAGTTGTCGTGCCAGGCAAGGACAGTCCACGTCACATTCGAGAGCGCTCTCGGAGGAGTTCTTCGAGGAAGCTGTGGTCACATCTGTTCCGTACGCTGCTGTCATTGTTTGACCAAGAAAAATCTCACTGTCTTTGATCCAGCAAATGTTGAGAGTGAGATGAATTTAGTCTTGTTCACAGACTGGTGAGATACTTATATTGCTTTAACTTTATCATCAAATTCAGCTCAGATGTCACAAATCTGCATCTTTTCATGTGCCCAGGTATTTCTACAGTCCATACTGAGACTGGTAAGGACAACACTTAATCTCTCATTGACGTCATTGACATGTCACTCCGGGTTTCTCGTCTTATTACACGGAATCCTCTCCGTGCAGGGGCTCAGCTGGACGCAATCGCTGGTAACCTGTTGGCTTAGGGTTGGATGAGGCCAAGAAAGATGAGTAAGGGAAGATCCGTCTTTGTGAATGAAAATTCCTTTTAAAGTAGCGTAATTGAGAAACAGCTTCTCAGTGGGGAAGCAGAAATAACGTCATCATCGTCAAGAAGGCTCCTGGCATTCCCATCCCCCCTCACAACAACACATTCTGGATCAACTCAGGTCTTTGTAGGAAGTCTTAAATGAAGGCTTTGTTGCAAAAGATGTGACCTTCTGTAGGAATAGTGAAGGATCGAAACCATGACTGAGTGAAACTACCGCAGGAACTTGAATCTTCATGTAAACATGTAACACAGACGTCCGTTTGAGTAGTGAGATCTTTAACTGTGTCTGTTTGCTGCAGTTTGAGGATGATTGCGGCTTACAACACAAAATTCCTTGATTAATGATGCAATATTTATTTTTAGAAACGCCTTCGGCAGCAGATATCTGATGTGAATTTCAAAATTCCACTTTCCACTGACGAAAAACAAAAACCCTGAACTCGATTTATCTTGAATGTGTCAAGTCTGAATATTTTATCGCACCAGGGAAACGCATCAGCGGGCAAATCTGATGAACTGGAGGTGACATTTACCTGTTTGAGTGAGTTTGAAATGAAAGGTCATGTCACTCTTTGCTTGCTTCAACGCCTCTGGGAAAAGAATTGAGGCCGCGGGCAGTTCAGGACACCTCAACATCTCAGCGCCTGATTTCACCTCAACCACGGTTCTAGTCATATCATTTGCGTTTGGACTAAGCCCTTTTACCTCGCGCTACCTAACACTGTAATTCCCTTTTTCATCTCAGGCTGCACATCTTGAGTTTCATCTGGGCTCAGCTGGGATGTCGAGAAAGCTCATCCTCGGCTCAGCGTGCTTCCTTTCACCGTTCACCTTTATCTGGGGTTCTGTTGCGGAGATGAGGAAGCAGGATTGGTATCATTCTCTCTTCGGGGGATGCTGTTAAGACGCCCTCCATGAAGTATTGTTGCCAAAGAGAAAATGATAGATGAGGTCTCTGGTACCTCACTTTCACCCCGGTACCGGATACAGAGCAGCCCAAAACAAAAAGACCACCGACGGGCTGTAATAGCAAGTTATGTGACGGTAGATTACACCCCTCTGTTATTATCCACCTTTCTCTCTCAGGTTGAGAACTTTCCATTAGTAGAGAAAGTAGGTCAGGAAGCTGAGGAAAGTCCTCTGATCTCTATTAAGTGATTATCACAGCAGTTTTGAGACCAGAATTAGAATCTAACCCCATTAGTACCAGAGACGCATCAAATGGGAAACACGCCGGGAAATAATCCCTTTCTTAAAGATAAACTCCACATTATTATATTTTGCATTGCACTTAATCACATTATGTTGTTGGTGTATGTTGTTACACAGGATTCATCCGGAAATACAGGCCTGTTGAGGAGTTCTCCACCTCTTATAAGCCTTCTTTTGTGTGGTGCCCATTTTATGAACTTTTGGTTAGGATGGATTAAAAGATTCAAAGGCCAGTATATTAAATACAATAAGCTTTAACTTTTTCCATACGATCCGCATCAGTGAGGTTAAACAGGTTTCAACAACTGTGACACAGCTCACAGCAAACTGCAGGCTCCGAGGTTCGGAACGTAATCCACCATGAACTGTCCGATTTATTGCAGGTTTGTTGTATTCAACATCTTTATTTTAATTTTCATCTAATGCAGACGTGTTGGAAGCAAACTGAACTGATGAACATCTTGCTGCTTTTCTATTGAGGATCGCTACAAAGCTAAAAAGTTATTGTGCTTTCAGGGACAATTGAGCTCGACGAGGAGCCTTCACTCCTTTGTTTCCACATCAAGCATTAACCAGCTGTTAAATCTGCTCTGCTTTGTGATGTCGATCGCAAATCACTTCCACAATACAGAACGTACACATTAGGCTTCAGAACAAACACACGGAGCAGCTGCTCCGATGACACACTCTAAAGTTAACTGAACAAGATGTCATCCAGTGTGAACTTCCAGTATACAGCCAGGCGACCGAGGCACATGTGCACCGTCACTGTGCAGTCAATAAAACTAAATGGGGACAAATGTGGACAAGGTTTCCTGCAGACTGTGTGACTTTATGCCTGAATAAGTGAGAGAAAACACAGCAGGAGCAATCATATTAGAGTAAGAGCGCTGTGTTTGTGTTCATGGCCGGCTCTGCTGGAGGAGAGAAGGTGTAATAGAAAAAAAACCCTGACATCCTGGTCTCGGGTCAATGCCACAGGAAGTGTCTGTAATGTTTCCCGGCATTACATCGGCTTGTTTGTTTGTTTGGTTTTCTTTATTGAAAGTCCTTCAGGGCGGTGACTCAGCAAAGAGCGGAAAGGGGCAGCTGAAAGTCCATTTGAATGATTAAGTGAGAGGAAACATTGAAACAAAAAGATGAATTGCTGGGAAATTCTTGCGAGTGGATCAGTACAATCTAAAAAAAATGAAGGACAGATGATAGATAATGGAATAATTGTTTGACGGTAACTTAGCGTTAGACGTGCAGTACTGCTCTGGCCACGCGGAGATGGCTTGAAGTGACATTAATAAGAGCGATTTATCGCGTCGGCTTCTGTCTTTCAGCTTTTTATTTCACAAAGATTTCACCAGTGACTAAAAGAAAGTCCCAGATTGTCAGCAGACCACACATTTCAGGAGGGCCTCATGAAAAACTGCTTTCACAAGCTGCAGCCTGGTATTGTGAGGAACTAGAATTTATAATTCTTTAAGATATGAAATTAGTGTTTTAGCCACTCAACCTTCCTCTGAAATAATTACCAAGTTCAACAAATTCTTTAGGGGATTAAAATATAAACAGGTCGGGCGCCAGATATTTATTTATTTTAGAAGTGCGATCCACCCACGCAGAATATATTACATATATATATACACAACTAGAACGAAAAGTGCTCGGGTCTGTGCTTGGACAGTTGGACAGTTGTCCTTTTCCCCCGAAGCCTCTGAGCATTTGTGAAGTGGTCCTCTGTGGGAGTGCATCTGGCAGTGTGTGTGTGTGTGTGTGTGTGTGTGTGTGTGTGTGTGCCTCAGGTTGCTCATCTGTCTGATCCTCCTCTGGGGAGGAGCGGAGCAGCCTGCTGCAGACCCAGCCAGATGCTCGCTGTGGCTGTTAAACAATAACCACTGGAGTGTGCTCCCCCCTCAGCAACATTGTGATCTCTAAGTACTCCCAGGAGGCCATTTAGACGGAGGTCAGCCGAGCTACAATATGCAAACTGCCCTGAAATTTAAAGTAATAATCTGTGAAACACTCTTTTTTTTTACTGGTGTTCATCACTATGCTACTTTTACACTATATAACAGAACTGCGATCTCCATTAACATTCTCCAGTGTGCACTCCATCCCTTCTCTGTTCACTTATGTAAGATGTGCACGGTCACACCACCTACTTTAATTCCTGAAACTCGAGAACTTGGACGCCTTAAAGTAGCAAAAACTGTGAATGGAAGAAGTGCAGCCAGCACCATCAGTGCAGGGTGTAATTATAGGCAGCATGGCAGAAGGTACACAAGCGTGAGTCAGCTGGTCACTGCATATACAGAACCAGGTGGTAGCTCTGAATTAATAACAGGACTAAGGCTTTACAGCAGGGGTGTCCAAACTTTTTGCCTCGGAGGGTCTGAACTGAAATCTAATGGTGAGCCACAGGACAGAAGCAAACACCTTGGAAGAAGAAGAAGAAGAACTACTACTGCATTGATTTTGTTCAAACTAGATTATATTTTCTGTTTTTCTGGGCCTGCATCAGTTTCCAGACAGACAGTAAAGTAAACTGCAGCCAACTGTAGCTGCTGTTAGCTCACTTCGTTAGCCGGGCTGCTCGGAGTGTTTAGCGTTAGTGTTTTGGGGGAATGCTGACAGGGAGCAGAGCTAATGTCGTGCCAGAACCCGAGCTGGTTGGGTTGCCAATGTAACAGTGGCCTCAGTAGTCTCGATGGACATAATGACAGAGGAGAAGAATGTCTTGCTGTTGGACTAGTGAGTAATATTTCTGTCAATCCCAAAGATGGTCTGTTTAGTGTCCTTGCAGTTGACCTTGCAATATCTAGCTTGACAGATGTCTGAAATACTGTTATCTATAAAGATAACCCAGCACGTTGCACCGTGTTTCCTCGCTACCGTCTCTGCTTGCTGTCCATGATTTGGCCTCTTGGCCATCACCCCAGCCTCTTTAACATTATGACGGGTGCGTAGTCAGGTACATATTTACACAGAGTATTTGGTGGAGCCCGTCTCAAACACTGGTAACTAGGTGTGTTTTATTTAGAGGGCAGTGGACAAAAGCAGCAGGGTTCTTTTTATATGATAATCTGCTGGATTAATATGCACAGTCTTCAAAGACAAATCGCCACAAAGCTCACGTGCAGCAGCGCGTTCTGGTGATGTCGTCGAAGGCCTTCTCGTTCCTCCTCATCTGTTACACAAATGTGCTCAGGAGCAATCAGGTGTGTTGTGTGTCTGCGGTCACGTGTGCGCTCATTCTGTATCATTTTATCCCCCAAACATCCTTGAAAGCGTCTCGATTCAGTGTTACATCAGTGGACTAATTAAACACTTAAAAACCACGTGTGTGTATCAGAGAGAGCAGCAAGGTTATCTGGCTGCGCCGAAGCAGATTTCACAACCATGAATTAAATATAAGTGTGATGCTCTCTTCAACAAAAGCACCTCCAGCAGTTAAACGACTTGCAACTGGTAGGTGGTCCTTTACAAGCGGCGCTCGCCCCGGAGAAATCACTGATAATGATTAACTTGACGTGAATGGCTCTGTTTTTTCCTCCTGCTGTACCCCAGTGGTCGGGTTGCGAAATGTCAGGCCCAGACAACAACAGGACTGATATTTGACTCTTGTCAACATCACAAACACACACTATGAATGTACCTGCTGCCTTGGAGATCATAACAAACAATCAGTAGAGTCAATACTCAGGGAGCAGCAGGTACTGTTATTCCCAGAGACTGTTGTTTGTGACTAAGAGTAACAGGTAACACTCACGAGGACAGGCCACACCTGTAGGAATATGAGAGTTTGATATAGTAAACATATTTAATTTAATAATGGCTGTTGCATGAAACCAAGACCAGAGCAGACAAATACCAAGAGTTTGAGGTGTTGAGACCAAGTCAGAGCCTCTTTAGGTAGCTAATATTCAACACGTATCTTTAGAAGATGATCTTGAACAGTTAGCAATCATATTGCTGCAGAATTTACAGCCTTCTTTTGTTTGGCAGATGAACTCTTCGTTATTTCTGCAGCCAAATTCTGTTACCGAAGATTTGGCTTACCTCTCCTCCCACACAGTTACAGCTTCTTCTGCTGTGTCCTACATTTACTTTCTTGGAGGGCGTGCGAAGGTGGCCATTGCCTGAATTTGAAGCAGAATGTTTTACATTCAATCACAGTAATGATGTTAACACATAAATTAGACAATACATGGGGAATTTATTGATACGCCCACAGTCCAAGACAAGAGACAAGACGGAGTAAAACTGGTTGGTTCTGAGACAGAGCTTCATCGAGCGCTACAACATTGTTTAATTTTCTTGGGCAACACGTCAGTTGCTGAAAGAAACGTTAGCATTCATTTGAACTCCTGCTTCCTGCCATCTGACACTCCGATATTCAGACTCTGTAGCTCTGGTTTGGTCTCCACCAATTAACTGAGTCTTTAAGTTAAATGATCCATTCTGGTTCCACTTCGATAGGTGGTCAGTGTTAGCTAGTTGCTAACTTTGGCTGCAGGGCACTGAAATAATGAACGTGGATCTATAGAGCCGATGATTCTTTGTTTATCTCTGCAGGCGAGGCCTCGTACGTCACATTACAGATTTTATTTAGTGTTAAAAACATATTGACAAACGGTGTGTTTACATCTTACATCATCGCAGCCATGTGAGGCTGCTGCATCTGTTTTTTTTTATTCTGGTCATTGTAACGTGGACAATCAAATTTGTTTTGTCGTTCTTTCCTGTGCAGCTTCTGTTGTTTGTCTCAGAGCTGAACAGGAGTAGTAATCGACTGTCCCGCTCATCCTGCCCATGATCCATAGTCATGGGAGCGCTGCACCGTGGGCATTGTGTTTACTATTGATAAAGACAGCAGAGAGAGTGAGAGAGATGGAGACTGAGGGAGATGCAGAGAGGGAGAGAAACAAACAAAGGCAAAGGAAAGCAGTCACAGGTCCTGTTCCCAGTCATAAAGCAGTGCCAGTGTTTGTCTATCAAATGCATTGTTAAAGACAATTCTGGGAGTGGTTCACAAAAGGTGAGCGTCATCTGAAGGAAAGCGAGCAACGCCTGCAGCACAGTGTGCTCGGCTCATGCTAACTAACAAACAACAGAGACAAGTAGTAGGCCAAGACTGCGTCCTTGCAGAGCGGTCACTCAAGCACAAGCACTACATGTGCTAAAAACTGGATGAGGACAAATTTAGGACTTAAAATGTGTCTGCTATTCGCTGCCTGCACCAAACTGTGATATTATTATTGTCACATGTGCAGCTGTCCATATTTACCACAGTGGTATTGCGCTCTCAAACTGGGACACTAAATTGCAAAAATACCAATTTCTACGTATTGTCGATTTAATGAACGTTCCATCGCACTTTTCCATGTTATGGGTGGATTTTCCAAATATAATGGATTGCAGCATTAAAACAGAGCAGCAGGCCAGCTTCAGCTTTCATAATTGATCCCACCAAAAAGAGAAAGCGCCGGCACCTACACGTGGTTTACTCACACTCTGACGTCCATTACTTTAATTTTCATAACCGCTGATAGGTTTGTAGCAGCCGTGATTACGTGTTGAGTTGACGCTCAGCTTGTAAGCTCTTCCACAGCGAGATATGAGCTGGCTGTGTTTGCACTTTGCTTGGCCCAGATAGGTTTGTGTTGTGTCTACCGAGCGGAGGGTTGCTGTCCTACATTCGCTTTATTCGGAGTGACTAACACATTGACAAACAGCAGCAAAGTTAATGGATGTGTAATGTCAAAAGTGGGCGACTTCATCCCACCAGTGCCCCAGATACTAGCAGAGAGCAGGAGTTTTCTTGTGAAGCGCCGCTGCTGTTAAAACAGAAATAGTCTGAATGCTTGATTATTTTTCTGTTTTTAGTTTTCCATCATACTTTCTGTGACTCATCGCTGGTAGAGCAGCTGCAACATCCGACCTAGGATGTGACTAAATGCAAAGTTTTAGATGTTGAGTGAAGTTATCTTCCATCTGCAGTGTAATTAACCGGCTCTGCACAGCGAGTCAGTGCTCACCTGTGAGTTATTCCTGAATTCTGAGAATTACTAAATCTCTTGTTCAAAAATCAATTTTGAAATAGAACATTGAATCACTCCAGATTCAGGACTGCGTTATGAAACGACGCCGGGATCAAGGTCAATCTGCCTGTATCGTCAGTGTAATTTCATAACTAATACCCTTTTGGTCTTATGACAGCGAAGCCACAGAATATAGATGCAGATCCATTTTTAATCACAAAATATAGTGTGTGTGTGGGGGTGGGAGGGGGGTTACATTCATGTGGAGCACAGTAACAGACGATATAGGACGATATGTTGATCAGCCAACGTTTTGGCTCATACATGCAATAAAGAAAATATTTGTCTCTTTTCCAGGCAGCTTAATTTTAAAAAGGAGTGCAAATACTGAGGGAGCATGACTCAAACACATTTGTCATGTCGCTGACATATTCTAGTGTGACTAGTTTTTTGCAGTCATCGTCAGAACATACTATACAATATGTAAATTATTCTGAGCATCGCATCATGCTGAAAATAAATGCATTAAACTTGCACAACAGAACACATCGTGTTGGGGTCAGCTTTGCTTTCAGTTCACTACCTGCAGGACTGGGAGATGCCGGATGTTCTGTTTAAACGAGCGCTCACTACTATTAAAAAGCAAATCAATTATGCAATCCGGTGCAATTTTTTTTAAACGTTAACTCTCACCGATAATGACTCATTTTGTCAAAACTTTGAAGGCAATGCTGACCAGAAAGTCCAAACTTAGTTGAAACGATGGATTGGTTCAATAGGATGCACGGTCTATACCGAGAACAGGAGTGACAGCACATCTTCACTTCCTGAACAACATGAACTGAAAGCAAAAAAAATGGACCCAACTCTTCAAACTCTATATTTAATGTCACATAGAATACCTGCAAGAGTTTACAATACACAGGATTATGTATTCATATCAACATCTAAGTGCAATCTAGTTTGGCACAGTTTCAGATAAGTGTCGACTCACTTTACTGTCTGTTGTAAACACACAAACTACCACAACAGGTGCAGTCACCTGCGTACGACAGTTTCTATTTCACAAAGAACAGAAGAGAAGTAGAGATAGTGCCGGGCGATTGGAGGATAATGACATTTATCTCGATAGATGATGGAATAAAAAGTGTTACGGCCGCTGCTGGCTGCCGTCTAATGTGTTGTGCTTTCTATGCAAAGCAGGCTGTGTGTTCCCCTGTCAGGGATTGGCCCCTTTGATGCTGGGACCGCCTCCACGAGTGCTGTGACCTGTCGCTGGTCGCTTGGTGTGTCTTTGAGGAGCCAATCAGAACCGTCAATCAACGCAGCTGCAGTTTAAATAGTGCCTGTGTCCACAGTTCGTGGCGGCTTGTGTTTGTGTTAATTGATAAGCTCGCCTTGTGTGTTGGTTGGTAAAAAGGTTGGTGAAGGAACGACGATTGGGCGAGGTTTAGATACTTTGAATTCACTGATTACATTGATTGACCCTATGTTCATTCCTTTTGCCTCACCTTGAAGAAAAGCAATTAAACTCCTGACGAACTGGAAACTGGTGTCACTTTGCAATTTAATTTCTTATCCTTAACTTGTTACTGCTCTCCAAACGAGCCGGGGCGTAACAAAAGCAACTCTGCACTTTGCCAAGGAAATCATTTTTCCTCAGCATTAGCATGAGCTAAATAAAGGCTACATTGAAAATAATCTTTAAACTTTAAAGTTTATTTTCAAGTCCTAAATTTACTCTAAACTCAGAACAAAATAAAGATTTTGAATTACAGTAAATTAATTTCCAAGATCAAGACTTGGTTGGGGAATTTGCATCGTTTCTTGCTCCATTTAATACTTTGAATTAGTTTCATTTTAAATGCCATGACACATCATCAAATCAGAGCATGACACTTTCCATTCTGAGCAGGTCTAGATTGTACTCTGTTATATTTACAGAGACCCAACAATTCCCACCATGAGCAAACACACTGACAGGTTGAGATAAATATAGTTATCACATGATATGGTCATTTCATATCTTTAGACATATCGCCCAGCACCAGGTAGAGGTAAAACAATCAGCCTATCCTCATTCAGTACTTTTTCACGGTACTGCGCAGTGCAGTCCTCCAAGACGCGTCTTCTCTAGAGGGATTGCATGCATGGAGCTGGTGTAGACAAAAGGAAACAGTCAAACATGTGGCCCCATCCTTGCAGATTCACAGTATTCTGACAGGAGTGATTTACAGTATAGGTCCGGTTTTATGTCCTCTCTGGTCTTCATGAGAAGCAGTCAAACCGACCTCCGCTGGCCTTGTGCGTGTGCCCTGTTGACCATATCCTGGTACATCTTGGACCTGAGGAATCGCGGGTAGGAGTCTTTCTCCATGAGACTGTAGACTTTAGCTTGGACTTCATTGAGGCTGGTTGGAGACGGATCCTCCAGGCTCTGCTTGGTCCTTTCTCTGGTGCGGTAATCAATGTTTACCTGCCAGAATAATGATACATAACATACATATTTGAAAAGGGAAGGTAGCAAGATTGACCCTTATTAGAGTGCAGCCCTGTTTATACCTGATATTAAAATCCAATCACACGTGGACAGCTCTAAGTGCTGGTTTGAATGAACTCAGGGCACATTGAGATTTGTTAGAAAGAGTCTGTTTTCCGAGCATGCTGGCTGCCAGTTAAAAAACAAGAAATGACGTACATGTTTTGCTGTATATAGAGCCGGGAAGTGAGATCTGATCACGCGAGGTCACTTTAATGCTAGGTGTGAACTGATGTGCTGTCCTTGTGATCGGATCATGTTAATACCAGTATGTGTGTCGATGCAGGTAAATGGCAGCGCCTGTGAAAGCAACGCGGACTGTTTTCCGGTAAAAACGATAGGAAAGATCAACTCTTTGTGAAAAGGAAGCAGGTCAGGTCAGTACGTAGAAAGCCTGGTAATTGCAATCTCTTGGTATATTTACACAGTGTCATTGATTAAAACAATAACAGCAGTCACACACACACACACGCACGCACACACACACACACACACACACACACACCCACCTCTCTCGGTGCCTGAATGTCAATGAACTCCTTAAAGATCTTGTTAGCTTTTGACACAAGCTTGGTTGAGCTCTTGATTTTTTTATAGTCCTCGCAGGCCATCCAAAACTCGATATTCTCGTCACTGAACTCGGTCTTGAGAAAGGTCCGGAAGGCAGCCAGGCCATCTGGAAAGGACAAATGAATCAGATGGTGAAGAGAGGAGGGGACAACAACAACAACAACAACAACAACAACAAAAGATGATTGATACAGCGTAGCACTTATTTCTGTCCAGCAGCTGAGAGCTCTTATGTGGATGTCCCCCCCCCCCCCCCCGTTCAGCGTAGAGTAGCTTGATCATGTGGTAATACCCTTCATCTTATGTTGACATTTTTCCGGTGCGTACACACTCTTGTTCCCAGAATGAGCTCTTATGATTAGAGCAAATACATCAAAATACTCCCCTGCCTTCATCAGTCAAGATAAGTGATTAATTAATGTGCTCCTATTGATGATAACACAGAGGAAGGGCATGTTTTTCTATGGGGCCCATGTCACACTGACATGTTATTCTGCTGTTTACCTCACGGAGCTATGAAACCGGGCAGAGCGGAGGGGGTGGTCCATCTGTGCATATGCAAAAACATCACACACACACACACACACACAGCTGCAGTGTCAAGAAATCCCCAAATAACTGTGATAACAAGTGGAAAGCAGGCAGGAGACCTTAAAGATTTCTGCAGCGTTCCCTCTGGTCGACTTGGACTCGCATGGAAAAGGATTTTCCCTTCAGTGACACGCTTTGTGGAAAGGTCTGCTGGGAATGTGAACATCTCTCTCCACATTAGTTATGGGCTTAATAGGACAGCATGTAGAGCTGCATCCATTTTAGTCAAGTACTGTGCGTGGGAACGTGTGTTAGTAAGTACTGACTGGCACCCAGAATTATAATATTTAGATTTAGTCTTTATGAAGATACCAATATCTGACATCTTCTTCCACATCCCTGAAGTCCAAGACTGGAACTGTGTGTGATTATGGACATTTCTTCCTTCAAGGTTTTCCATCCGGTTTTCTTGGAGGCAAAATTATTCAGTTTATGTTCAGTGTTTATCACTAAAAAGGCATTTTTGTGTGTATTTAAACTTGCTGGCGGTCGCAGATACAAGTTGTGTATCTGGCCACAAACTAATCAGGGAATTATGTCTGCAACCGTGTTCATGTATGCTGAGCATAGTAGTAAAAAGATTTTGGCTGCAGCTGAAAATTACACTGAACATTATTATTAAACCATCAGCAGGATATGAATCATGCCACCTGTGTGCTCGTGGAAACAAACAAAAAGCTCCACAGGGTTGGATGTTTGATACGCTGCTTTCATAACCACTAAGAATATTGAGGTGTCTTTAAATATACTCAGAGAGGAGATGGGCTCATGGTCTGCAGCTTGGCAGAAGATTGAACAGGTTAGACGGAGAACAAGGACAGATGGCTGCATGAAAAGTGCAGACTGGCTGATCTGAAGACTCCAGAGCAGGTTAACGTGACACTAGCAGGAAACTTAATGAACCGACTGTCCAGAGACTTGAGCTTAAATACATCAGAGCAATTAGGAGCAGCTGCAGTAATAAGGACAATGCACGGCAGCTGAGGCCGAGGCGATTACTGGGGACTGAGAAGTGATCATGTGGCACTCAGACAAAACCAGACGAGATATGATTGAAAAAATGCATCGTCCCTGTAAGTTTAAAACTCGCCTGCTGCTGTGTGTGTCGCTCCGAACACAAAGTGTGACCCCTGACGTAACACACTCTCTGCTTGTTAACCTCACTGAGCGTTTGTGCACGTCCATGTAGCAGCAGACAGTGTGTGCAGGTCAGGCAGCAACAACACAATCAGCTTTAAACACTGAAGAATGAAGAATGCAGTCAGTGAAACGCGCTACCCCCTTCTTTCAAATTAGATTAAGTGAAGGTGAATTTAATATCCAGGGGAACATTCAGTGCTGTTCCTTTTTGCTTTGACATTACTTATGTAACGTGTGTATGTCTGTGTGTGTGTGTGTGTGTCAATGTACATGTTGTCGTTCACCTCTCTAATTCTTGGTCAATTGAAACAGGATGCACAGGTGTGACACGCCGTCTCCGCCCGCGGGGGAAGGCCCTGTTCTCGGCTCGGTTCTCGGTCGATGAAATTAGCTTTCTTATGATTCCATGTCAAACCAACGTGTTATGTCATGAGCTCGGAACAAAACAGATAACGTTCGCGCAGTTAGTGCAGCGGCTGACAGAGGAACACAGTGTTTGATATGATGCAGTTAATCAGTGAGTTTTTCAGACATTTAAAGACAAAACGAGGTTTGTTGAAGCTTTGGACATCACGTACGTGCACACAGGTCCACATTAGGCAGCTGTCACGGGGACAGTTCACTGCTGTGTTTCTTTGGCTGGTTTCCTTGCCACTGTGACCATGTGCTAGCTCATGGTGGGACGTGTTAGTCCTCTAAGGCTCTATATGCATATTTCTGTGATATATAAATAAAATGGACTTGAATTAACGTGCACCGCGGAGTTAGCATGTTGCCCCCATGTCTGCGGGTGTCATGACCTTCAGTCACATGTTAAAAAATAGTCGCACAGCTTGAAAGACAAAGAGCGGCTTCCATATCAGGTGTGTTTACGGTGACATCTCACAAGGTGGCCGTGCTCTGGATCCACCTGTGTTTTCTTTAATGTCTCACTTGAGCGAGTTTGACTTTCAGCTACGTCACGTAGCTTGTTAGCAGTTAGAAAATAAACACATGACCTGTTTGTGCAGATGGATGATTGTGAGCAAGTCTGTGCCAGTGTGTGTGTGTGTGTGTGTGTGTGTGTGTGTGTGTGTGTGTGTGTGTGTGTGTTCGGTCCAAGGGGAAGGTCACAGACAAGTATGTGACTCATTATGTGGTAAGGAGTCCTCACAACACGGAAATGAGACCCTTACATAAGACGAGCTCTGAGGGGAGAAAATGGGCTTTGCTTTGCTGAGTGATAAAAGAAACTTTTGTTATTTTAAGGTGGAGGAGTTACATAATGCTGCTTTAATCTAAGAGTAATGTAGAAATAAAACGAGACAGCAGAAGCTACTGTGATTAATGTAAGCTGCAGTTATCAGAGAGAGTTCTGCCTCCATCTCAGCCCGGTGTAGCATGGCTGTTACACCTGTAGCATCATCTGCAGGTTCCTGAGGAGCCGCTGTGGAGTTTGTGTGAATTCTCAGATAACGTTGCTGTGAGGTGGCTTCACGCTTCATGATGCTGGCTGCGTGTGCCGTGTGCAGTGGGACTGTTTTAAAAATAGAAAAGACGTCCACTTACATTTGTGAGAGAGAAGATGATCAAACGACTCTGACCACCGGACAACCTCGTCCGTCGACAGTCTGATGGAGAGAAAGGCCAGAAGGAAAAGCGCCTGAGCGAGATGCGAACACAAACACTGCGCTCTGATGCATTTTTCAACACAAGACGGTACTGTATGTATTATTGAAGGGCAGCCAAGTTTAATGTATGATTTATCCTCTGCTCAAGGCTTGTAAAGTCATTTTAATGGCTGGTCACAATTACAGAGCGATGACAGGAGGAGACAGAAGAAGAACAATAGCTTACGGTTGCTCTAATTCTCTTTCCTGCAGTGATGAAAACATTATGGGAAAACACCATGCGGAGATTAAAGAGATACATTAACATTATCGTGCCGCTCCACTTTGGTCCACGAGGCTATTTTTGATAATACAAAAGTCCAGTAAGGCTGGATCGGGAAACATTTCACACCTTTAACACAAATAAGGTTTATGTTGCCGTTATGTGTTGAAGCAGCTTGTTGCTTTGCATATAAATGCTTGCACTGATTGACAGAAGAGAGGAAACGCAAACACGCTGCTGGAAGTTTTTTAAAATGAATTTACCACCCATATTTTATGCAGAGTATGACTCGGAAGTATGTCTTCAAATTAAGGCATTAATGAGCCTAATGACTGACCTCATTTGCAGAAATGCTCGTGTTTAATTCATCACATTCATTATGGCAGTACATTAGGAAGCTTAAGTGTAAATTAATCACAGCGAGAGAAACGTTTCTCCGCCGGTAAACATTCCGAGTGCGCTCCGTTTACTGCCGAGGCTGCTTCCATTAAAAAGCTGCTTTTAATCTGAGGAAACGAGAGTAGAATTCAAATGAGACGTCAGTCACACTAAAAAAACTGTAACTTGAATAAGAAGATAGATTTTACTTCTTAAACTTTGAAGGCCAAATGTGACATCTTAGTTAATTAACGGGACAGAAGCTTAAGTTAAGCATTTGGATGTTCTTTCGGCAGACTCACTTCAGACACCTGGCCGTGGTTTCATGGGCGGGAGGCAGGAACTCTGAGAAGTCGCTGTAGGAGTCAGACTTGTGGGACAGGCAGCCTAGTCTTGTCTTCATGGTGCTGATCCTGCTGAAGAGACACACAGTATGTTTTTTTCTTACGTCTGTATCTCAGCATTGCAGGTAAAACCTTGCCCCCATGTGTGCGGGTGATGATTCACGTGTGGTTGCATGTTTGCCGCTTTAAACGCAGAGACAAATAAAGAACGCACAATGTTGTGACCAGTAGCTGCAAATTAATCAGGAAAGTCAAGTGTTGCATTTGTAGACAAACCATGCAGAGCGCTGTCGTCATATTGTAGCTGTTGCTAAGGTGTAGCTGGGCTGCCCCTTCAGACATTTTGACTATGCATATGTGCTCAAATGTTGTTGGGAGACTGGATGAATAAACTGATGGTAAGAAACAAGATGCAGAGAGATAAGGCTGACTGGACAGGACAGGACAGGACTGGACTGGATGTAGACAACAGGTGCAACTCCATATGCAAAGAGAATTCAGTATATCTCATTCAGAAGAGCTTCAAACATCCCTGAGATTGAAAATGTACTTCTTGATTTGCAGATTCTACGTGACTGATTGCATCAGTTCTACGGAGGCCGAGCTCTCTCTGATAACTGCAGCTTGCATTAACTCACAGCACGCTTCACGGCTTTGCAGATGTAGATGCTGCACTCTTCACCTCTTCTTTGCTGGCTTTCGGGAAAATAGACGTTTAACGTTCATCACCGGCCTTTAGTTATCATTATGATTATGATAACACCACCTCTGTTCTCGCATGCAGAGATTTGAACATACTGAAATGAACCGTATCCCCTCCGTCTCTCATCACAAGCTGTCCCATCTCATTTGTACACTGCTGCTGTCGTGTACTGTTTGTCAGTGTTCTGCCTCCGGGACACATGGGTCACTCCAGATGGGGCACGGCCGTAAAAAATGCTCCGTCAAAGGCCAAAGATTTCTGGAAAAGTAGGTCTGCTTCACAGGGAAGACATAATGAAAACCAAAGACGAAGCGTAACTGGCTGCGGTGAAGGAAACTGAGGAATATATAACAAATGAATGAAATTCTGCTTTTGATTTTCCTCCGAACAGGAAACATTCCAAACTTTCCAAAAAGACATCAAGATGATTGATTTCCATAAATCGCCATAGAGCAAATGATTTTTTACTTAGTTTTGGAGGACATGAAATGTTATTTTGACCCACAGCGCTCTGTAAATCGTCACTCAGAGGCGCGTTTATCATCTTAGTTTTAGTTTGATGAACGATCACTCTCCCCTGCTAACCATTCATTTATTAATCGTTCAAACACAAAGCTCAATGTTAACTGCATCAAGCAGCAAGAGACGGATATCGTCGTCCAGCACAGACACAGCCACGCTTCATTCCCATGTAAGTTCTTGTGATGGATCTGCCATAAAATCTAATAAGTGAAGACGATTTTACAACTTGTCTAGTCTTCAATCCATGCCACTGTTCACCCTTTAAGAGTGAATATTTCTCCTCTTTCCATGTCGTGTTCTGTCTCTTGAACGGTGAAGCAGTGGGATTGTTTTGATGCTTGGACCTGAAATTGGGAACATTGCATGAAATGTACTGTTCATTATCCGACCGAAAGCCTTTTGCTGGAATTTATTAACGCGTTCTGATGTCCTCACTTTATCTCTGACAGGATGTTTTGAGACATCTTATATTTGTGTTTGTACATCAGGTGTCTTAACATGAAAATGGATGGCAGCTTGCTTCACCATCAAGTCAGAGTGTTTAATAAATGAGGCTTTACATAAAAAACATCACACTCTGCGTTGCTTTGGGTTTTAGCGGAGAGTTAATACCTTGCATGCGCTCCTCGTCTTTGCAGCTTATTTCAGATGTAATGTAGATTATGATGCTTTCTGCCCCAGAACACCCACGTTATGTATCAGATGTTATAAAACAGATGTGCTGGAATGGAAGGGCGGTGTGTCGTCAGTGTGAGTCATAATCTGAAGGTGCAGTTCATTTGTTAATGAACGCTTTTGCACGGATATTTTAAGTACGGCGGACTGTGTTTTACCTTTTACCTCACATTTCTCCGTCACTCGTGGAAGGTCATAAAAGAGTGTTAGGATTTAGGGTTAGGTGTTAGTGGTGTTAGCATTAGTGCCATCACTGTGTGAGGAAGTCATGCAATCAGACGCAGCGCTGTTTTAATCCTCCACATGGCTTCATAGCCCACTAAGAGCTTTTCAGAAGCGGAGCAGTGTGCCTCTGTGTCTCATCTGTTTTTTTTGTTTATGTGCTTCTACCGTGAAGAATTAGGCTACATAGTTAAATGTGCAGAGCTGCCTCAAATCTCTCTGTCGTTCTTGAAGATTCGGCTCACGTGGAATCACAATTATTGTCCAGAACAGACACGGCACTGCACTGTGGGATAATATGAGACACACCGCTGCACTGGGTAGAGAACCAGCAAAGTAGAAAGTTAATAAATTTCACATTTCATCACTGACTGGCTTAATACAAAAATACGTTGGTCAGGACCAAAGTGATGGACGAAATGAGCAGTACTTAAAGCCCGGCTTGTCTTGCTTTGCACTTGTTAACGAGTTAATTTGAGTCAAATTCCATGAATGACTTATTAATTTCAAGCTTTTTCTACCTTCACATGGCGCTGTCCCTTCACGGATCGCATGGCTGGATAATAACAGACGGCGAGCACAAATTAGAGGTTATTTCATGCAGATTACATATTTACCAACATATTGCTGTCAGACTGCAATCAGAGCTCTGGATTTCATGTAAACACATCTGGCCTTGGATTCTTCTGTGGTGTGAACATAGAAATGAATAAATACTGCCACATTGGAATTAATAGGTTAATCACGAGAGTGGAAACCAGCATGCAAGCACTTATTTTGTTTGAATTTGTGCGTGTCAGCATGTGCCTTTTTCAGGTCATCAAGTGAAGCTGATGAGGAGAGACAAGGAAATATTGATAAGTCTGTTTGGCGGGTGTCAAACTGTCAATAACACAATAACAGAGCTCGCTCCTCCCTCTCCTCACGCCTTCTGTCCTCGCCTCTCCTCCTCTGTTTTTTTGACGAATCCTCCATCTCTCTCCGCCTGTTGTGAGTTGCATTCTTTGCCTGCAGTGTGGTGCAGACACGTGCCGCCGCCATCGCTGAGCTATTTATAAAAATCCCTGACAAATACATGTAGTCAGGAGGAAGCAGTGCATGTTCTATTCAGCCATGCAGCAAGGCTGGCTCCTGGAGGAAAGAGGCTAAAAACAGCAGCAGTGCTCTAATGTCTCTCTCTCTCACACACACACACACACACACACACACACACACGCAAGTACGCCTCATGAATCTAAAAGTACAGGCAACATCCGCTAGACCTCCAGAATCTGACATGCCCGTCGGGGGTTGGTGGATTAAGAAGTTAAAATCTAGATCATGGAAGTGTGTGTCTCTGTGTGTGTGTGTCTGTGAGTGTGTGTGTGTGTTTGCATGAACATCCTTTGATGTTACCTAACTTGGTGCAATGCAGGTTTTCAGATTTCCCCTCATGTCTTCATTTCTGAACGCTGACAGAAGACCCTGCAGTTGTACAGTCGTGTGTATGTGCATGTGCATTAGCTGACATGTAGCATTTGTGCTAATTACGCAGCAAAGATTTGCATAACGATGTGAAGATCAGATTAATTTGTATTGATGTGAAAACTGAATTTGGTTGGTGCTCATAGATAACCAGTATTTATTAATAAATGTATACCTTAATAAACTACACATGGCCTGATTGCATATGCATGGATGCGTAGATATCTGCGCTGACGTTAACGTTGACGTTAAAGGCGGAAAGTCAGAGACCGCCCGCGTCACGTAGTCACTCAAGTTAAAAGAACATCTCGAGCACAGGTCAAATCCCCGCTCCCGCTCCCGCTCCTGCTGAGTGCAAGTAAAAATAGCAGCTTGTCAAGTTGAATCTTCGGACAGTTTTGATGTGGCCAGTTATAGCAGATCACGTTTTACTGAAAATGTCAAATACAAAACATGACAGCAAAAAGCTATGGCAATTTATATTTCAAACTACCACCTGTACTACCTCCTACACCTATACTGTGTCCTAATAAATTACAGCTACAGTATTCTTGATTTATTATTTCTAGGGTCAATGCACGTCTCATATATGACCGTTAAATATGTAGCTACAGCTACAAACAAATGTGGGCTATTTGTCAAAATGTTCAACTCTTCCAATCATGTCCTTTAGCCTGGTCAAACCAAATGGTGCATGAATTAATAAAAAAGTCATGATGCATGTTGCCATGCATGCTTCACACCTGTGTGTGTTGATGTGTGGACATCATAGATACGTCAGGTGACATAAAGAGTGTGTGAGTGGATGGATGGGTCAAAGAAACACGGGACCTTCACACAGAAGAGAAGTTTGCGTGTTATGTGCAAATTACGCCTTTAGACACTTCCTGCAGTTACTGCATTCACTGTTTGGGTTAATTGTAGATTTTATCAGTTGTTCTGTTCGGTTATTGTTATGCATCGAGTATAATATGAAATATCCATGAATACTCAATAATACAATTCATGGAAAGGTTGGAAACTACTGCGGTACAAATTAGTGCTTCTCCTGCTTTTCTACATCCTCATTTATCAGTAGCCGTCGCTCACATATCCGTTAATTAAATTTAATTCATGAACTTGTTAATTAATGCGCTCACTCGCTGTCAGCCTCACTGCCTCCTCTCCACTTCTTCACACACACACACACACACACACACACACACACACACACACACACACACACTGAAACAGGGTCATTGGCTTGTTTCGTCTCTGCAGAAGCGCTGAGCCGTGTCGGGTGCTTCTGTGACACTGTGTGGCCTCGTTGTTCTGATTCCCACAAAAATACTGAAACCAAATGACACCAAAGGAATCATTCATCTTTTCTTGACGACTAATATCAGGACATTTTTGCAGAAAATCACAAAAGTTGCAGAAATACACACACGTGGGTGAAATATTGTATTTCTTGCAGTCTCTTTAAGTAGGTCAGTGCGATCGTGAATAAAAGCTTCACAGTCACAGGTTGAATATTTGTTTTGCATTCATAGGGAATGTTGCGGAAAGTGTTGAACATGGATCAGATTTTGGTGTGCAATCAGCGACGTTACATTACATTACACATTTATTGTGTAACTCGCATTCGCTCCGAGATAGTTTCCATGCCAATTCAGATGCTCTGTGATTCAGATCACAAGCTGTCCGGGCTCTCTGGACAGTCATGTCAGAACAAGTTGTCAGATTTGGGATTTGAGTCACAAGAGCAACAACTGCGGTCTTGCACTTGTGTGTTTTCATGTGTGCGCCCTGCCCGGAGAACGGAAACCTGACTGCCCACAGAAGTGTGCGTCAGGCCATCTGATGTGTCGCTGCCATTAGGAAGGAACAACAGAAGGAGGAAATCGTGGCTTATTTCGGGTTTATTTCTGTTTTCCGCAGAGATATGATGGATGGGACTCCTGCTGCTACTTCCTCGTGTCCATGTGTTGTCTGATCAATAAAGTTTTCCATTTTACGCCGATTCTGGTGGCACCTGCGGACATGAGCAGCCGTCTTCCGCCGCCGCCGTGATAGGAAGTGGCTGAACTTTTTAAAAGGATTAGTTCGGTTTAAAGTGATTTTATATTCCCACGTGTACTTCCTCTGTGCCAGAGGACGCTGTGATGTGCTGTTTACAGTAAACAGACTTTGCATTGTCATGGCCGGCTCACAAAATGCTTCTGGGAAAACGGTGCATTGAAATATGATGAGAAAGTGCAAAAGACCCAGAAGCCAGATGTAGAAACGTCACGGATGCACATAGAACATGCAGTTCTCACTTTGAGAACATGTTCCTTCCCTTTTCTGTCTGGGAAATATTCATTCATTTTTAGCACTTTATACAATAAAATGAGGCCAATCTAAATATAATGTGTCTGTCCTCTTATCCTCTGCTGTGAAACAGGAATAAACTGAATCATTGATCATCTTTGTGATGTTTTAATAATGACGGAGATACTACCATTGGTATCTTACAGGTACTTACGGGTGATATATATATATAGCTGCAGCTGTGACTAACACTGTACAGCTGTCGGAGAACCTTGCCGAATCTTTAAAAATGCATTTCTCTGCTGTTCTTTTCATTGACAGGTATTCTATAACAGCCGTGTTCCATATATAGCCTTTAGTCTAGTTGTTACCTCAGCAGGGTGCCGTCGGCAGACGCAAAGAAGAACATATCTGCAACAGCGACAAAAATAAATACATTCGAAAGGTTCGATTTTCTTCTCAAATGTGTTAAAATCTGAGAGAGTGAGCGCCGATGTGTCTACCTGACAGGTGTGACACATCAGGATTCTGATTTCACAGCATGACTGTTGCTGTGTCAGTTCACACGCTTCCGTACTTACACTTGCTATCCTGAGAAAGGTAAGTGCGTTCACGCTGTCATTTATCGGACACCGGACACCAAGCCAATACAGAAGTGCCAAAAATGTCCATTTGAGGCTGGTGTGGCCGCTTTGATTGACAGGTGGGTGCCGTTACAGCTCATTTGGACGATGATCCACATCTCTATCTTTTGAATATTACATGAGTCGGGAGGCAGAAGCGGCAGGAAGCCAACATGACTGCAGGTTTCATAGCAGCTCCTCTGAAACCTCCAGGTGATGTCATGTGATTATGAGTGGACATAAACCATCTCAGCTATGTAGTAGAAGGAGCAGCAACATCAACATTGTGAAAATGACAGAGCTGGAGTGGCAGCACCTGAGGTGAATGTCATAATTATATTTTGGTTGTCAAATGTTGGTGTTAATACAGGTAATGCTGCATGATATGCAACCAAGCCAATGGTGCTAACGCCTGCACTCGTCTGGTCACAATGTGAAAACATTTTTGTCCTATGAGGACAAAGTTACTAACTTCCAACAAAGTTCTAGCCAATCAGAGACAGAGGAGTGCTCACCTGTCAGTTCCAATAATATCCAGGTATATGAATGTTAGAAGAACTCAGTATGAGTAATAGATTAACTGGTGAATCATGTTCCTTTCTACATACATCATGCTCTGTAACTCTGCTGTCCTCGCTCCTCTGAGGCCTCCTGCGATGACACCTGAGCACATTGCTCACTTCAACAGTCGGACAGGTCAACCTGGGATAAATCTTCCTGGGGGCTTTTTCAGCACGTAACACCATGATAATGTTTTTCATTCACTCTCTACTCAGAAAGATACACTGGTACAGTTAGATTAACGTCACTGCCCCGCCACGCAGCCTCTCCTCTGTCTATTTATTTTGTATCAACTTAATCTGTGCCGAGTTCACGGGCTTCAGCAGCTTATAATTTAATCTCGCAGAGAATAGAAGAGCAGGGCCTTACGGGGACGCTGCACATTATTTATCTCTGCAGCTGAAAAGGATTGCACATCTGCTCTACAAATAGTTCCTGATTTGATCCTCTTTCCAGCGAGGTGCACTGTTCATTTGGATTAATGTTACTCTGCTGCCTGCAGGTGTTGTGCTGCTGCCACTTTTGTTTCAGACTTGTACTGACAAAAGCTCAGAAAGACATTCCAATAAGTTAGTCAGTCAAAAGGAGAGATGGGCACTCTGAGGTATCTGTACAAATATACAATAATTTCTGGTTTATTCAAATTGTGTCCATCCATCTGTACCTAAAACAGCTGCAAGGAATTTAACCCTTTAACCCTAATACAGAGCACAGTGACTGTCTTTGCATAAGATGGGAATGATTTTAAAATAATGTGTGCTCCTAAAATATATACTGAAATATCAAAATGGCGTGAAAGCGGTCATGGATCTTCGCTCTCGCTCACCTCTGGGGGGGAAAGGAAGGACAAACAAGGCTTCCACATCTTTTGCCAAGTATTTGACTCAGAGCGATGTCAGACTGCACTCGAGCACATCTGCCTGTCACGACTATTAAAAGCTCGTGCCAGCGGTTGTTCGAGATGATAAGGGCACGCCGCTGACTTGCTTTAAGCTTCCGGAGAACATTCGGCTTGGTGATAAAATTAGAGCTTGTCGTCTACTGTAGGCTACATCTGCACATGATGGGATGTGACTGGACTGGACGGGCTTTTGTATGGTCCTGCTGACATGCTTGTTAGGGGCAGTGTTAGGATGAGGACAGCAAGGATGAACTAATGAAACATATTTGAGTGTTTGTTTAACTATAACCATCCAGTGCACAGAGGCTGATGTATGATCAGGTGGATGGTGAGGCCAGTGTTGCATGGTGTGGTAGAAATGTCACACGCTGTTGCTTTCCAGCACAGAGAGCCTGCACATGTTTGCAAACACTGTGGATATTTACAGCAGATTAGTCAGCATCATGTGTAACAAACCCTGTGATGCAGGTGTACAGAACCGTGGTCTGTTTTTAATCTGGACATGAGCTTTGTTCCTCTCAGTGCTGCTGCATACCGAGCAGCTACAGACACTGATGTCCGTTCTCACTCATCCCGCCTTCAGCCATTTATGTAATCACTTGTTTTTTTATTTTGCATTGCAGAAAGCGACTCCACTCCGAGGTCTGTCTTCTGAAAGCATCGCTCGAAACTCTTGTCAGATGCATGTAGGAAGCACGCACTGACTGAATGTGTTGAGCTATGCAGTAGCAATGCACTCGCTCCCTTGCTTGAATACTGAACCTGCAGATCAACAGTTTACAGCAGCATCTGAACTTACGTTGTAAATGATCAACAAATGACGTGTTAGATCAAGCGAACAGCAATAAATTGGAACATGTAGAAGAAAAAGAAGACACACAGAAGACAAACAACAGTCTGACAGGGAATGCAGCAGCAAACTTGCAGGGTCTCCTGCAGTCCAGTTAATTCAGTTTGCTATGTAGCGAACGTCTAAATGTTCTTCACTTGGTTGGCCTGTAAAGGTCAGGTCAGGTAAGGTAGTTCAGTTAGCAGCAGTTAACTACTTCAACAGGTAGTTAGTTTAAAGTTTTGATGCAATATAAAGACATACATTTTGACTTCATGGGGACTTTAATTCTCCTGTCAGTCACTGCTTTGGTCAAGAGCATTGGCTTAGGACTGGAGTTGGTCCCCAGGCACTGCGCAGTGGCTGCACACTGAGGTTTACATGCAGAGGACACACTTGCCCAGAGGGATTAATAGAGGACAAATTAACTTGATTTGTCGTTGGAAATTTGTCTGACAGTTCACATTAGGCATAGGCAGAGAGCAGGGCAGATGACACGCAAAAAAAAGGTGTACCTTAAACCACAGGCGACATCGACACGACTGGATAACAATTTACCAAAATCACCAAAAGTTTGTGATTCAGTGGCACATTGCTAGTAGCTGCCTAACCTAGCTGTAAGCTGTAAGCCACTTGCTTGACCCCGTCAAAAGCTAACAAAATCCTCCTTCCTATCAGTATCTGTGATGCTAACGCCTCTGACATGAGGAGTGTTAGGATCGATAACGTTCAAAAGAGAGGGCCAAGTAGGAGGAAAAGGGTTTGAACACACCTCACCGTGAGGCTTCAAAGACCTGCTTCATCTTTGATAGCTGTGACATTTAGTGAACTGAAAGGCATTCAGCATCAAGAGAGGGGAAGGTAGGTGGGAGGGTGTGATCTGGTTTTCAGCAGTGCTCACAGGAAACAGGTCCTGAAAGCTTGCGTGAATGAGCGACCGCTTAGCTGGAGCTTTGGACGTAAACACTGAAATAAGCTCGATAACGTGAACGAGGAGAACGCTCGTGTACGAAGCTCGCATTTCTCTCCTGCAATAGTTTGTTTACCGTTTCCAGTATTAGCCACACAGACGTCAAATCACTTCATCAGCAGTGTTTACCCAGATTTAACAGCAAGCCTCCATTCAAAGCGGCGGATAACAATCCGCCCTGTGAACCATTAAGAATGACAAAGAGCCACATCATGCTCAGAGCTCCGTGTCCACAGCAGAATTACATAACGCTTTGTCATTCAATAAATGAATATGGATCCTTTACCTTGACTCCGGTGTGCCGTGCCTCCCCTTCTTTGCCTATCCCCAACGTGTGTTTTGGCAGAACGCTGTCTCCGTCTAGCCAATGCTGCTGTGTGTGTGTGTATGTATGTATGAATGTGCACAGCTCAGAACTGAAGATATCTCGTGTTTCTGATGCCAGCGAGTGGGAGCTACACACAGCATGCTCAATGGTGTGAAATCGTGGAGGGGGGAGGCAGGCAGGAGGAGGCTGGGGGCAGAGAGAGAGATGGATAGAGGGAGAGGCAGAGGAGGAGGAATCAGAGAGACAGTGTGAGGGGGAAGAGGGCTTTGTTTGCACAGGGAACTCTCCAAGGACAAACCCGAGTGCAGGAGGGGAAGCTGCTGTACAGGTCTGGAATGAAGCTGCTGGAAACAATTAATCAATCATTTCTGACAATGTTGGAAATCAAACACTAATAATTTGCTTTAAAAAAGACTGCAAATCGTTGTATTGTTACTTCTATACTACAGGCTATTTGAGGACGTTTGCTCGTATATTAGATTGTGCACATACAGTACATGTGGCAGATTAAGACAAAGGGAAGAGTGACGAATGCATTAAAAACTGGAAAGAAGATTTAAATATTGGGCCAGACATATGTATTACAAATGCACATAATTCTCCACTCTTCTTTACGCTCAGGCACACCTGCACGAGTGTAAACATGTAAATTAGTTTCAGGTTTATTTATCATGTCAGTTCAGCATAGTTATGACAGATGTTGCTTTCTCTGGAGCAGCGTCAGGGTTTACCGTGAGGTATACAATACTGTGTGTCCTCCAGGTCACTATCATGTGCACAGAATGTTACGTAACACAGCATCAGCAGTGTACACAATAGGAATTGACACTCAGAAGATAACATGAAAGTCATAACACATATGTTTCAGTCTGAATATGATGCACACACACATGCAGAGCACGCGGGGAATGCAGTTTGCACCTTTATTTGTTTGTGACGAGCATTTAGAGGACGACGAGCGACGAGAGAGCGGCGAGCGTCCGTCTTATCGCAATCTGAAGAGTAAGATATGATCTGCAAGGAGAGTGTGGAGGAGGCGGCCTGGCACAGGACACAGAATTCTTACCACCGAATAGAGAACCAAGTGTTACATAAAATTACACACACACACCATGCAAAAGCACGGCCTACACACACACACACAACACACATGTTGGTGTCCTTCTGTCGACATCCTCCTCAGTTCAGTTTCAGACACACCACACACACACACACACACACACACACAGGGTGGGGTGGTAAAATAATTTGTGTGTTTTGAAACTGTTATTCTATCGGGGAAGGAAATCTGATCTGATGAAAAACATGTTCCCAAAAATCAAAAACAGTGCATGATAACGCGTGTGTGTAAAAGTCACAGCGACCCTGCTGAGGGTCCCCGAGACGCGGCCCGAGATACAATACAAAGCTCCGGACTGTGGAGCCTACGGGGTTAAAAAGAGAGTGAAGTTACTGCGCTTACTTTCTTTCCATGTTGCCACTGATTAAACATTATTCCAATGAGAACTGCAGCCTGATCATTACTTACAGTGCAGAGTGACTACAGTCTATCACATGGCAGGTGCTCCTGTATATTCTGGAGTATTTGTATGACTTCAAAGTCAGGCTGGGCAAAGATATGAAAGGTACATTATAAATGAAGAAGGTGTGAGATGACACACAGCTAATGACTGCAAATGCCATCTGAAGAAAAGAAGATTGAGGCGGTGTGCTTCCGGTCAGGAGTGACACAGCTCAAAGTAAACCTTCATAACTGTCTCATTTTTCAGCCGCAGCTGACAATTATGACAAACGCATTATATCGTGCGATGGACAAAATGCCATTCTTTGCCCGCGAACCTTCACCGCTGAGAAACGTGAGCTCATGAAATTACTGTTTTTTTTCTGCATGTTAATGTCACCCAGCAGCGGTGAGCAGAAAAAAGGAAGCGGGCCACAAAAGGGAGAGTGATGAAAATGTTCGCCCACGCCGCTGACCGGGGCCGCGTGACCTTCATGACGCTGGACAACTCGAATGCGAGGTTTCCCACTCAGCCTCCGTCTTTGTGTCTCTCTGCGTGACTAATCGGTAATCCTCTACCGGAAGAAATTATTTTACACGTGCTCACTCCATCAAGTACTCAAATTCCACTTGATGAGGTCTGAAGTAGACGTATGAGAAGGAACATCATGTAGTAGTGCTTCCTGTTGCTTCATCAAACCCTTCACAACTCTGTAAAATGCAGTTTATACAATAGCTAAACTATCGCCTGAGCTGGAGCCGGAACCAGAGCCAGTTAAAGGATGCCCGTGGGTGCAATACTCCGGCCTGGTGAGGAATGGCAGGACGCTATTCCCCAGGCCGGAAGGTATGTCAGTCTATGATTGGAGAAGCGGGCACCTGGCGGCCAGTTGCAGGGCCAGGCGGGGACGAGGAAAGGGGCTGATGGCGGAGGTCGGCTGACGGAGGGTGAGGTCATGGGGAGAGGCAGATTGACATGTTGGACTCATGGACAGGTGACAGGTACCACGATGGAGATGGAGCATGGAGCATGGATGGACGGCTCGGTGCAGATGGACTGGCTGGTGTGATGCAGGTGAGAGGGAAACTGGAGACCACGGCCCGCAGCACTCACACTTTTGTTCATTCATGTTCTTATTAAATACGTTATATGCTATAAATATATGATGGCTTCTTTTGACTATTAACGGTCACGTGCAGAGACCCGTTGTAGATTTATTAGATGCTTATTTTGGTGTCAAATCCCTGCATCTACGTTCGGGTTCTTCCCTTGCTGTGTTTATGACCTTTCTCTTAAGTATGATGGATTACACAAAGATGAGAACTCCTTAAAAAGGTTCAGTGATGGAATAATTCCTGTGACACACCTGTGCGGGCCGTAAATATATTCATCCTCTTCGTCATTGTTGTTGTGTCCGGATTATCTCAGGATTATCAGCTTTAATTTGACAGATTCCATGTTCATTTTTGTTCCTTTGGACCTTTTGGAATAATCTAATCTCCCATGACATGACATAAGATAATAAGTATTATATTTTTGGACATAGATCATATTTTCATGGCCTTGCAAATCATTAAAATAGTACAGCAGAGCTGATGTTTAATCAGGCCTTGTTGTGAAGAGCATTATTCCTTCATCTTTGCTTTTACCAGGAAACCTTTAATCTAAATATTTGGGATAGTCAGCAGTCTAGAATTTCATGTTGTCCCTGAGCTGTCCATCAAGGTGGCAGACTCAGCTGTGGCTGGTTTCATAAAAGTTCCTCTGAACACTTCTGATGTCATTCCATTTACTGGAAGTCCACCAAACCCATTCCAGAGAGCGCCGAGTCTCCAGTCTCATTAAATACACTGGCTGACCCTGACAGGCCGTTTGTCATGACAGTTGTAGCGTAGGCTGTCCCACCACAAGATTTCATTAGAGTGGCATGGCAGCTCCAGTCTGCAGAGCTATGACGTATTTCTGAGTAAAACATAAAATTATGTGAGATGGAACTGATTACAACGAACTGTTGGTACGTTGTGCAAAAAGTATGCAGTGATGTCCAGTTCCACTGAGTTTGGACAGGGGCCATAGAAGTTATCAAATCAAATCAAATTTTATTTGTATAGCCCAAAGTCACAAAACACATTTTGCCTCAGAGGGCTTAACAGTCTGGACACCCTCTGTCCTTCGACCCTCGGTTCAAGTGAGGAAAAACTTGCCCACAAAAAAACCCTTTTAACAGGGAAAAAATGTGGAAGAAACCTCAGGAAGAGCCACAGAGGAGGGATCCCTCTTCCAGGACGGACAGACGTGCAATGGATGTCACATGTACAGAACAATCAACACAAACATATTATGTAAAGTTATGTAAAATTCTGTTGACCTTCGACCCATCAGGCAGCAGGATGTTTCTGTTATAGGATATTACTACATGAGTTCAGGAACACGTCCAAAAACACAGTTTGGCTTTCACTTTGCAGGTCAGAGTCTCGTAAGAAATCAAAAGTATCTTTAAACGGGTCAGAAATGTGTCAGACAAACATAAGACCTTCACCCAGGAGACTGCTGTTCATGTCCTGTGTACAAGACCTGGCTGGTGTTTGCTCCTCTCATTGTTTTGGGTGGAAGTCTTGTGCTGCAAACCAGCTGTAATTTGAACTTGGACAAAACAGATCTGCTGTTCTGTGATGAATCACTGATTCAAGAATGTTTCAAGTCTCTGCAGAAAGTTTTTCATGGTGGATTTAAATCCTAAAACCTGATGGTTCAGCCCTATAGTGGAAAATGTAGGAATGATTCATGCACTCTCACAATGAAGGATGGCATGCACAGATGCAGGCGACATACAGATAAAAGGTGCAAACACCATCTGTGACCTCCTCCAGAGAGTAAAGGCGGGCGAGTATAACCCTACAGATCATATGATCATATGTTTAGCAGAAACACAAGTGTTACAGCTCCCATGCTTCAGCTGTTCTCACCAGTGAATCATTTGGGTTAACCCACGTGCGTGCCATGTGATATCGACATATAGCCTCCCCAACCATTCTGACCTGACCTGGAAGGTCTGCAGAAATTCCAGCAACCCAGATTGAGTGCATTCTGTGTCAGTGGCACAATGCTGTGTCACCCACGCCTGCACGTGTGGTGTTTGATCATGGAGTTAGATGACTGCAGGGCTTCCCTACAACATCAGCAGGCCATCATCTGGTACAAAGTGTCTGTGCTGACACAAGTCAGGGTTATTCAAGCAATAACGATCGCATCACAAGTTGTTCCCGGAAATACTTTACAGCACAGAAATCAAATTTTCTTCCAGGATCCTGGACAGGACAAGAACTGATTCATCGAAGACGTTATATTAGACCAGATTAGAGGATGATGTAATATTTTCTCTTCAGGTCAGTGGGAGTGACATGCGAGAAGCTTTAACAATAAAACCATAAATCATAAAAAGGATCACACCTGTGGAGTTATTATAGCAATAAAGGGGAATACCCTGGCTGTCATTACCGACCATACGTGTATCTGTAAATAGACAGAAAAGGAAATTGCCTCCACTTCCCTTTTCCAGACAAAAAAAAGGGCGTCGGCCTCAGAGCGCTCTGAATCGTGACTGGTCGCTATTGTTACCGTTACGCCACGCAAGTGACGCAGACGTCACTGAGAGAATCATTTCTCAAAATAAAAGGTACTACTACTACAACTAATAATAATAATAATAATAACACAAAAAACGGAAATAATTCATTATTTCTTGTGCGGCCCAGTACCAATTGATCGACGGACCGGTACTGGTCCGTGGCCCGGGGGTTGGGGACCACTGCTGTAATGTATAAAAACGACTCTGAATCACGGCACATTCTTCTCTGGTTCTTGATATATTGCTGTTAGAAGTGTGCAAACTGCAGTAAGGTGTACAAAAACAATATAAGTGGTGAATTCTGAACTTGATCAGCTGAGATTAAATCATCATCATCACACTGCATGTAACCTGTGTGACCCATGAGGATGCATGAGAACGCGTGCAGCGGCGTCACTCAAGTATTAATATATGAAGGTCATTAATTGCGTCTATCTTTAGCACTTCGGCCTCTCGGTCAATAAATCCATCCCAGCTGAGCGGCGTTTCATTCGATCTCAGAGGAAATGATGCACTAAAGTCTTTGACTGCTGTTTATTTGCTGAACGGCTGATGAACCCGTTTCTTCGTATATTCAGCACCTCACTGGTGACGACTCAATAACCTGCAGGAGTGTTTGTTAATGCAGAAGCTTGAGTCAACATGAATGAGCATGTATTCCTTGAACTGCTCTCCAGGGAAGCTTTGAGAACAAACACTCCGAATTTCAGACTTATCAGAACTCTCGTCTGACCTCTTTTTTTTTTAAGAAGACATTTTGACCTGTCACGGCGAGAAAAGCTCGAGTGTGAATAATGAAATTAATGATGGCTGAATTTCCTTCAGCTGCTTCATGCTCCTGGTATTATGCATGCATCACTGTGGGCTCACTCTCACACTGAAGTGGCTGATTGAGAATCTGTTGAGGTTATTAGCAACACCTGAGCTTTTCCTACCATGTCAAGTCAAAATGTCTGCTGTTTTTCTCACTTCTAGCATGAACGAGGGCAAATTCACACAGCGTCTGTTAATATAAAGCCAGGCTCTTTATTAGCATCATTTTTTAAATCATTTGAAGAGGTGAGTTCTGGATGAACGGGGAAACTCGTCTTTTACACCAGGCTGTAAACATTTTGATCATAACAGCTCATGGAGACAGACTCAAGTGGCCATTTGAGGAATCGAGTGGTTGTCTTGATCAAAGTGGTTGACCCACATTACATCCCTCTAGCAATGCAGCTAGCATGGCTAATAATAACCTGCAGCCTCACAGCAAGACACCACCAACTCTACTACACCAGTGACTGATTCACGACTCAGCTGGTATGGATATATGGAAAGGAAAAGTCAACGCTAACAACATGTATGTAGACCTGGTCATGTTGGGGGGATCTCAGTTAGATCATTTTAATTTTCAGCCCTGGTTTCCAGTGTCGAGGAAGCCGCCACTTCACTATACGTTTAATAAGAGGCTTAATGACAACGCCAGACAAAACCAAGGGACGTGCCATCGTCAAGATATGATTGATTAGCATGTGCAACACATACAGTCTGCAAGCTCACTGCAGCTAATAGCTGCCCCAGTTATCCACTTAGTACCTTACTGTTATAATTCTGCATGTATCATCTGACCACTTACAGAGGTCTGTCTGCTTTACAGCGTTTATTTAGACCAATAAAAACACAGAATTAGAGCGTCAGGTTTTTCACACCACCTGCTGAGAATCACCGCGCTGAACTCATTTTAACAAGGTTGCTTTTCCAAGAAGGAGGAAGATTACAGCACTGCTTAGAGTGCAGTCTTAAGTCTACTTCTTTAGATGCAATTCCTGGAAATATACATTTGTGCAAGCATGCCCCGGCGCTTGTTTAATAAAAATGGTTGTGCAGACACGCACACATCAGAATCTGACCTTTTGAATGCGGCTCTGTGCCATAAAAACAAACAAGTCAGTTACCTGGCAACACCGCGCTGCTTTAAGAAATGCTCCCTCATTTTGTTGTGGCACCTAACGGTGCTGCGGACTCGCCGCACACACCCTGAGCTTTCTGCTGACTGAGTATCAGGACATCATCAGCGAGCTGAGAGGCATTTAGCGGTTTGGGATGCAAGAACAAGAACATGAAGTGTCTCTTCCTAAGCAGAGAGTGTATCTAACGAGAGCAGGCTGTTACAAATGAGTGTTTGTACAAATTATCATTCCACACTCATAAAAATGATTTTTGCCTGCAGTATTGATTTTTTTGGTTTCGTCAGTAAACAAGCAACAAGAAGCAAACATGGAAGCCATCATGAATCAGGTATACATTATTATCCAGGAGACGAGCTGGCACCTCTCCAGCTACCATAGTTTGGTCCACCTGAATCGGCCACCCTCCGGTTCCCAAACCAAGTCCCTACGGACCGAGCTACTGCCACCCCCCGTCATGTATAGTTCAGAAAGATGGACCCAAATGCAGACACAGAGGTACTGTACAGTGAAACAAAGGGAACTTTTAATGACACTTGAGGTGGGCGGAAGTTCAGCCAACAAAAATCCAAAATCAGGAACACAGGTAGAAGCACAAAGACTGAAACAACACAGACCCAGGAGCCAAACACAGAACAGAGGGCTGGTGAAATACACACAGGAAGCCGAGGATCACCTGGATTAAATACACAAATGAACGAGACACAGGTGGAACTAATCATCTGGAACAGACGATTAAAAGTGTCAGGAAAATGCAGCAAAGGTTGGGAATGTGAAGTCACGGACATAAAGAGGACGAGAATTACAAAATAAAGAGCTTTTCATGATACATACACAAACCCACTTCATGCTCTTAACTGTGAATAAAAGATTCAAAGATTTGAATGTACAGACTCTGTAATTCACTCTGCCATGCTTGTTATGTTTGCTTTAAAAGTTTTCCTTCAGTATTCAGTGTTCTTATTTTACACTGTGCAGGTAGCGTGCTCTAGTGGCCGCATGCAGGCATCACACTTCCACTCCATGATTCTGCACAATCGATTAAATCCAGCTGATGACAGACTGATAAACAACTCCACCACAGCCATCATTTGACGGATCGAACATCTCCGTGAACACACATGCACGTCTCCAAATATGTTTTTCTGCCGCCGCCGCCTGCTGCTGCAACTGCTGTTGTAATAATTGATGACAGTTGTGATAAAAATCCTCACGTTCCTTTGTGCCTCAGAGAGTCTTCAAGGACGGGAGCCCTCTGGCAGGTTGGTGGCTCTCTCCGCCTGATTGCCTCCAGTGGGACGTTTCATGTGGAGCACAGTATAAACACCTCTGACTGTGAACAGCAGGGAAATGGCAGCAAAGAACGAGGCGTAGACAAAGTACTGAAACGAAATGTGAGGATTACACGAACTGTGGATGAAGACACATAAATTAATGAGTTTGTTCATTCAATTATACCCTTTTCTCCCTCGTGGCCTTTCCTTCAAAAAGCTCTCCAAACAGCAACATTTTCTTCAGAAGCTTTTCATCGGCTCTGAGCTCGTTCATTTATTAAAGTACAGTTCCTTTTCTTCTGTTTGTAACCTACTGCAAACGTCTTTACAGCCCCAGTTTCAAATGGTTCATGTGTTAGCAGATAACAGAGTGTCTGACTTGTGTGTACTGCAGTACCTGCGAGGTGATGCTGAGCTGCAGACTGTTGATGACGATGGCTGTGAGGACACTCTGGAGGACCGTGTTCACGAAACTGTTCATGCCGAACACCAACGCATAGCGCCTCCTGCTCAGCGTCTTGGCTATCTGAAAACTGGGATACTGAATATGAGACGCCGGGCATTACATGATGGTTTAAATTAAAAAGCTTTAAGGGACGATCAAATAAAATCATGAATCAGAGTAACTTACTCTGAGGTGGGCAAAGATTTCAAACTCATAGTGTCACTAGAGAAAATGGAAGATCAGTAGAAGTGCCTGTACTAAATTTGGTGCCAACGCATGAACCAGTCCATCGGATATTTCGGTGAGTGTTGAGTAAACACTGCAAAAGTAAGACATGAATGTCTTGAATTACATTTACAGGTAGAGGAAAAGTCAGTAAGATTCATGCTCTGGTGACCATGAAGGCGATCTATCCAATTGTTGTTGAGATATTTCAGTTTGGGCCAAAGCGGTGGACCAATCAGTCCACCAACCAATTTCCATTCCAAGATACAAACTGACTGACAGTTCTTCATTTAGTCCCAGACAGCATGAGCGAGATAAGTCTATCACAATGATAAAAGCCAAGGCAAAAAGAACAGGTTGAAACTGAGAATAATTCCTTTAGCTTTAACTTGGAGTTAGTGCTGGATGTATTTGATTTATGTCAGGCCCAGGATGGATATCTTTACCTGATCCGAGTATTAAGTACCCAAGAAACTCTGCTCAAGGGGTCAGAGAAGCAACGCTTTCATTAACTGAGCTACGTGAGCTTTAGAAAACTCTCTGTTCATCCCAAAACCATAACAGCTGATGATGTCTCACAGCGAAAAAACATCTTCTGGAGTCTGTACGTTTGATTTGTGGCCTCACACATTAAGATTCTACACATCAGACAGAGCCACGTGCTTCGTGTGATCTGGCTGCTGCCGGCATGTCCGTGCTGGAATGAATTCTTACGTGCAGATGGTGCTGAGCTGCAAGTAGACCGTTTTGAAGAGGGCGAAGCACATGTAGCTGATCCAGATGTTGTCAGTCAGATCCATTAGGAATATGGCCCCCGCGACCAGGAATGTGAAACCCCCGAGGACCAGCTCCCCCCACACAGACCACTCCAGAGACATGTGTCCCACAGCGACGGAGGCTGCAGCTCCTGAAAGGGGAACACAGTCACTCTGTCAGTGCAACGCTGTGGGGGTGTCGGAGGTCTCCTCAGAGACGAGTACATGAACCGTTCAGCTGATGTCTGTTTAGGGAAGTTATTACAATACTGTACAATGTGGCCGTGGTGAAGTTCGTGCAGTGAGGCGCTTGACTTTTCTGATTTACTCTCATCAATATATCATACAGACTGCATGATCTGATACTAATATGTCTCTAGGTCATGTTTTGATGCTTATTGTCTGAACTAACATTCAAATCCTGCACCAGTTGAATTCTGAGCATCATTTTGGAAACAACATGCCTCTCACATCAGCCACAAGGTGGCACAGTGCAGCCCTCGTACATCACCAGGCTCCAGTCTCCTCATGTGAAGGAGCTATGAGGCCTTTTATGGCTGTGGATGGATATAAAGGCAGAGAGTCCAGACAGTGAATCTTTGGAGCATTGATTATTTTAGGACGCTCACATTTCTCTTTTTTATTTTGGAATACTCGCTGGTTTTCTCCCCCCTCTCTCTCTCCCTCTCTCCCCCGTGAAGTCAGAATTTATTTGTTTTTATCACACATGTGCGTGCTATATGTCACCTCCGCACACGCTATCTGACCCATCGGTGACAAAGAAAAGTCATCTTTGAGGTATTTCCAGGTGTTCTCAGTCGTGTTTTAGAGTTTCTCATTTTCTGGTGAACGATAAAGAAAGTTATTGATGGCCCATCCTGCACTCTGGAGTGTTACGTCACTAATTTAGCATCAAATGAAACGCTTTCTCTCTCTTGAAGTTATTAATGTTTGATACAGTGTGTGAGGGCAGCTCCGGCTGCTCCGCTTCAACTCTCTGTGATTTACAGTTTCCTGATGGACAGCTTCAGCCCAACAACTGCAGTTAACTGACAGGCAACAGAGCCGGGCTCAGCAGGACCGGACAGGACAAGACCGGGTTCGAGCCTCTGAGACTAACAGGAAATAACCTTAAAGTACTGAGGTGATTCACAGACTTTCCTGATGCTTGCTAAGTGAACTGACTGTACTCTGCCAGGCTGGCCATCGCTGGTTTCAGTTCTGGGTTCAATTAATTAATTAAAAAATGTAAATGCCAATCAATATTCACGACCAGCGCCTCCCTATCCGACAGGAAAATAAGCGCTCTGCTTTCTGTTTCATGGGAACTTAAACTGCGTTTTCACTAGTTTATAATCACCTCGCATTTTTCCATTTCCTGTGACGTCCGTGGTTTGTCCTACACGCTGGGAAGGAGATGATGAGCCGAAGGTGAATCGCTGACGGTTAAATTAAACCTACACCTGACTCGCATTCGATGAGGCGAGTGTAAATAGGAGAATCTTGGACTCCCCAGAGACGTGGATCCATTTCCTGCAGAGTTCTTAATTCAGTAGAATATAAAGAGAGGCAGAGCATAATTGCTTCACTCTTAAATGTATACATTTCCTCCCTGATTCCTCGTGCGTCCGTGGTCAATGAGCTCTAATGGTCTGACGCGGACGCCACCTGGGACAGACTGTGTATTTAACGCGTTCTTAATCAATCCCCCAGACTCTGATTAGCAGAAGGGGGTCAAATGCAGACTGAATAATTGGAGCAGTTTTCACAGCAGTGTCAACCGGAGGCTTAGAAGGGTCAGCAGGAGCCAGCTGTATACAGCTTCATAGAGAGGGATCAATATTACAGCTGGGCTCCACAATATGTTCAAACATCAGGAGTTCAAGCTAAATACCAACTCGCTGCTCGTGTTTCAGTTTAACTGGATACGTGTGTCTGTATCTAACAGGAAGGTGAACTTTGACACACATTTAAACCTAAACATGACATAAATACATTGTTTTCTGTCCAAAAATATGATGCCAGAGACCAATTAAGGCATTTTAATTAGGAAAGATCATGGTTTCAGTTAAAATGATTATCGGCCTTGCAAAGGGAGGCACACTTCAGGCACGTCCACCGTGCTCCCTGACTGTCCACCTCACTACATACAGGACACAGAGTTTCCTGCATGTGCACTGAACATTGGATTTAAAGATAAAGAATTATTTAATATGGACTGGGTGTGCTTTGATATCTATCTGTCCTCGATCTTCAGTGGTGGATACGGCAGGACTCCAAACTCAGAGACACGAAGCTGTGCAGCCAGACAATTTAGTTTTGAACTTTCACAAAGTTGCAAGAGACAGATTAAGAGTCTATATACATTAGATAATGCTAAAATCAGCATAGTGCAAACATTTGTAGTAATATTTGTAGTATTCAGCTGCGGCTCGTAGAATAGAGTGCTGTAGGGACGAATGGTAGTTAGCGTCTGGTTCCCTCAACAAAAAGACAAAGTATTTTTCCATTAATATACTCTGTGGTAAATGTCGTATGATGATTACTCACTTCTTCATCTTTTATGTCATTTGAAGCGTAAATGTAAATGTCAGTGGCTATAAATGAACTACAGCGTCACATGACTTTAGCATCACCACCAGGACCAAGAACGAGTTATTTACTGATGGATTTAATGTTTTAGAACAAAATGTGAAAATCTCTTTAAGCACAGATTTGATTTCAAAAGCCCGTTGACTTAAAGACGAGGAAACCAGATGTGGAGGAATGCTAACATGTTTCTGGTTGTAGGTCACATTCCTGCAGAACTTTGTTACTTACAAAGTTCTGACACATTTAAGCAGCATTGATTTTCACTCCCTAGCATGGTTGAAGCTCCTACGACTTTCTATTAAAAATATAAAAACACGAGATGCATGGAGGTCACATCGAACCGTCTCGTAACATGCGTGGCACACGGAGGAAAACGTGACCTCATGCTGTGTTTGGTTGTTCATGCTGATTAGATAACATCACACTGTGTGTGTGTGTGTGTGTGTGTGTGTGTGTTGCATGTAGGCGAGTAAAATGTAAATTTGCACACTTTGAGCTGCATGTGCGATCTGCAGGAATGTATCCGGCACGCAGTTTCACACCAAATGAGATGAGAAATCCTCGGACGTCCCTGACCCGGCGAGGGGAACGTCTCACTGAAGCTACGTTTGACTTGTAAATGACTTGTGATTACTGTTTTAGAGTGCAGCTGGGTCGAGGTGCCCGGTAACTCCTTCTCCTTGAAAAAGCATACTGTACACAACAATGTAACTCCTCACAAGTTTGTTCTGCATACACATTTGGTTTTATCTTAATATTAATGAGCTACTAAAAAATGTTGTTCTCAAGCCCGGGGACGTACAGTTATTAATACGCTGAATATGAAAATAGTAAATTATGTTGTGCTTTTCTGCCATATTTTATCATGTTGTTAATCCATATGCATATTTTTTCCCTATCGGTTTCCACCAGGTTTTTTCCTCAGGGATGTTTTCTAAGTGTGGAACAGAGAAAATACAACAAGAATCTTTGGGGAAATATCAGACATGGGCCCTACAGCTTGACTGCATGTTGGGCAGAACCATTTACAAGTGAAAGGCATACAGCTGGATGCGGTTTACACAGAGTAATTGCCTTTGGTTTCTGGGGAATACAGGAATGTATCAGTACTATAATCAATAAAAGTGCACTGGCTGGATGGCAGCAGCTGCTATACCCATCTGGGGGATGAGAGCAGGCAATTAAATTGTCTAATTAATGCCGCTCCTATTGTCTGTCGTGTTTTGGGGGTTGTGAAATACTAATAGTAGAAAGGGATTGTGTTTTCTTTCTGTCTATTCAATTCAATTATTTCTGTAGTGGAATGTGTATAACACCGGATTCTTTAATGAAAATGTTGGGACAAGAACCTGAGCCAGTTCTGTTAAGTAGCCAATGCAGAATGAATCAGCTCTCGGATTTTACGCAGCTCCTCTCAGGTTTGAAGTGACGGCGGAGAATCAAACTCGAAGTTTGTGGAACTATTTTTCTGTAATGACACTGCGAGTTTGAGAGCAAATTAAATACCAAACACGATTAGTGGAAGAAGAAGCGTTCAGAGGACAAGTTCAACGTTTTGGGAAATGTCACTTTCTTTGCTGGGTGGAGAAATATGTGACAAATTATGACAAATTAATCCGAGAACAAAACAAATCAGTGGTGCGTTTAGTTACCTGTCAGTGTGCTGAAAGCGTCCACCCCTCCGTTGTAGGCTGTGAAATTGCCCGGCTGCGTATGTAGCCAGAAGAGCTGGATGTAGGCGCTGACCTGGTAAAAGCCGCATGTCCCTGTAGCTGACCATATGCAGTAGAAGAGCATGGCCATAGAGGAGTAACATTCCTTACAGTCCAATAAAAACCCTCTGAACTTACTCCCAACATGCTTTGCAGCCGTTGTGCTTCTCGCCCAGATGGAGAAGTCCTCAGAGTCTGGAGTTTCCTCGCCTGAGGTTCCACGCTGTGCAGAACGTGTCCCCTTATGGAATAAACTAGTCTTAGGCATGGGCAGCAAAAAGGAGGTTAACAGCGCTACAGAGACGGAGATGAGAGTTATAAAAGCTAAGCAACCCAAGGACACTCCACCCAAAGACACAAGCAGCTGAGCCAGCATGGCACCCGCAGCATAGCCCAGCAATATGGCCCCTTTGACATAACTGGTCACTCTCTGATAATATCTGGGCTGAACCATGGTGTAAATGTAGGAGAAATAGGCCACATCTGCAGCCATGGCGATGCTGTAGCAGAAGAAGGCCAACTGAGCCAAGTGGACCCCCGAGCCAAACAGTATCAGCAGCATGGTTGTGACATAGGTGATCCCCTGGAGGATGATTACAGGCTTGTACCTGAGAAAGTCTGTCACCAGGAGGACTGGGACGAGGAGAACCAGGTTGGAGTAAGTCCACACAGGATACACCTGTCTAGTCACCTGGATGTGGAGGAAGGCAAACAGAGACCTAATTATTTTTTTAGAAAATGATTCCTAACTGCTGATTGTAAGAGAATAGGTTGGCAGAGCAGCAGATGCGGCTCCACCTCTGTTCATCCTCAGTGAAAAATTGCCTCTGCACGGACATGATGAAACAGGAAGTGACACAAATGAGGCTCGTAATGTGACGCGCTGATGCATTTGAATATTATGCAAATAAACACAACGGCATCGGCTTGAACGACACGTCCTCTTGGGCATAGTTTGGCTCATGAATTGTTTTTCGTGTTCCACTTTGTGTGGCGTCTATATTTAAATCTTAATATTTCAAATCTGAAACCTCCATCAGTCACAAAACGATGAGTGTGGATGACAGCAGCAGGTTGTTGGTGTTTCAGGTGTGTGGCATTACATCAGGAGTCACTCTCGTGTTGCGACAGTTGCTAATTGATCTTGTGGGGTCTTTACTTTGTTTCTATATCTTAATCTAATCTTAATATTTTATTAGAAGACTTAAAAGCTCTCTCAGGACCACGAGCTGAAAAAGTAGTTGGCGCCGTCCGTGGCTGAGCATCAGACGAGCACACCTTGAGAGTCCCTGCCATAATTTGTGCTCCCCTCCCGCCTTCGTGCATCACAGTGATTGTCATCGCAGAGGTGTGAAGGAGCCCGTTTACTTCCTCTGAATGTCAGCATGTGACACTGTAGATGCATCAAACTTTACTTCAGCGCTGAACTCACTCATTACCGTGTAAATAAGTCAACTTTATGCTCTGACTGTACATTATTCTTTAATGCGTGGAGAGAAACGAACAACAGAAAATAACATGTTGATGAATAATGAAAAGAAGCGATGAATATTACAAGATGAATCCTTCCTCTAAGATGAGATGTTAAATGATTAACACGACATGCGATTGGTTTGCTGCAGACGGGTAATAACAGCCTCCAGTACACGGCCGCCCTTTGGGACGGAAGAATGAGGGTAGCGTGTTGTGTTAGCCCCTTCTTAGTTAGAAGAAGAAGTTGATTGGCTGATCCAGCTCCTCCGTCCGGAGGCGGGTACATAACAAAAAAAGAGAGTAAATGTCATACTAAAAATGCTTTAGCATGGAGATGAGTATAAGCCAACAGATGTCTCCCAACGACCCCCACGCACACGTTTCCGTGTAGCGGAGCTAAGTCATCAATTTATGGTTTGTTGTGGCACGTCGTGAACTCTCACAGGTCAGAAGAAGGACAAAAGAAAAGCCGATGGCCATGACAGGTTTAAAATGTGATTATTCAAAGTATTAACAGAAAAACAGTATTGAAAGAAAAGAAAGATTAAAATTAGAAAGATTACATCGACTAGTTATAGGCACAAATATATTCATGTGTAAACTTCTACACTGGAACCAAACATCCATTATTTTGCTATTCATACTTTATATTCATATTTACACACCTTTGTTTACATTCATATTCTGTATATTAAAAGTGAACAAATCTAATAACCTCAGGCTTCCACTGTATAGCAGCCTCACATCTCATTTCATAGCTCAGCGCCTCACCTGTTCGGCGGTGAGGTTTTTGTAAGTTCCCGTGAGAAACTCTGTCAGGAAGGGCTCTATGGGCCTCATCATGGAGCAGAAACCATAGATGCAGAGCAGCACAGTGGGGCCCACCCAACCAGCGCAGCAGGGCACATAATGGTCTCCCCAGCAAGGCCTGTTGCCACACTCCCCGCTCCAGCAAAAACCCATCATTCCTCTCCGGCTCCCCTGGGACGTCTCAAATGCGTCCGGCGAGAGCGCGGTCTAATTTAGGCAGTTTAATCTGTTGAGATATGGAAGCCTCAGATAAGGCCAAGGTGAGACTGACTGTGAACACCAAGTCACCTGCTTTGCCATTGTTGTTGCTCTCCTCTGAAGTTTTCCTGGCTACGGCAAGACAGGAAAAAATGTGAGGCTGTGAGTGAAGATACATTAAGATGAAATATGAGGTGGTAAGCCCCTGGGGCTCCAGCAGGTTATAATAAATACTGTCTCCTCCTCTGTCTTTATACAAAACACCCTCATTCCTGCAGATATTGAGGAAGGGGGGAAGTCAAGCAGAGGAATATGTATGAGTGTGTGTGCAGGTGTACACACCACCCTGCTGCCCCACACACACGGTGTGCACACGCTGTGTGCCTGCCACCGTTAGAAAGTGCAAAAAACAAGGTGAGTGATGCACAACTGCTTTGGTCAAATAAAATATTGTTTTACAAAATATATAATGCGTCTGCAGAAATATCACTCAGCTCTAAATTAAACACGAGTCTGAAACTCAATTTTCCAGAGTAGCTCATCTGATCAGATAATCTTAATGTTCAGCATTTTGTCTTTGTGACTGTCGTAAATAACAAGTTCCTAACGTTGAAGTCAGTTTTTGGAGTTTGCAGGGTGGCTTGGTGGTGAATGCTTAATACTCAGGGAGAGAGAGAGAGAGAGAGAGAGAGAGAGAGAGAGAGAGACAGAGAGAGAGAGAGAGAGAGAGAGGACAGAGAGAGAGAGAGAGAGAGAGAGAGAGATAAGCAAGGCAATCATTCCCGAGATGAGAATTACTGTAGTCTGTAATTTAAAATATCCAACGGCGAATTATGACTCACCAGTGGGGTGTCAACAGAAAGCTCCGCCGCAGCTCAAACTGTCAGACTGTCGCCACAACTTAAGTCTCAACATCAAGGTCAGCGGCAGAGAAAATATTATTCATATTCATATATTTTGGCCTTTCTAGTTTACTGTTGGCAGATTTACAGTATGTGATGTTCGAGCGACTATCGCTGGAGGGAGATAAAGAAACGCTCAGCTTGACCTTTGCTGTCAAAGTGGCCTAAAGGTTGGAGAAGCTCGCGACCGGCCGTGACCACCAGCAGTGATAATCTGGGTGGGGAAAGTGAAGAAAACAGCACCTGTCCCTCCCTCGTTACCACCGCTGAGGTGCCTTTGAGCAAGGCCCTTTTCCCCAACCGCTCCAGTGGAGCTGCTCAGTGGCTGGAAGTTAAGACTGAAATTATAAAACAGTCTTCTGTTGAGGAATGTATCCTTCTGTTCTGAGGCGTCATTATCACTACAAGTTGTAGAACAAGTCAAAGAAAAGGTCAGATGCTTTGATCTACGAGGCTTCCAGCGTGTGCTCGACGTTGCCGAGGTTTTTAACACCCTCAGATCAAAAGCTAACAGCCGTGACACAAAACAGACAACCCGACTCATTTCTTTGTTACATGCTTCACCTTTAAGGCAACAATCATCCATAAAAACGGCAGACTATATGAATATAATGTGTTTTCATGAATGTATAATTATGTTTCTGCTGAGTCTTTTGAGTCTGCAGATGCTGTGGGACGTATTCCATAGAGTCCGCCATGTTCAGCCACCTTGTTCCTACACTTCTTTCCCAGGACAGATGAACTAAACACTGAAAAGACTCTAAATTGGGCCTTTTGTGGTTTTCAGGTGTTTAGTGGCCACTGTGTTTTCTCCTGTGCGATGGGGAGGAGAGCGTGAAACAATCCTACACTTTGCTCCTTTAATTATGTTCACTGGGAATGTGTCTGCAGCCTTTCTGCACAATGTATACAAGTCATAGGGACGTGGGCATGGTGGGATGGTGGGCGGGGGGGCGAACCAATAAAGTGCCTCGGACTCGTACGTCGGAGGCTGGGGTCACATTTTGTATCCAGCATGTTGTTCATATTAAATGTGAAACTGATTGTCCCTTGCCCCTTAAAGAGTTCGGCTGTAGCTGCTGCAAGAATCTGTATAGCAAGATCAGATGAAGGGTGAAGACAGACACAGGATGTCACCAACATTTTACAACTCGCCAGAAACTTTAAATTCATAATTAGTCATTATGCGTTCAGTTAGGACTACATAAACAAGTATTGTAGGAGATGCTGGCTTTAAAAGTCGCCCATGCCAACCACAAACTGAGGAAGACAATGCACAAATGAATGGAGAGTTACAGACCCACAGCAGCGTGGCAGCCCAGGAGGGTGCCATGACCGACACTTCTTCATCTCTTCCTGTTTGGGAAGTTTAAATCTGTTCATCCAGGCTAGAATAATAACTCACATACCACCAGATGCGAATGCTGTAATAATTCTGTGTCGCTGTGTTTAAACCGCCCAAACTAAATGGATACTTAGCTCCAAATGTGCCGATACTGTTAGAAAATTGTGAGTTGTGTGTGGTTCATCTGACACTTTAAGATACAGGATGTATCCAGGAGGATATAAGACATAAGACACGAACGTCCCTCGTCGTGCATTACTGAATGTTTTTTTTTTGTAGCTTGGGAAGAAACAAAACATTCAAAAACATTTTCACCTCAGACGCATGAAGCCTTCATCAGACAAACAACTCACCGTACCTGTAAATGATTTATTCTCACTGTTTAAACGTGTAAATATCATCACTCACACACAGCCTACACACGCTGTACATACTGTTTATATTCACCCGCTGTACGTAAAGAAACCTGCTACATGAATCATGTTTATTTTTGCATCCTTTGCACTCTGCGCCATTGTCCTGCATGTTATTGTTGTTTACATAGATAAATAGATATAGTTGTGTATATATATAGTATTAGCTACACACACACACACACACACACACATACATATATATATTTATCTGTACATAGTAGTTGATGTTCACTTTGTTAGGTGTGTTGTTTGTGGTGTGTACATTGAGAGCGATGCACATATTATAACAAAAAACGACAGACATAAAAATAACACTAACACAACATGACTGCAATATGCTGGGCCAAGATCACCGTATATTAAAACCTCATCTTACTCTGTGAACTCATTACATTCTTAATCATCTCTGACCTGCAGTCTTATTCCTATTAATTTTCAGCAGAGACGGACCTCATTCTCATTTTGAGGGAGCCTCATTTTCTTTTCTTTTTTTTTTCCTTCACTCTGTAATATTCAGTCTGCACTGAGGCTGAAGTCATAATCAAAAGTATATATCTCCCATTTCCCGTACCTTTTTATCTGTAAGTTCACGGATAAAGACAGTGTAAAGATAGACGGTCTTCTGATAGCTCGAGCAGAGTGGGAAGCAATGGGCAGGTAAATGTCTGAAATTACCCGCTGTGCTCGGTAGGGCCAAATGGAGCTCGGCACGGTGAAGGACATCCAAAGGCTCGTGGCACTGTGTGTGTCACCTGCAGAAGAAGATGTGTGGAATTTGATTTTTGGGGGTGAACTCGGCCTGAGATTGACACTTTGTCGAGTAAGCTCTGAAAATGCTCCGGCTGACCCGGCTCCAAAGGAGGAGTTTGGCCTCGACCAACCCCTTTCCAAAAAAAACAGAGTCTGAGAGCCGCCTCAGACAAAGGTGATGTATTCCCTGTAAAAGAAAATCATTTTCTTTCCCTTCATATTTGTTCTCAGCAGTGTTGCACTTTGTTATCCTCTTCCCTCTCCATGCCCTTGCTTAATATTTCAATTAACCTATTCCTCGTCACAGACACAGTGAGTCTTCAGAGGCATTGATTTGAACGCTTCACGGATCAACCCTACAATCTCCTTTCCCCCCCCACTTCTGCGCTGGCAAATCATATGAGGCTGCTACACTCAGGAGCCTGCCTTTGAAGCGAGCAGCGAGTGTGTGTTCGGGGAGGGGAGGCAGGGCGCGCTGTATACTGAGGTGTTTGTGAGGCTCAGATAAGCTCATGTGTGCAGCGGTTTTGGCTGGAAAACAGAACTCCTACTGCGTCGCGCTGATAAGACGCGGAAGTTCAATTCTTTTCCCGCCATTACGGCGCTTGTTAATTTCACTGGACATTGATTTGGACTTATAATGAGGAGGCTAAATCATATTTCTGGTTGAGACAATGAACACATTAGAACCAAACACCTCTTACACACTCTTACAATTTAAATTACTGAGAATTTACATATGGCACTTAATTTGAATGTAAGCTAAATATTCAACAAAGCATCGTTTGTGTATTCTTTCCCTCCATCCAGGAAGTGATGGAGTAATATCAGCTAAAAGACAGAAATAAACGTGTTAAGATTAGAGTTTGATTAAGTACTACATTTGCATTATAATTAATTAGAATCAATCAGATAAATTTGCAATTATGAAGCCAAGTTATTCACCATGAACTTTGCACAGATCCCTGGGGCGGTTATCCATGATGCCCAGCTGGGATTGTATATAATTCTAACCTTATCGTGAACCCAAGTCTAAAATGAATTTCTCTACAGTGTGTTTAAATCCTTCATCAAATACTGAATATATTCACAGGCATATTCACTTCATCTCTCTTACACTCAGACACTGCAGTGCTGTGTGTGTGTCTCTAAGAGAATGAGTGCAGTCTGGTGTAAGATTGGGAGTCTTAAAATCACGCTGTAATCATCCAACTGAGATTTGAAAGCCGAGCAGCACCAAAAGCCCCGCCGTGATCAACAACCCCCGCAACACTAGATGGAGCTCTTGCTTCACCGTAACACCTGTAACGTCACTCCTCAGCGTCTGTGCTGCACGGCGCTCGTGACAAATTCCTGACAATTCTGACAGTTCCAGCCTCAAACTTGTGAGAGCTGGAGGAAGAGCAGCGCATGATTGACAAGCTGACGGAGAGACAAACGCTGCAAACCTAAAAAAAAAAAAACAGCTGTCCTTGCCATGCGGCCATCTGCTGATTCCTGTTTAATTGGATGTTGAGAGCTTTGATTGGAATATGCTTTGAGTTATCTTAAGAGTTTGCCGTGTTTACAGCAGCAATAGATGGAGCAGAATTAGTAATATCGCTGGAAGTACAAACAGTCTATAGATCATAGCAACAGCTATGATCCATTGACATGATTGTAGTGAAGATATAACACGGTCTACAGAATCATATAAAGAGCTGCGTTGTTGGCTTACAGCTAAGCCCCTTTGACATTTTGTTCACTCAAGCGTGGAGTAATATTTCCTGACACTGAGAAATATTGTAAAGATTCAGGATTTAACAGGATGCAGTAATACTGCAGTAACACTGACCAGAATCTATAATATGATGTACACCTCTGGACATCGCTGATGATCAATACCAGAAGAGATATGATTCATACAGTGGAACCAATTTGTCACAGGGGCAAGTTCATTTTTCTCACTGTCAATCAAGGATGGAAAATAACTGTTTTTCATCATGCATCCCGGTGTAGCACCGTCTTTGGCAGCCCCACAGAGCAACCTAAATATTTTCTTCTGGCACGCGTAAAAATGTGATCTCCCATCTTCCCGTTGGAAACACTGCCACAGCAGCGACTCGGGCTAATTGCTTACTGTGGGCTGCCAAACACATCAAGGAATATTGTAACATTATGTTGCAGTAGCCTGTAGTAATCCAGAAACTGCTGGAATTCAAATGTCACTGAATATCAATACGTCAAAGGCACCGTGGAGCTCAAGAAGGAGCTGCTTCCGATCAACACTTCACATCTGAGCCGAGTGGACCTATGGCTGTCAGCAGCGAACCTAACCCTGTGACATTTAAAGAGGGGGAACGAGGAAGGTTCTCACTGCCCCAGCGCACAAAATGACAGTGATATCTCCAGGTGTGTGCGACAGGGATGATAGCAGTATCTAGAATCTCTGGCATTCAGGACTCACCTTACATTTTGCTTTGAGAAGAAGCTTTCTGCCCCGTTCATTCATTTTGTTTAGGTAATTCTACCATCATCATGTCAGCTAAAGCGCGTGTTAGACTGCAGTGACACAGTGTTCCTGGCAAGGAAACACCTCAGAGTCAGAACTGTCATGAAGGATGAGTGCAAGTCCCTTTTTTTAGCAAGAGTAGAATAAAGGATTACTAAAATGGACTGAATGTAAATAAGTGGCTGCAGTTCTATGAGGCTTATTTAAGCACAGGTTAAATTCTCACCGTAACAATGCTAAAACAATGATGTCAGCCTCATGATGGCACTAGAGAAAAACAGACGTGTCTCAGAATGTACTGCCGTTCCATTTGGCTTCTGCCAGCATTGCCATCCACAGAAAAACTGTTGTTTTTTCTAACCTAGAATCCCCATTTTGTCTGATAGGATATGTGATACACACAGATTGTCTTTCTACCCAAGTACCTGGTCCTCGGTAGGTTTAAAACAGAAACTATAAGAACTCAGAGACGCACAAAATCTGCGTCTTCCCCGCAATGAAACTGACACAATGACTTCCCACATCTCGTCAATGCCAGAATGTCATTTGAGGGTCAAAGCTCGCTTTAGTTTGGCTGCAAAACCTGTTGGACGAAAGTTTATTGGAATAAAATAAGAGCTTTGCTATGTGCAATGTTACAGGGTTCATCTATCTAACAGGCTACCAAAGGTCCAGAGGATGACATGTGCAGGAGTTCTTGGAGCAATTTGCACTGGTCCCACAGAGGTCACAGATGACTTAATACCACTTTAAGAAGTCCTAAACATATAAATTAATTGAAAAAACCAACTCAATATGGCAATATTCACGCCAGTTAGAACATATCTATTAGGAGCCATGCATTAAAACTCATTAGGGCTCGTTTGGAAAGGATGGGAGGTCTTTGGCACCAATCAATCAAGGTCATTGCTAAGATGATGCCATGCCATCGCTAAAGGGCTCTTAGACTGATGAGTGTCAGCGGCTTCTGGTGAGCGCTTCAGGGCTTATGTTCCCCTCGCTGGGCTCCCTTCCTCATAGACGAGTCCTGTTCTGACAGAGAGAGCTGCAGGAGGAGGAAGGAAATAAAAGCTGACATATCAGCACCCTCTCAACATCTTGTCAGAGTTGTCCTCTTTTGCCCCAAACCAATATCCAGAACCTCTTGTTCTCTTTTTCTTTCCCCCTCTCTCTCCCTCCATCTTAGTTCTTATTCCTATCGGCTGATCAGGCTAGCCGTGAAGAGACTGCCTTTCATTAGCTCGCTGTGTGGGGGTGTGCATGTGTGCAGGCATGCGTGAACGTCGGGTGCCTGCAATATTTTATACATTCAGTACTCCTTTAGCAGCACCTCTTTGTCTCTAGCGCCAGCCTTCCTGCTTCTGTTTCAGCGTCCCCGCCCTTTACCGTCTTCATTTCTCCCCTTCGTAATCTCTGCATCTTGCTTAAAGTAACAGATCCAGATCTGTGGGGGTAATCATGGTGGAGGAGGAGGAGGAGGAGGAGGAGGAGGAGGAGGAGGAGGAGGTGGAGGAGGAGGAGGAAGAGGTGTATGAGAAAGAGGCGGAGGAGATTAGCTTACCAGTTATTTGGTGTGCTGCTTTTTTTGGGCACAAGCACCACTCAGCCTTCCCTTTGACAGCTCTTATCCCGATCCTTCAGGGCTCTTCCTTCCGCAATCAACTAATCATATTCTTTACAATGTCATCTTTTGTACGACTCTCTATTTTTGGCTCGCATCCGAACAGGAAACGGTACTTGGCGTTCGTCATTTGGGTAGAGATCTGAGAGTCATGAAAGCTCAGGCAGGATGTGAATCCATGGTAATAACTGACATAATGGCTTCCGCAAGCAAAGATTTTAGAGCCCTTGACCTCTGCATAGACAGACAGACAGACAGACAGACAGACAGACAGCGCGGCAGTCAGTTTGTGACCTTTTCACATACGTAAAAGACCAAACACATCTTAATAACACTGGATATCTCTAGAAACACGGATTGTTAATTCTCACCTCGAGGCAGTGTTCCCAGTAAATGTGCCGCTTTGTGTCTTTTCTATTAATCGGCAGCGCAATTTGCAGCCATTCCCATTAAGCCTTATATGTTAATGGGTAACATTAAAGAATAAAAGAGAGAGAAAAGTCCAGGGAAGATAATCAACCACGCTTGATTTGGGCATTAATTATTATAATGAAAGCAGGAAATCCACTTTAAGGTCAAACTGAGCTACCTGCAGACATATTTGGTATTGGGAGTCACGCTGGATGTTATTAATACGTCCATCTGAGAGAAGTGGTGTGTGCCAAATGCTACTTCCTAATGACCTCGCCGATCGCGGTACCCTCATGTTGGTACTCTCTTTTAATGAGATGGACTCATTATGAATTAGTACTGTATTGTTGGCCTGAAATTAGCAAACAGCCAATCAATTGTGCATCGCAGACTTGCAGTCGGTAATTAACACATATCCATGCATCCATTTGCTATAACTGCTCTGCCAATCAGCAGCGGTAACCGCTGCACCACAATGCCAGTTTAACAATATTATATGTATACACACTATATTATATTCTGACTCAAGGCTACCTTAAATAACTTCAGTTCAGTAACTTCAAACATTTATTTCTTGATAGAAAAGTAGTACATAATACTGCGTTTGTTGTGACTTGTTTACCTGTGTGCATGAGTATTCATCTGAGGATTGAGTTTTGGTTCCAACTTGTACTATAAAGTCTGTACTGTTAATTTGATTGGTGCAATGTGTGTGTGTGTGTGTGTGTGTGTGTGTGTGTGTGTGTGTGTGTGTGAACTAAAAATAGTTTGTAATATCACTTCAATTCCAGCACGCAGCCAGTCAACCATCTGGGGGTGTGACATAGTTAGCTGTTTCTTAATCCCATCTGTTATTCACCGGAGCACATACGTTACTCTGCAGTTCTGCACATCACTTTAAATCATGATGTAACCTTTGTGTAAGAGCCACAGAGGTTTGATTTATTATTCATAGTTTATATATACACACGTATGAAGGTTATATTTCTATTTATGATTCTGTAATGAAGTACTAAAGTACAGTTTGTTGTTGACAACAGGTGACAGCGACAGTACCTTAGGGTAAAATGGATGACGTGATGCTAATAAGATCCAGATAATTCTGCAGAGGTTTGATTTGATTATCTGATGAGAGCATGTGATGGATAGCAGTGCAATAAGAATGAATAGAACATGAATACTTTGCAGAGAGGTGGAGGGTCAGTGTTAGAACATGGAAGACAGATAGATGGATGGATGGATGCCGAGCATCGTACAGTAAGTCACAGTATTATCACTGTTGTGAGCTTTCACAGTCTTTTGCCATCAGAACTCGACCCATGAAAGAGTGAAGGCTTATGCTGACTGGACTTCCTCCCTCGGGACAATTAACACACAACACTGAGTGTCTGGGGGGTTTCGAATCATCAAGATGGTGCTGGAAAAACACCAAAAGTGAAAACTAGCAATCAGTGCCAATGTTAACTTCAGTCAAGTTCACTTCAGCATTTAATACAAGCTCAACTGTGAAGGGACATGCAGCTTAAATCAAACAGCTGAAGTTAAAGTTTGAAGGGCTTGTTGAAAAAGGGCATAAAAAAACAAAGATGCCATCGCTGCATGCCGTCACCAGAAGCTGACAGTGCATCTCCCGGCTTCGCTACCTCTCAAATGTCATCTTTACTTCAACTTTGAACACAGCTAAGTTCTTTTCAGACGGAGAAGGGAGGCTAAGGCACAGTTAAATGTCTGTGTGCATACTTTCAATGTTCTATTAGAGAGACTCTCTCACATCATGCCACATCTCTGGGATTTTTTTGACTTGTGAACATGAGCATCTGTGCAGCTGTCAGCACCGAGGTGCTCCTTTGGCAAGGAGAAGAAGTGTGCATGAACTTCGTGAACTTGTAAAATGTTGGTTTGAACTTGTGCACCACTTATAGCGGCGCTAACAGCTCTGAACCAGAATACAGACCCGTACCCCGGTGCTCTTCCTCAGCCACCTTTTCCATCTTTCCTAATTAATTCTCTGTGGAGCTTCACACCTGCAGGGGCCAGACCAACTCTGCTCTCTTGTTTCTGGCTACAGGAGACAGTAATAGATGTTCGCCTATACAAAAAGGAACTGTCCCAGGTTACAGGGATGGAGGACAGTATAGGAAGTCTGAAGTTCACTGTAAGGCCGTTTGCACAGGAGGTTCGTTTGTTGTAGAGTTCGATTGTCACCGCTACCTTTAACCCTGCTGCTCTGCTTACTGACTTCTTTACTTCTGTTCTGATCTACTGGCCTGCTTGGGTACTTTTGTCAATAAAGGGCAACTGTGTACCACCGCTGTAAAGATTGGTGCTCGTGTGGATAGGTGCATACTGCCTGTGTGGTCCAGCCACGTCTAAAGGCTGTTCAGAATGGCTACCTTTGAAGCGGAGGCAAAGAGCCTGACATACAGTAATAGAGAGGCACCATGTGATAATTATACGGATTGGGATAATAGCGCACACTTTTTTAGACAGTAACTGTGCCCAAAAAAAGTGTTGCACTCCTTTGTACAAATGAAAATTGACAGAGGTAGAGCTGTGTGAGGAATGAAAACAGACAGTTGGAGAGAGAAAGTAACCAAAGCTAAATCCTGATAACACGAAGGGAGTTTTTCAAACAGCGTTTGAGGATCCAACAGGACTTTGTTTAACAGATACTTTGATTAGATCAAATCAACAATTACAGGCCCAGTGTGTAAAATTTAAGGCGCTCTATTTACAGACTTTGAGATATAATATGCAAAATTATTTTTTTCATCAGTGGCTTTTACTTCAGCACACAGCAGGATGTTGAACCGCAGTGTTTCCCACTTTTTGTGTCCCTATGTAGAACAAAGAATGATAAGAGACGTCCGTTCCTTCTTTTCTCGTACCCGTGTATGCATCCACTTATGCACTGGTAATGTGATGCGGATTCGAGCTTCGTGTGGCTCGTTCGTAACCGCTCATCAGTGAGAAAATCAGCCGCGATGTTTTCACGTATATATATTGTTAATTATCTCATTTGCAAAGGATGTGTTGTGTCATGTCCTCACTGTTGTCTTTGTAGTTCACGCCTTTGTGTTGGAGATGTCATCAAGTATATGCAGAAGTAGAACTGGGATCAAGGCAACACTGTGCAAGTAGTTTTATTTACTGCGAGTGTAGATGAGTGTGTCTGGAAAGATCGTATGCCACCTTGTTCCAGAAAAAGAGTTTATATTAACCAGTGTTTTAGGCAAACCACTTCCTGATTCAGATGAAATTGCCAGGCGCCAAAGCGCCCTAAATTTCATCCCCTTAAACAGTTGGATTAGGATACCACCTTGGCTGCTCTCACTTGGCACCCAGTTGTTTCTGATTGGAGGCCTTCGAGCCGAGCCAACGAAGCAGAGCATCTCGTTTGATCTGCCAGGGCTCCGTTCCCTCATCCAGACAGAACAGTGTGAAACATAAAGGCAACGCCAAAAAAAGGCATCTATAATTAGTGAAGTCGGTTAGGCTTCACCTCTCTCCAGCATCGCTTTCAGCTGGCCGAGACCCCCCCAGTATAAACACACAGTCACCCACACCCCCCCACTTTAAGATTCATCTGCAAGTACGGCTCTGGTTTGTAATTGCCTCGCAAGTCTGGTTACTGAGAGCCAGCCTATTAGGAGAGCACCAGAGTGGAACATAACATTTTCAGTTTCAATTAGGTCTATGAGGGCATACATAATGCACGGGGGAGGTTCGGTCCCCTCAGAGCGGTGAACTGATGAACTCATGTGGGGAAATGACGCAGCAGTGGTCGAAGGAGTTGAGCTGAGCTGACTGTTTGTGCTGCATATGGCTGTAAGATGTGTCAGCCTTAAGTGAATTAGTATGTGCTCATTGGAATGTGGAGATAAATTTGGAGTGAGCATTTGCGAGTGTGTGCGTGTGTGTGTGTGTGTGTGTGTGTGTGAGTGTGTGTGTGTGTGCATGTGTGTGTGAGAGAGGCAGTAAGCTATAAAGGAGAGGAAATTGCACCAGGCTGAACTAACTGAATTATATTCAAACTCATGAGGCCACAATTACCTGGTTTGGATTTTAGCTAAGCGAGAAGCAGCCGTTCCCACAGTTGGACACTGAAGTGTCTCCAACATTGTGCAATCTGACATTTACACGTAAAGTTCTGTGATCTTTTATATCTCATTTGTTATGCAATATTCCCAACAGACTCGCTCGGATTTGTGTTAAAGCAGCAATGACCCTGATTGTGTGTGTGTGAGTGTTTGTGTGTGTGAGTGTTTGTGTGTTTGTGTCAGAGAGAGCTTGAGTTGAAAAATTGCACACTTTGGGCTCGGCCTTGAATACAATGGATCAGGGCCAGACTAGAGTTTCTGACCCGTGCAGTGATCTACTCGAGGTGTTCGATATATTTTGAAGATGAATTCTATATACTTAATCTTCTGGGTCTTGGAGCTAACTCACTGGTGACTGAAAGCACTGACTTTCTGCCAGCTGAATCACTACAGTATGCCACATCCTAGTTAGAAGCTCAGGGAATCGACGTAGTCCCTCACAGGAACAGTAGCTTGATCTGCTACAGTCGTTTATTAATGTGCATTTGAATGGTGCCATATTAGCCATATCACAAAATGGACAATATAGTCATCCGCCTGTTTCCTTCTGCTTATCTGGGGTCAGGTTGCAGTGGCAGCAGATTTAGCAGGGCGTTCCACCCGTCTCTCTCTGCCCAGCTCCTCTTGGGGTATCCTTGGCTATATACAGTAGTCCCTCCAGTGGGCCTGCCTCGGGGTCCGGTGCCGGTTAGACGTGCCCTGAACACCTCGAATGGAAGGTGCATAGGAAGCATCCTAATCAGAAGCCCGGATCGCCTCAGCTGGCTCCTTTCGGCGCGAAAGAATTGTGGCTCTACTCCGAGCTCCCTCTGGATTTCCGAGCTCCTCACTCCATCTCCAGGGCTGAGTCTAGACGCTTGTATCCAGAACCTCACTACCTAAAGCTTATGACCAGGTGAGGTGAGGTTTGGCTTCCAGCTCTTCCCCACGTTACATTTATACAAATTTGTACTAAACTGCATTAAATGATCAGTAAAGGAATCTTTGCCTGATTAAGAGGCTTAAAAACTCACCGCCCTCACCAAATCTTTTGCAATAATCACAATTTTTCCCCAGAATGAATCCCTTGCCTATCCTAAGGTGACCCTAACCATGCATTAACAATACTGTAGTTTATTGTGTGAGGAATAAAGGCACAGAGAGCATGCATTCATCTCCACGGGAAGACATTTTATCTTTTTTCGACAAAGTATGCCCCCTCTGGTTCCTGCATTAATGAATCCATCCTTAAATTAGAAGTGCTTGCGTAAAGTTTTATAGACTTGCGAGACAGATGCTCCGACTAAATCCGAGTGTCTAACAGCCCACGGTGCTCAGAAGTTTCCTGCTTCCCCCTTTTGACATTGTGCAGCCCTCAGGCTTCCAACCTTCATATCTGTGCCATCTTCTCCGTCTGCCAGTTAACTAACTTCAGTCTCTGAACTCTCTGGCTATGAGGGACTGGAAGGTGAAGGAAAAGCCAAAGGTCTTGCGGTGGATTTCATTGACTGCCTCCCTCACTCGAGTGTTCATTCTGCTTTTGTACAAACAGGATCAGCATCAGCCTGCAGTCATGTCGAAAATTTGAACCAATGCTGTGTTTCATTTGTTACCTGTATCATTTATTATATTTATGCCAACATTTATATACGTTTCCTGATATGATGAGAGTGAAGCTTTTAGATTAACACGGACCGTGATTGGAAAAGTAATTGGTAACAGTGTAAAATTAGTTAATCTTGGCATGAAATTGAAATAAAAATACTATAATTTTAACTGTGTTTGCAGATTTTTTATTTGAACAGTGTTTTGCTGGATCCACAGCCAAATATGAGCTTGAACCAAGTGTTAAAGTACGCTGATACATGCTCAGGGGATCGCTGTGATTTCAAACCTCTGAATAAGCAGAGATACATTTGTATTAATATCCATACAGGGTGTGATGAGAGAGTTAGGTATGTAAGTCTTTATTTAGCCGAAGGTTTACATCAAATCACTGAAGAGAAGCAAACCCAGCAACAACTTCCTTAAAATGATGCAGTTCCTTCCCAAACTGGATGTCAGCTCACACAAATGAGGGATAACTCTAATCAAATCTCATTTAAGGAGGAATGGACGGTCAAATTAGGTTTTCTCCAGACTTCCCTTCCACCAGCATCACTCAGATGTTTGCAGGATGCATTTCTTCCACTTGTATAGAATGCATTCATGTTTGTCTTCACCGCCTGACAGAAATTTAATCAACTTCCTGTGAGCAATGTTTACTATCCATCCATGCGTCTTCAGAAAAGCTTCATTCCAGCTTCAGTGACGACTTTGTTGGCTCCATTTTATGCACACACCTATGAATAAGCCGTTTTCCAGCAAGTTAAAGTGTTATTTTAATGCAGTGTTATTTCCAGTGAGATCAATGTTTAGCTTTCTTTAGGTTGACTTCACCAACTCCCTGTGGCATATCGCTCAAATGTGCACTGAGCTATTTGTCTTTCTGTCTCTGCGGCACACAAACTACCCCTCGCTTTAGGTTGCATCGTGATGTGTGACCATCCACAGGCAGCAATTGACTCTACAAGAGAATGACAACAGGCAGCAGTTCTCCACACCAGCAACGACAAGCTCTTTGTGTGTGTATTTATGTGATCGGTCAGGCCAGAGAGGCCAAGTGTGGCCGAGTGCCCGCCTCGGCCACAGCAAACGAGACAGGACAGAGCAAGCCATTTTCTCCAAGCCCCTCTGGTTAAATTCCTTATTTTCACACCAGTCGCCCTGGAATTGCTCTGTCTCTCTCTATGAGCGACATCCTGATGGCACAGTGGGCAGCAAACTCAACAAGCAAATAGCAGGAAGCCGGGAGGGGGCGAGGCAGCGTCGGGGAGGCGTGGGAGTACAAATGTAATCCGAGGCCACAGAGAGCAGCTGAAAAAGAAAACCTCAAATGCCATGTTTGGGTTTGTTTAGCTGAGTTTTGGCTGACCTGTGGACATACCTCTCCTGCGCAAATCGGGATCACGTTGACGTTCCATCTTGTTTATGCTCATCTGCCGTTGTTTACTGAAGTCAAACATGGACGGGGCCGGGGCGAACGTTGTTGTCTTGTCGACTCTCGACGGTGTACGTGACCTTCCCTCGACCCTCCTCTGAGCCTCGCTGGCCACAGGCTGCGATTTAGCTCAGCAAGTCGAGCTGCTCTCAGATTCCCCCCAGGTCCTGTTCACTACCAGAGGATCACAGGGTCAAAGAACCTGGCTTTACTTTAAGTTCAGACTGAATGTCCTGAGGGCTAAATTGTTAAGAACACACTGTCTGGTGTATTATGATGATTACTGAGGAGGCTGGCCAGGTATTACAGCAAAGCCTGCAGACTCTCTGTTATGTGACTTCTCCCGTTGCATGGCAAAAGAACATTATTAATTGCTATATTGTTTCTTTGTGGCGCTCCATTGGTGTACAGTAGGTATTTATCATGTGTTGGCCACATTCTGTGTTTGCAATTTGCATTTTTAATTTGTTTTGTATGTACTGTATGCTCCTTTATGCACCCACACTGTCCTTACAGACGTCCTTTATGTGGATAACAAAATTAATTCATCATTTATTCAGTAAAAAAAAAACTGAACTGATATCAGCAAAAACATGCACATGCTCATTTCATGCAGCGATACACAGGCACAAATATAATGCACTTTTTGTTAATAATGATGCCCAGCACTGGTAAGTGGCTGGTCCTCCTGCAGGTATGTGAAGACACAAACCTCACACCCGTAGCTGACATTGCTTTCCAAAACCATGGACATTAATTTGGTGCTATAACCATCTCCATTCTTCTGGGAATGTTCTCCCAATTTTCCCAAAACCTGAGCCACAAAGTTTTTCCTTAATTGGAACGAAGGAGCCCAAACCATAAAAAACAGCCCCAGGGTAAAAAGTACACAAAGTACACCAGAAGTATACAAAAGTTGGGTTCATAACATACTTGTCCTCAATTTGTGAGTGGATGCTCACTCGACAATTATTGATTCAGTCTCGTAAAAGGTGATTATGTTACTCAGATATGTTCCATGTGGGATTTTTTAGCATTTCTATAGTTACTCTTTGCAAGTCAACCATGTTGTTTTCTTCCCACACACACACACACACACACACACACACACACACACACACACAGACACTCATCCCAAGACTCTTTGCTGTTTATTTCCACTGTACCTGAATTTGGACCCCAAAGAGCCGATAAAATTCTGTGCTGATGAAGATCATGATCCAAAGCTCGAGTGCAGCTACTTAATGGAACTTGTGCCGACGAGGACGTGAAGTCCAACAAATGCTGAAAAAAAACAAAACCAAAAAAAGCAGATTACATAATCTCTATCAGCACATGTTCTGGTAAAGATTATGTAATCTGATTTAAAGTTCCATAAATGAAAACAAACAGTCTCAGATGTGAAGCGCTTCATTACGGTGCATTAATTACGTTTGGTGTTGAACCTCTCGTGTTGACATTTATTTAATTTAAAAAGGTTTAGCAGCACTGCCCTATCAACAAGATTATACACTCGAGTGACTGCGACTTTAGACAGCTATAAAAGATTCAGTGATCTACTGGACTACCAAGACTAAGAGGCTGCATCCAGCGAGTTTAAGAACTGCAGGAGCCCTCATAAATAATAGCTGTCCAGCAGCCAATGGATCTTCATGCAGGCTGAGTTAAGCGAGAGAAAGTCTCTGCTTTGTATCTCTTTATCTCACGGCCAGAGAGAACAGACCAAACAGAACCGCTCGGCCCATTTTTTATTTTTTACAAATTAATTACTCTTCATGGTACCGCGAGGCTGCAAACGGTTTGACTGTGAGAGAACGTGATCCCACTCTCGGAGGAAGCAAACAGCTATTTGTTTGTGTGATGTTATGCTAATTGACTTTGCTGTTCTGATGGAAAGAGGGTGGGAGGGCATCTGCATTCCCCGTGCAGTCCATGCCAAACCTGGATTTCCATTTTCGTATTTGTAGCTACGAACACAACATGCCGTGTGCAACTACAGAAGTCAAGCACGTTAGAAATATGCATGTTCTCCCACAAACTCTATCCATGCACACATGGTCATGCCCTCGAATAAACACCACAAAGCCTCATGCTGAGTCTCTGCATCGCAGTCTCCTTCGTCGTGCGTGTGCTTTCTCACACAAGGAGGCAAAAACATGCGCTCAATTATTAATATCATATTTGTATATCACAAATTATCCACAGCCGGTCTAATAAGCTTTTAGCGCCTCTTTAACTGCCTCATAAAGCTTTATTGTGCGGCCTATTGTGTGTTCTAGTGAACATCTCATTCGGTGGAGCTTGATCACTAAAAGAGTTTCCACAGAAATGCAGATTTGACTCATCAGCATTAGGCCATGCTTCTGCACTGTACATGCAACGGCCAGACAGGAGTCAGATTATATGCAATAACACAATGTAATGAATAATTGATTCCTGGCCCTCGGGTGCGGGGAAGGAAGAGGTTGCCAGGACAACCAGTAAAGCGCTGCTCTCTGTTTCTCAGACACACACACACACACACACACACAGTCTATGATAAGGTTGTCTAATTTGGCTCAACCTCTCCGTCTCTTGATGCTGTCTCCACATGTACAGCCTTTAATTGTTTAACTTAGATGTTCCCCTTCCTTCTAGTCGACATACACACACACACACACACACACACACCACACACACACACACACACACACACACACACACACACACACACACACACACACACACACACAGTACCCATAACCTCCTGCATGTACCGGAGGTTGTAACCTCCTGTAAGAAGATCTGAATTCTTTGTACTGTCGTGTTGATCACCAGCATCAGCTCCTCCAAAAAAAGGCCATGACGGTGCTATCAGTATATGATATGTTGGAGAGCATTTTAATCACAGAGCTCGTGTTCTTATAATTACAGGGTAATTAACTGGCATCACAATACAGTGTGTGAAATTATGGGCTGTTAAACTGCAAAGTGGATGAAAACTGGGCACCGCATCTATCAGCTCCGATGGTCTATTTTTATCAAGAGTCATCCCTGAAATGACAGATTCAGCAGTACTGTTGATATTCAGGATCAATGATAAGTGTATTGGCACAGGAACAAAAACATGCTAAATGTATTACAGGACGGGAGGAGATGTGGGGATTTAAACCGCAGCGACTGAATAACAAAATCTGATTAGGATGTTTAGATTAATATAGCTCTCTGCCTTTTGGCCGAGAGACACGAACCCCCGACACGTACAGAGCAAAAAGAAAAGTCACAGTCGCAGTTATTCTCGGAGTGTAATTCTCACATCCTCGAATCGGAGCGCGCCGGCGTCGGCGGCTAGCGTGTTATTAATTAGTGAGCTTAAAGAAAACTCAAAAACAAACATCTCGAGATCGGCTTTTGTCTCGCAGCGAATGCTCGGCTTTGATGTGATGGGTTTGAAATAAAAACATATTGAATGGATGCAGATGATTGGGTCTATACAGAGCAACAGTTCCTCCATTCACGTTTCCCTCTGATTAAAAAAGCCCTCCTCAAAGCTCCGAGTTTCTTTGATGCTTTTTGAGAGAGAAAAAAACCTTCAGGTGTGGCTGAATGATGCAATGTTGAGCTGTTCCTGCTCCCTGTCAGAAAAAAAAACAGATGGAGGAAAAAAGGCTTTAATTCAGACAAAAGCAGACGGGGACCTTCTGAATATCCATGTGTGTGCAGGAGGTTGAGATGGCTCAGGCTCTGGAGTGTTTCTCTTTCTTTTCCTCCGTCTGTATCTTCCCATCTCCCTCCGTTGCACCGTTCATTAATCAGCCCTTTATTAAACAAAAGCAGCTTCCAGCGCTGCCTAAAAGGTGCATAGATAATCTCGACATGAAGACAGAGTATTTACCCTCCTTACCCTCCACCTCTGCACAACATTCTGCATGGTAATGTGGGGGAACGCTCTCGCAGTGCACAAAGACTGATTGAAAAGACCAACCTTTGTAAATATTACATATGATTCTGTTTAATGGTCTTTGAGCTATTGTGCCTGAGCAAAAAAAAAAAAAAGAGGCAAACATCTGCTGCCAAGTACAGGCTGTGCGGACGGAGACGACGTGCGTGGATAGAAATGAATGCTGAGGTGAATTATCCACTGCGGAGAGAGGGTGGAATTTAATTACCGCCGTTCGACACTGACGTTTTTTAAGGACACGGGCAATTTCGAGGACCATTGTCTAACTACTCACAGGAAAAGCGATACAGCCGAGTCGGGCAATCAAACATCCCCACAGCAGAGAAAACTGGGCCAGGATGTACTTTCTTTGAACAACAGACAATTTAGAAGTTATAGTTTACTAGTCTATGACAGAGGCAAAGGCACTTGGAGGAAGGGGGAAAAAAGAATACTGTGTAAAGGTTCGATGTGTATAACAATGACAATGAGGCGTCGAGCTGGAAAGGAGCCCTTAATAGGTACCTGCTTGCCCTAGGGACCACACTCGCGTCTTATTGGTCATCCATTCACAAGACAGCGGCGCATTCTCCCCACCGCCAATCAGCCAATTACAGGCTCCATAACAGGAGGCCTGCTGGCAGCAAGGCAGTCTTTACAAGCCCTGCATCTCAGGCAGGGGAGACGACCCTGTCACGGAATCATAACTATGATGAATACGGCCGTCGGTTTATGGCAACGCCACTGTTTCTGGTAATGCGAGGTGGGCGTGAAATGGCCATTCACGGGGAGTAGACAGCGTGACCCTGTTTGAGGCTTACCGAAAAAATGATGTAAAATACTGTAAGATGATGAGAAGGGCAGGGAGAGAAGTGTTAATCCAGACGCGGTGAACATTTATTAGTGTTAGAGGGAAGGGGGCAACACTAATGTTGCTTCTTACCGGCCGCTAATGAAGCCAGTTACGAGGTAGACGCTATAGCTTGGAGTTGAGCAGAAGGGCAGACGGATATTTTGCCACCTCTGCTTTAATATTCAGTTCTTTTACGGAGGAGTGCCGGCCCATTTTATCCTGCAATTATTAATCTGTCCATTTGAACGAGGTCTGAGCAGATTCTGATCAGCATGAGCTGGCTTGAGTCCATGTCTCTTTGATTGCTGCTGAGTACCAATGACTCCACAGCACATTATCTGCCCGGCCGACGATGCCGATCATTTAGTGACTCTATGCATTCTAATGTCCGGATTGCAGCTGATCCTGACATTTTAGCATTTAAGTGACTGATAATGACAAAAAGAGTGATTTTGGCGGCGCTGCATATGTGCCGGTCTGTCTGGGCTCTCTCTGCGTGTGACGTGTAACTGTTTGCACACAGACGTGGAGTCAAACGCAGAACTCCTGAGACAGAAGTGCATCATTTATTTGGTAGGAGACAAACAAAGCTGACACATGCCGGCCTACTGTTTCCGATGTCCGTCCTCGGGTTTACAGCCTTATGGAAGCTGTAAGATGGAGTAGCAAGGCGGAGATCCCGACCCACTGTGAAGAGTGGAAAGAGACAAAGACGTTGCAAGTTCAAGTGTTTTGCTCACATCACATAATCACCGTCAGTAAACAGCGGGGCTCACCCTTCGTCTCGCTGCTGGAGATGGATGCTGTTGGCAGGGAGGGCTCACCGGGTCGCGGTTGCCAAAGACACTTCCTTCCACCACACTGCTGGTTTTTCTAACAATGTGGGTTGCTTGAAATTTCATCACATAATCACAAGACTTAATTGGCACTCAGTGCCCGAACGGAGGCCGGACAGCTCAACAAAGAGTTGACAGGCAGGACTAACGGGGTCGCAGCGACTTGGCCATTTTATTTGACGGTTTTAGTTCCATTTGAATTTTGTTGAACCAAAAACGGTTTAAAAAGCTACAAAAGCCACAAATTTGGTCTCAAACTGAAGAGGACAATGTTTTTTTTTCCCACTTGTGTCAATTTCTGTTTTTCTGTTTGTTGATGAAAAATGTTAATTTGGGTGAATGCAGCAGCATTTTTCAGTTCAAGAGGATTAACTATTAAAAGATAAATATTATACCCAGTTCAAACAGTGAAAATAAAGTATTTCTTAAAATACAAATGATTGCTAACTCTTAATGTGAGGCAAAACAAACAAAAGAAGAATTGACTTTATTTTCAGGGGATAAATGATCTACCGGTACACGAGAAGTATTTCAGGAATCTGCTGCACAAACTTGCATCTTTTAAGCATTTTAAGTGGATGTTGTTCTCGCACTTCTGATATTTTATGGAAATGAAATTCACTATTAACCCTCTGTACTTTGTGGGGTAGTGCAAAATGAAGCTTGAAAGCCAAATTAGGTTTCTTGTAATAAGCGGTAAAAAAATACACTGCACGATATTCACGCATTAATATTCTAGAAAATAAACACTGGCTGTAAATGTAATCCAAGGTTTAGTAGAATATAAGTATTTTTAGATGACCCACTATCTAGTGGACTGTTAAATGAGGATGCGTTTGAACACGGTACTGTAGCCTGTGAGCTCATCTTACAGCAGCCGGGCACGTAGAAGCGTCTCGCTGTACGCGCCTTTGATTGTCAACCCGTGTGAAGCAGTAAAGCCTTGTGAAAACTTCCTGTCTTTAGCTGTATGTTCTCATTAGTAGTTAGGAGTACGCCACCCACGGGGATCTCATTTCATTAGAGTGCTAGTTAGCTAACCAAGCTCATTTCGAATTATTAGCCAGACGACACAGGTCTTTGTAGCATCTCTGCGCATGCATGTTATCCATATTATCAGCGACGGTACAGTATGGCCTGCCCTCCTTCATGCATTATTCAGAGCACATAAGAGATATAGAACATTTTGATCTTTATTCTGTGGAACACAAACTTTCCAGATATGTGTGCTGTACATTGCCGGTACAGACACATCTCCCGTGCTTAAGGCTACTGACAACTGCTTCCTTGGATGATATTTTGCTCCAGCGCTTTTTAATACAGTTGGTGGATTCGCCAACAGAGTAAGAGACAGATGAAAGCCGAAGATTGTTTCACTATCAGCAGAGAGAGCTATAGCCGCTGGCCACTGTGAATAGAGGGAGAGCAGAGATAGAACAGACCTCTGTTGACACAGGTATACACTTCCAGGTCTTATCAGCCGAGCAGAAGATAACAGATATTATGCAAATTCCCGATGACTCCTGAAGAAACATAACAAAATATAAAAGAGTCTAGTGTTAGTGTTGTCATGCCAGCGACATGCCTCTTTAGGGATCGAGCCAAGGTCAGTTTGCCCACTACAATCAGCCTCAGTTGTACTTTTAGTCCCAATTAGCACCACTGTATTGTACCGCCTCACAGACTCTTTAGTTTTAATAATCGGCGCTCCTGAGTTAGATGAATTATGGAGTCATATCACAGTACGACTGAACATTCTGGGTTTCTGTCCTCAGATGTTAGCAGTGGTCAGAAAGCAGAGTTTGTTTTTTTTACAGCTAATAACTCGAAGCTGCAAGTTCCTTGACCGCTCTCACAATCGATCGCTCTCATAGCCCTCGCTCATAACCTCGAGCTTTTATTTGTTCTTAGCCAGCTGAAAATGTAAGTATAGTGGGTGGTTGCACGCTGTCCAGGTTGTAAAGCCTTCTTAGACAAACTTCTGAGCTGTAATAAGACTTGTGTTACACATCTATATTTCAGAATCATCCTAAATTATGCATCAGAGTTCATCGAAGTCATCATCATTAGATATTTATGGTTTTTATCTTGGTAATTTTATCTTGTGTAAATACTCTGGTTGTTTATGAGGGTTAGAGGTTAGAGGAAGGCGTGCTGAGTATATATCATACACTGGAGGCTTTATTTGGTTTGACATCAGTCAAGACATTAAGTAAGTTTTGAGTTGCTGCTTTCCAAATCTGCTTCTGAGCTGGACTGCAGTGCGGCCACATGACGCAGCACACACGCAATGCAACGCTGGAATTTGGGGCTAACGCTGTAGTTGCTGAATGCAACCCCTCGTCTCATTCATTGTTCTGGGCTACTGTAGAAACACGACAGGAACCGTGTTGTCTGTCGATGTCAAAGTCTGTCTCCAGGTATTTGTTCACCTTTTTTCTGTAACTAGCACCCCAGATCTCAGACTCTGAGCCTTTAAGTGCAGATGGCAGTACGTCAAGTATTAAAAAAAAAGAAATCTGGCACTCCATCTGGTAACATTAATTTATTCTAATGCATGCTTTAAAATGAATCGTTCCCTCTCTTGCCACACCCTCTTGACAACTTCTCCCATTTCTCCTATCATCTCATGTCACCGGCTGACACCGAGCATTGCATCCCGAGCTCCGTATTATTCATCTGGCTCTTGGTTTTCCGAGCGAGTCGTACTTCCCCTTTTGCCATCAGCCTCCCGCCCAGCTCAACCCGGCCCAAAAGCCCCTTTGATGTGTCACTTCACATCTCACCCTCAAAGCTGTGAAATCTCAATTTTCTGATAAGAGCAACCTCAATTTGTCAGGAGATACTATTTATAGATCTGACAGGGATAGAGCTGCACGAGTTGCAATAATTCCTAACATGCACTTGGAGGCAGACGCCACATTTGTGTGAAGCATAAGCAGCGCCGCTCCGGTCGATTTCCACCTGATAAAGACGCAATCAAGGAAGTGGATTTGAAATGACGCTCGGCAGCACTTTTATTTTACCACTGTATTAGACACGGGTCCGGCGTGGCCCAGCTTCCTGTTTGAACTCGTACCTCCTGAGGGTTGGAGCTCTTTTAATATCTCAATTCAACCCACTTTGTGGGTCTTAGAACTGCCTCCATCCACACAGCAGTCAAAAGGAAAACGTAGTAGTTTCAGCAGCCTTTGGCATCACACACACACACACACACACACACACACACACAGTTGGAGAAGCTTCTCTGAAAATGGAGTTAACTGAATTGCCCTTACTCAGACAGGAAATGGTTGAACTAAAGGAAAAGTCTACTGGGAGCTTCGTCTCTAAGAAATTTTAAAAAAGGAGCAATTAATGTTTTATTTTACAAGGCTGTAAAATTAGAACAGTCCTGGAAATTGCAAAGAAAGTTTCCTGGAAAGCCCGATGTGAGAAGTGATTTGGCACTAAGGGTACGTAACATTGAGACACGACGACATTTATTGAATTCCGATAGCTGCTTTTAAAAAGTGAAAACACCTAACGAGTCTAAGTAAACTTCTGTAATTTGCACCAAATTAGATACACACATGCTTTTTCCATGAAATAAATGAACCTGAAGTGTTACAGATCAAATTAATGCAAGAAATGACCAAGAATGTGGAAAGAAAAAAAGTATTAATACTTTAGATTAATAATATATAGTAATTATGGGCACGATTATGGTAATTGGTTATGCATAATGAAGTGAACTCGTGGCATCTTCCCTTGGCATTGAAATGATTTCTGCAGAACCATAAAAATGTTTCATACGGTTGATGGATTTTCAGTCGCAGGTGATTATTCTAAAAATGTAGTACTGTAGTACTGAAATTAATGCAGTGTTTCATAACAAAAACAACGGTGCCGTAGAACACTGACACCGGCATGCAAATTCAATTTTAGGTTTCAGAAGAAGTGTTTCCTACTTTCCAATAAAAGCACCACAGGAAGGAAACCTAAGAGTGCGTAGAGGTTTGGCATCATGTTAGTGAGAGACAGAGCGTATTCTTATTGTGCGGTCCACTCACTCTGTGCAGCGCGCACAAAGCAAGCTGGAAATAGTTTCAGAAGAAGCGCTGTAGATTAGGTAGTTCTTCTTCTTTGACTCGTATCACACGGATACACACATGCCACAGATGCTTCCCTCAGACTTTAGCAATTTAATTTCACTTTGGTTTGGTGATGTGAGAGGGGAGTGGAAATAAATTAAACTGAGTATTTTGAAAAAATGCAGAAAACTGTCTCGAGAGGGGAAACGGGGGGAAGAAAGGAATTCTTTGCAATAAAAGACACTAATCTGAAGTAAGATGCGGATACGAATAAGCAAGTTTGGTGATTCATAATAACTAAAATGGAGTTCTTTTCATGAAGTTTATAGTCTAATGATTTAAAATTCCAAACTTTCAAAAGCCATGAAATTAAAATGCTGATCATTTACACTCTGACACAGACACTCGGTTTCACTTTGGGTGAGAAGTACTTATGGAAATTAAAGTCATTTATACATATTCATTTCAAATGTTGTCGTTGTTGATGTTTTTCATCATGTGAGCCAGATGGTATGAAAAAAAAAAAAAAGTGTTGGAAAAGTCCTCAAGGGTCCGGTGTCTAAAAGATTTATAGAGCATTTATTATTATTCAGCAGTGATGGAATACTTGGATGAACTGTAGGTCCTCTTCCATGGAGTCCGCCATGTTGAAACACCATTTTTCTACAGTAGCCCACGATGGACAAACCAAACGCAGATCTCTATACAGCCTTTTGCTTTTAATGTTGATTTCGCAGCCAGAGTTTTTCCTTACGTGCTTGGAAGTAGAGTGTGAGAATTCGCAGGATCGCAGATCTACGATCTTTAACGTCAGCACTAGGTCCTGCTAAAGCCTACACACTGTATGTTCATTTGGAAATAACGTCTAATTTCAAAAAGGTTTGTATACAATTTTGGAAAAAACAGGAATCTGTAAAATTTCTAATTATTTTCCACAATTCTGCCTTCATGGCCATTTTCTTTTTAGAAGACATGTTGATACTGTTGTTTGCTTTCAAAAGATTTTACAGTTTAATTATGATATTTAGCCAAGCGGTGTTCAGGCCAGCCACGGCTCACTTAAAGGTGAACAGGTGGACATTTTGTGAACTTCAACATGAACCAGGTGTGAAAACAGACAGGTTTGTCTTTGTCTGACTGAGATTGAAAATAAACTCTGTTAAAGTGAAACAAGGTGAGAGTTGCTCTCTGCAGCAGCGGCTCTGACTGTTAGAGACAAATATAACCAAACAAACAGCGAAAAACAAGTTGAAGAGCGGAATGGAGACTGACTGACTGTCACCGGCTTAAGTAGCAGATAGACAGGTGAACCAAATCCACTTGACGACCTGACTCCACCCACCCGGCTCCCTGCAGACATGTTTACCGTGGAGGGAAGATTCTGATGTGCGTGAATTCTTTACACCTCTGTTATTTTTTCAGTCAGTAATTTATCTGAATTCACAGCTCAGCGCCTCTTTGAATCGAAACCATCTGCTGCAGGATGCATCCCTTGGCAAGATTTAAGAATTTAATAGATGCAGCGATTTTAATATCATGTTACTTGCTTGCACTATCTATGTTAACACCAGCTCTGTTGTGTTTACAAGGCCAATCGTGGTGGCAGTATATACAGAAATTTGATGTCTTATAGTTTATGGATTAAAACAGGATACTGTTCAGTTGTTGCAGGTGATGAAGACAGTGCATGCTGGGAATCATCCCTCATCCCTCTCTATGACAGACTGCTTCCTTTATGTCCATGAACAGAGTCGGAATCAAACAGGTGGCCAGGGTGGCATTTTCGGACTTCATTGGTTTCCATTTCAATAACATCTCTGCCACAGTTTCCACTCACTTGGTTTGTGATGAGGGACACCACAATCCTGTAATCCATCCGCAGCACAGTCTGGGATGTGAGGTGAATCTCAGCACTCACCTTTGCTTCTGATATTCAAGACGACTGCACACCGGGTTATGAGTCACAGGGCGCCCTCACTGGGATGGACAGCAGGAAGATTCAGGATCAGGCTCAGTATGTTTGGCTACTAAAGCTAAATATAAGAGACGGGTGAATTTTCTGAGCGTGCGTGCGGTCTCTGTGGATTTGGAAGGAGTGATGGCAGGAATATACACGCTTGAGGTATCTTCACATCGTATACACACACTGGAAAGAAACCTATGAGATCATGCTTTTAAATTTGGATTTTTTATAACAAGAATAAAAAGAAAGGAAAAGTCAGGGACATTTATCTGGTGCCTGCTCAATGGTTCTGACTTTTCCCAGCCAATCCAGGGAATTGAAATGACAGTCTTGTGGTCACAAGCACTTTGTCTAACCTTTGGGCTACTGCTGGCCCAGTTTGTGAAATGGTAATGTGCAGCTTTGAAGTTTTCTCTATTGAGAAAAAGGAAAAGTCCGGCATTACATGAGCACATATATCAAACTCACATACCTCTGATTCTATATTACACACGCAGGAGCTCGCTGAGTAAAGGTCTCTGTGTTAGATCATTTCCGACCCTCAGAAAAAAGCTTTTACTCTACTTGTTTCTTTCCTTCCAATGAAATATTTCAATGGCAATTTGATTACCTGCAGCCGTGGAGAAGGAAAGAGCAACGTGAAGACAGATTGACCTTTTCTCTTCTCTCCACAACCGCTTGATCTGCCTTTCCCATCTCAACCATTCTCTCTGCACCCCCAAGTCTCCAGCATATAACTGCGAGTCTGAGAGAATTTCACTGCTAATGCTGGAGTCTGTGTGCCTGCTTGTTTGGGTATCTAGGTAGTGTCTCTGTTGTGTCCCTGAATGGGATTTGCAGTAGATATCCTTGACTGGTAAGTAGGGTTCGCGTCCTGTCTGCTTTTTTAATAAAGCAAACAAGGCACGGACTCTGTAGTGTTTGGTGTGTATGTGGTGTTTCTTTCTGTTTTTTTTGTTTCTCTTTTTTTAGAAGAAAGGAGAAAAATACACAAAAGAAAGCAAGACAAAGAAAGAGAGAGGGAGAGTGAGCCACCATTGCCCTGGGGCATCTTCGCATTACCTCCACAATGCGATGCTGAATTCAAAACATTGCTCCCTCGTTCCAGCCAGGGAGCCATGGAGCTATTATGTAGTGAATAGAAACATACCGTCTTCATGTATCAATTTACCGCTGAACCCTAAAAAAAATGCCTCGGCAGCGAGATGTGACCCAGAAATGTCAAATGACTGCGGCGTAGTGTCCTAAGACGGGGAGGGGAAATTATGCAAAGAACAAACCTGCTGGCAGAAGTGATCAACCACAAATTATTCTATTCATATTCACAAAGCACCGGCTAATTTGAGGGAGTGACACCAATTTCCCACAGGCCAACCTGCATGCCTGTTTTTTTTCTCTATTTACTATTAAATACCACAGAGCTGTGCGTGCAGTGAGTGAGCATGGAGGAGATATTAATGAAGGATGGATTCCACTCGGCCCACCAACCCCTTTCACACCCTCCCCCTCTAATAATAGGTACACAGCATTACAGTTTAGCACACATCTCCTAGCAACTACAGTTTGGGCCATCAACCATATAGCAGATCTGTTGAAATAATGTCAAAAATATGACTTATATGCTAATATCAATATGCCGACACGCTCATAATTGCAGTGATGAAGGCCTATATGTGATTAGCATCTAAATTTAGCAAATTACCATGCTGTAACAGGAAGTCTAGTGGCATTGGATGCTCATCATTAAAGTGTAGGCAGCATGTATATCTAGGCCTGTACCAAATTTCACCCAATCCATCCAACCGTGTTGTCAAGACATGCCACTAAATACAAAACAAAGTGGTGTGACAGGCAGACTCTGGGGATCCCCAGAGGCCGTAGGTTTCCTCCTGTGGTAACCATTAATGTCTGCTGGACTGACCCACTCGCCAGCAGCCATCTTCATCCACAGGTTTCTGGAGAGCTGTTGTGAAGCTCACTGTGGTGTGAGTGCAGGCAGAGCCTCGGCAGGTTGAATGAAGTCCGGTGGCTCAAACAAGCCACCTGTGACTTCAACAACCTGCCAGTCGAAGCATCCACGCTCTTAATGCTGCATAACTTTAAGACTTAATATGATTTGAACAGGTCAGTTCTATGTGAGTTCACCTTCTTGTCACTTCTGACAGCTCAAATCTAGTACGTAGAAGTCCAGAGTCGGTTTGAACGAGGTAAAGTCTGCTAGTCGATGTTTCTAAATGAACAAAGGTGCATTTTTCTGTTTTAGGTTAAAGATAAGTTGCATGCATTTGAGCCAAGCATACTGCCATACTACATAACTCATAAGAGCTTAAGAGCGTATCAGATTTCCCTTTTCAAACCACAACATAGAGTAAACTGCTGTGTTTAGTTTCATTTAAACATTCATTTCAAGCTTAGTAGCAGGTAAGAGTCCTTCAGTGTGGTCGCCGGCGTGTCAGCTGAGCACCTCTTCTTCCCTTTCATTTCCTAACGTCTCGCGCACACATAGCCGTAAACCTTCCACGGTCTTCTGTGAACACGAGTGGCTGTTAATGCCTTTTCAAAGCGGCGCCTCGATCTGTCCTGCATATTGCCTCTCGTGGCTTGATTGTTTGGACGGTGTGCTGCTCGTATCCTTGACATTTTCTCTCACTCCCTCTGTCTTGCTTTTCAGTCTCTCTTTCATTTGTCCGGACTATATTTCTGAAAGTGTGACAGCACTCTGGGGATCATTTTACAGCAATTTAACATCATGTCAGATGTGAGGATATTTAGACGAGGGCAGCTGATGCATATTTCCTGTATTAACCGTCTAGTGGTGGCTGAAAAGTACTCAGATTCTTCACAGAAAGGTGGCATTGAATTACACATTGAATTCTATTGATCTGGCAAATTGTTTTGTCCGCAGTGAAAATTGTTGCTTAACACATAAACAGAACCTTTGACTGGCAGCCAGGAGGAGCGGGGGATCAAATCCACCAAGCCCTCCAGTAATGGCCAACAACAGTGCAACACAAAAGCTGCAATGCTGAACCTGAGGTTTCGAGTTTAACTGTATCGAATCACAATCACAGACTACACATATTTCAAATTACATAGACTGCACGTATAACACACCCAGAAATAATGAGAGCTGTGCACAGCAGCTATGAAATGAACCTTGTGGTGAAGTTATTTCTTTAATACAAAGTAAAAATGCTAAATTATAAGGAAAGCAGTTCAAACGGTGCAGAATGGCTCCTGTCAATGTCTTACTTTACATATTTTATTACTGGATTACTACCACATGCAGCATTTCAAGGTTGAGCTAATAGCAATAAAATAAAATATATTTATCTCTTCAGCATCTTTCCACATCATGGCAATTCAAAAGGCTTTAAGACAAGATGCAAAGGAAACACACGGCAACGAGAACATGTTTTTCTCATATTCTGAAGTAGAAAGCAGATTAGATTCAGTTAATTATACTTCAGACCTATATTTACTACTGTAAATAAGTACCTTTCCACTCAACACAATCATACCGATTAGGAAAAGCAAATGTTTTGCAATTGGTTTTAATTACAGTTTCAGTTACAGTTCAGTCCTGGATAATTTGCCTGAAATCGATTGTTGTCATGCTACACTTTGACATATTCCGCGCACAATAACAAGTTAAAGAACGGAACGCATTGTCGCCTATACAGTAAATGCTGTTTTACGGGTGTTTGTGGTGAATGAGTTGGTGAGACGGGATTAAAAGTGTAACAGGAACTGGATGGGGGTGCGGGGGGGGGGGGGGGGGGGGCGCTAGGTGACATTGTGTTCAGAAACTGAAATGGCAAAGTAGCAAGAAAAAAAACAAAACAACAACTATGTGGGGATGTAAGGATTTACGGGACGGACCAGCTTAGCAGGTTACGGCGGGCGAGTTGGAGAGAAGCCGAGTTAAAAGGCCTGCTAAATGAGTCCGGGCACGGCGGTGCCAACCGAGGCCTCCTGCAATGTTGTGATTTGATTGTGTTGCACTATTAAGGCTCTCTTTGCTCATAATGGCACTTCTTCATCCACTGTAATATTATTCAAATGAGAGTCCAATGACACACTCCTCCTGGGTAGAAAAATCCACCCAGGCTCCAGATTAGTTCAAGGGCCCCCGTGAGAAATAGGGCGGCTAAATGGAGAGCCGTTAAGTTTTTAATTTCTATACTTTCTGAAAGTGTAAGAGGAGCGGGGAGAGAGCGCTGTTCCAGCAGAGGAGAATCTTAATATAGAAATATAATGATATTTCAGAGAGTTGTGAGTGATGATGTCTGTCTGCTTCGCTTGCAAACAAAAAGATCAATTTGGAGAGAAATTATTTGTTATGCTAATTTGAGTTTTGTGTGGTCTCAGCTGAGATAGGTTGCTAAATTAGAAAGTGAAACAGCCACAGCAAGCAGCCTAAAACAAATCTGCTGTCACTAAAATCTATGCGTGCACACACACACACACACACACACGCAGCTTTACAGGCGCAAGTGACCTCGAGTTTCTTAGGAATTATGTCACCTCTGCTTTTACTCTTTTGTAACCAATGACCGTTTACTACCAATAGGTGGCAATCTGTCCTTGTCACTCAATGCGCTGATTGTTCGGGCTCCTCTGCAGAGTTTCAGCGTGTACCAAGTGAGACTTTCACAGCTATATGTGAGGCAGAAAAAAGGTGAAGAAACGCAGAGGAGAAAGACAGAAAAATGCCCTGAAAGCGAGAGAAAGGTTGAGAGGGATGAAGGGAGGACGACAGGGGTGCTGACTGGTCAAAAGGTTTGCTTTCTCCACCTGCTATGCCTTCTGTCCATGTGAGACTAAACCCCTTTAGTGTTTTAGCACTCCTCATGAGGGAGTACATCTCCCACAATGCCTCGTGTCTTTGAGTACCCTCAGTCGTGCCGTGTGTCAGGAGTGCATCTACTCTGCATAAAGGTTAGAGGCAAGGACGCGACGGGTGTAAGTCGTTTGGCTTGTTCCTCATTAAAAGGCTACCATCAAATGAGGGCTCGGGGGTTGTGGGGGTGGGGGGGGGCAGAGATATGGCTGATGATTGCATATTTTGTGGCTGCACAGCTGGCTGGCACAACACACCGGGGTCTAAGTCAAAGCCAGTGCAAAACAAACAACGCCAATCAACCTGGTGCCTCTGGACGCCTCTCTATGTGAAGTGTCTGGAGCGCAGGCTGCGTCTCAAACGTCTTCTGTCGGCTCTTGGCTCTTTGCTGCCTCCCATGTTACCGCACTGACCTGAAAACAGACAGAGGGCGAAGCAATATAGTCGGCGTCTGGTTGGAAAATAACAGTCTAGTAACTCTACTCCCAAGCAATTATGCAAAAACCGACTCTCTGGTTCCGACTTTTAAAATGGAGGGAGAGCCAGCAATTGATGCACATCATAGCAGCTTTAACATCACACACAGAATTGCCATTCCCACATGGGATGTTAATAAGACTATTTCCTGCCATTGACTATAAAAATGACTCCCAAGTATTTGAAGACAACTAAGGCAAGGGCACAGCAAGTAATTGCTTCTCCACCCTGTTTTATAAGCAAGCGGCAGTGTGCGCCATGCATGGGCAATACACATGAGGTCCTTTTTGCAAGCAGGCCTTATGCATTACATATACATACTGTATGTCTGCGTGAAAGCATATATAGAGATCTATGATATATTGAGATCTATTTATAGCAAACCAAAAAGGGTATTGGAATGTCAAAAAGTAATATCTCTGCGGTATTGTGGAAACATGTTCCCCATTATTACCTAGTAAGGAAGCAATGCATTTCTTTGTACCAGGGTGCAAGGATACTGTATACCATAATATCAGCCAGACAAGCTCTGCGCAAAAAAAAATCTGTTATCAGTGACAAAAAAAAAAAAAGGGAAGAAAAAAGTTCTATCTCTTCGTCTTGTCCTTGATAGGAATCAACAAATGAGCACATAAAAGGAAGGAAGATAACGGGGGCACAAACACTGGACAAAAAAGGAGCTCTCGGCAGATTTGAATAAACCGAGCGAGGCCACGGAAAGATGCAAGGATGCTCGGCCTCTTCTCTTATCTGCAGGGGCGGAGGCCGAACTCTTCTTCAGATCGGTCTCTGCGCTGGGAAAAAAAAAAGAAGCTGCGGGTTCTCAAATCAATAAATATGCACGCTAACATAAAGCTGTAGGTTAACCTTTAATATTTGATGAGGAAATATTGTTAGGAGGATCGCGGTCGGGGGGGCGGAGGGGGTGCGAGCATTCTTCGCTATATTGAAATTAATGAATCTTGACAAGCATTGAGGTTCATTGGGGCACTTATGCTTGTCCAATAAATAACTATAATTATGGAAGATATATAGCATGCATGACACAATAAGACAGAACAAAACATGATACATTAATTCAATAAATCACCAACAAATGACTCCCAAATTCTCTCCTGTCTGCCCCCTAAAGTACCGTGAGGATGAAGATAGTGTTATTTACAGTCAATGATTGTTGGCATTACCGAGTAACAAGCTCTATTTTTCTTTCTTATCGCAGTATCATTCACCGTCGCAAACGGTGCCCCATGACAGATATGGCAGTAACAAGCTACACTGATCAGGCCATCTGTTATTTTCAATGAAGCATATATGTATTATGCAGATTTCACTCCGTCTCAACTGTTTGAACACAAGTGAACTGGGCCAGACTGGGCAGATTAGAGCCTCTTCCAGTCAGTATGACCTACAAGGTGACCGGTCATGAAAGACAATGTCACGGGATCACCTGCGATACAGTGAAGGTACATTCTCAGTGCAGCCTGTATAGACTGATATGATACATTCATTTTAAGGAGGAAACAAGCTTTTCATTTAGCTACTGAGTAATTTTACAGTCAACACACTGCAGTAATCAAAGGGGACAACACACATTGAACTGTAATTATTATGACTAATAACTAAACACACACATACAAAAAGAAAAACAGGAGAAGTAAATAAAGAAAAGGATATGATGATAACTGATTAGCTACCAGCATCCAGTCATGTTCATTAAGGTGCACGTCATGGATACTATAACCACTATAGCGCAGTTTAATTTAATTCGTGACTCCTTATGATATTATTTACACAGACGCAGTAATTCCCGCCATGACTGAGCATTTAGCGACGGTGACGAGGAAAAGAGAGAACTTGAGCAGAACCTGGCTCATGGTGAGCGGCCATCTGCAGTGATCAGTGAAGTTTAGAGAGAGATGCACAGCGGGGCTATTAGTAATGTTTTAGTATACAGTATACTGTATACTGTATACACATACACATATTTTGCAATACTTTCAATATTCTGTATTTGCCTACATCTTGATCAGGCTGCATTTGCTGCGTGGAGCAAATACTGTGGGGAAAACAAATTGTGACAGTGAACAATTTGTTGAAATGTTGCATAATCTGTGTGTCATTAAGTCTGCCAAAAGGTATTTACACGAGGAAAATGAACAGTGTGTAAAAATGACTCCAACACATACATCAGTCAGGCTGCAGTCGCAACAGCGTTCACACTCCATTTAAGAATAACTAGTCATTCCTGATGAGCTCTAATGCTAACTGGGGAACTGTATGTAGCAATCTTTATCACTTGAAAATCAGACAGTCGTTCATATAGAGTGTACGAAGACTTTCCAGTCAGCACACATTTATTTATAGCTCTTATATGAAAGTGGCAATACACTCGAGGAAGTTCTTTCCAGTGATTATGGGGCACTTCAGTGCTGCTGACACTGCTCAGCTGTACCTCATACCTACTGCACCGCCGGCATGCCCATCATCTTGCAGTGAACTGCCTCCCGGGTGCTATTGCTGTATTATATCTTTTGTTAAAAGACGGATTTCATCCTAGGATGTCAGCGCAGAAATACAACTTAGTGAAACTATAATTCAGCCATCTACAATTCTCCTCCCAACCTCTCAGAAGTTGTTTAAGTCTTTCGTTATTACGGTTTCACAATTTTCTGAGGAGTGACACTGTCTGTGTCAGTTTGCCTTTACATGCTCTGCCTGATGGAGCCATTAAGAGGGAAAAATGCCTGTCGCATTCAAGCCGGCTGGTCAATAAGTGCCTGACAGATCTGAGCGGACAGTATGTTGACACTGATGACTGCGGTGGAGTTATAGCTCGCAGGACAGCAGTGTCACCTAATTCACAGTCATGACCTGAGCGCGCGCACACACACACACAAGACCATGGGGGCCATAGAGGACCATCATGGCCACCCAGGCACACACTATCTCCACATAATGAGCACTGGTGGGTTGCTTGTCTCCACACTGGTGAATGCGCCTGGCCTGGGCTCAAAAGTCAGTTAGAGTGGTGACAGGGCTTCAGGGTACTGGATGAATGCCTGAGCAGCTGTCATGACCCCACGTATCTTTTTTCTGCAGAGGGAAAAGAGGACACGTGAAGCCGGACATAACGAGTTCCTGTTTTAACACTGGTTTTTAAATAGAAGAATACAGAGCATGGCAAGTTCCAAGTATAAATAATGCAATTCTTCATGAATGAAATGTTTTGATTGGATATAAAAGATCAGACAAACGCTGATGCTGAGAGTTAAGTTAGTGTTTGTTCAAGATTAAAGCGCGGAATAAACTGATTTCACAAAAACCAACAAAGAAACAAAGAGGGAGGGAAAAAAAAAAAAGGATCACCTTGCACCATGCAACAAAGATCATCTGGCAAAGGGGAATGCTAAGGTGGCTGTGTACTGGAGCTAATGAGGGGCAGGTGTTCAGGCACTAGGAAAGTCAGTTAATGAGGTGAATACACTGAGAGCGACTGGTGGACAGGTGAAGAATGGCAGGTCTGCAGGGAATTGCAGAGAACAACTAGAGGTAGACGACGAGGACGGACCAGAAAGCGACGAGGTTCAAGGGTTCGGATGACGGGATCATTGCGATTGAATACACAGCCTCGAGGTTGTTACTTTAAAGCCTGCAGAGACTTGTTTTTTTTTAATATTCATGACTAGATTAACAAAAATCAAAATATTATGGAGAGTTTAACACTCAAATCAAGCTGATCTTCTTCAGCAGGATTGTGTGTGGGTGATCTCAACACGTTTGATTGACAGTGGCTTACAACAATGAGCCGACAACCGCACAACTGTCGTGTTTTTGATCCAAATATTGATGAAAAATGTGTCACCACCCCCCTCTAACTGAACCCAAACCACTTCAAACCAGTGAAGAAACACACACACAAAGACAATAGACAAACACAGAAACCTCTCATGAAATGAAAAACTGTTTCAGTTGAGTGAGAAAATAGGTTTTCGGGGCCTTTTAAGGGAATCAAATTGCACGCTTACTGTAGATCACACGCCACGGTGCCTACTGGGGCTGAGTATTAAAGAAAGGGCTTGAAATGATGCCTGAAACTGGGACCGAAGGCAACCTCTGAAACCAGTGGTGGTCAGTCTAGCATCTTGGGGATAATAGATCAGTAATCAGTGAGGTTCACACGTAGATGCATGTCGCAGCCCTTAAAATCCCTCACAGACCATCGAACAGCGGTGTCATCCCCAATGTCACCAACATCTATTTATTGTTTGCTAGAAAATAAGGCACATTAAGAACATCTCAAACATGATTTTTGTCATTGTTGGGCTAGATTCTGGAGTATAAGCGACATATTGCACCAGATATACAGTTGTGTAAACACTTAAACATACATTTTGGCTTCATAAGGGCTTTAAAAGACGTCGGCACCATTACCAAACCAGGACCTTTAAACAATGCCCTGCCCTAATGGCTGCATACATTGTGGATATAATATATGAAAGTTGTGTATTTTAGTTTTAGTGATAGCGTCGTACATTTTGGCGTAACTTTTGCTGAGCACTATTTAACCCTAGTAAGCGATTATTCAAACTTAGTTTGCACTAAATGACATCTTTTAATGTTCAATGCCGACGTTTTAAATTATTGTTTCTACAACTTATATGCAAACTACAGTATGACCTACATGAATGTCACTATTCCCCCATCCATTACTCTGACCCCCGCATACTTTCGGCCTTGCTACATAATTGCTCGCTGCATTATTTGTAACAGCGGTATCCGGTAGGAGCAGAACAATAAACAGACAACATAATGTAAAGGGAAGTGAAATAGAAAAGATTTGTCTTCATTGCTTCCCAGTAAACACAGCAGAGTGCACAACGCTTAGTCACCGATTCTTGAGAAAGGACGCTTGTCATATTTGATCACAATAACAACGAAATAATGACTTTGCATGTAGAAATCCAATTAGTGTTGACTGTAATCCCCAAAGTAATTTGCATACTGTAGTTAAGTCTATGTGCTAAATGTTATTTTACGTTGCGCTCTAATTAATACCGATTGTTGTATGGTTGAGCTGTCATTATGTAATATTTTGCAGTCATTCAAATAGTGTCAACCATTAAATCTGTTTGGGGAAAATCCCTTTGATGTTTTAACCTTGCAAGGAGAGCCACTTTAGCTCCAAAATTGGCTTCACATCCTCCGTAAGCCCTTCACCACCTGTAAGTCAAACCCTCTGTGGAATAAATGTGAAAAGCCCAGTAAGTGAGACGGGGTTGAGTGGAGGAATGAAGGGTTTTGGGTGATGAAAATAGGAATGCTAATGTGCAATGTCTAATTGCTCGTTGCTTAAATTGGCTGACATGAGCACCCATCTGCTGAAGGTGAGCAATGTTGCAAAGTGCCTCCTAATTAAAATACTTGAAAGATAATTTGGGGAATTGGAAATTATTTAATGCTCGTTTATGTAATTCCAGCGCATTAGTAAAAACAGAATGGGAACACGCTGTGTGTTATTATTGGATGCTATTGTGCATGTAGGAGCGAAAGGTAACAAAGGAAGTCGGGGGTGCAGGGGGTGGAGGGTTGGAGGAAAATGCACAATATTTATGAAGCGCTGTCAGGTTAATGTCATGCAACATTTATTGATGCAGTAATGTTTAATTTAGCATACGCTCCTGTAATAAGCCATTAGGTGTTGTGCTATGATTCAGGGTTTGATGGTGCTGTAATGACAATCAGATGCCCTTGAATATCGCACTAACGCTGCCGCATTTAGAGGCAGAAAATGAAAATAAATCAAACTTAAAACGTATTTATGCCGGCTGAGGACGCCGTGCAGTGGTGCTGGCTATCGATAACGCGAGGATCTGTCTCTCAATGACTGGCTGTAAAATATTCAAAATTTCAGACAGGAACACGATTGGATTAGCTTTGATAATGGATGTCATAAAAGCAGGCAGTGCCATTTTAATAAATCTGTCACATTGCCAACGGGTAGAGATCGTAGAAGCATCTCACGGAACGACAACAGAATCTTTTTCCAGGCAGCAGCACCGCCCTCGAAAAGGACACACACATCCGCGACACGCAAAAACAAAGACGTCTGAGCTGCGACACTCTACGGTTAAATTTGTGGAGATCCCAAGTTTACCACCCGTCGCAGCCTCGCGGAAAATACAAAATGACCAATGTCGGCTCAAGGAGGGTTGACCTTGGGGATAAACCGGCAGACTCTCCAGTGTTGCCGGTGATTGCATGACACCGTGTAAATGACCATGTGTCCCTTTGTCCTCTGTGATTAATGCCCTTAATTTGCTTGTAGCCCACCTGATAGATTGTGTGTGTGTGTTTCAGTTGTTTCCAGTGGAGTGTTCTAAAGCATTTCTTTTGACACTCTGAGCGGGTGACAGTGATTTACATAAGGTTTAAAGAATAGATTATCATATTAGACGCAGAGATGGCTCGCTCAAAAACAGAGCTATCAGCTGGATATCATACCACGCCATGCATATGGATGAAGATACTGAAATGTGTCCCTCTTTTGTCATGCTTCGCAGGGCATGCAAGAATGTTTTCTGTTAGCAGCGGGCTGACCTGAAGCTATTTCCAGAAGGACTCCAAAGTTTGTTTCGATCATTATTTTCAACGGCTGTCATCATGATGGCTCAATCACTGCATACGGAGAGGACATCGCAGGGTCACATTGTTATCATTGATTTCCTCACCAATGACATGACAATAAATGGCCTGTGACAAAGACACCAAGAGCACAAAAAAAGAAGCATTATTCTTTTTCTTTTCTTGGAGTTAGCTTATTGTTTTTGTATCTCAGGAAAGTCTCGTCCTGCAGACGCCGCTGTGCCGATAGTGTAGTGAAAAAAACAGAATTTATCTTTATAATGGATCATTATACATCTGCCACAGTGTAATGGCGGCAAGATAAAAATACTGTTGCTTGATTTACCTCGCCGGCATACTCCATTAGATTTTAGGCTGGTGAATTAGCACAGAGGAGAAATCAGGATTGCAGAGCAGGCGAGCTGTGAGATCGAGAACACACGCACTGTAAAATTGCCCCATTATGAAAGTTACATCAGAGGGACATTATAAACAACCACTGCCAGGGGATTTATTAGTACTGTACTGAACAAAACCATGGAGAGTATTAGCAGGGACAATGTCCTTTTTCACTCTTCCAAAAAGCCATTAGTGCACTGCTCTGAGTAACTGTGAGAAGGGATGGGAACCATGCAGGGACAGAACGAAGGGAAAAAAGGGAATGGGGCTGACACATAAATGATTGCAAGGGGAATTGAATGAAAGAAAATTATGTTCTGAACTTTGAACATGAACTTTAAAAAATGTTCCATAATGCTTTTTGGGCATGGGTGGTTTTGCTCGAAGATGGTTTCATGGAGATTTGTCTGACAGAACTGAAAAAATCTGCAGCATCCTGTTACAAATAAAGGAGTACCACAGGGATCGATGCTGGGTCCATTATTTTAAACAAATCATATAAGCTATTATATTTTCACATAATAACCATTTTCATATAAACAAACATACAGACTTAGGAAAGTTTCCAGATCCTTCTGACTCATTTTCATTCATCAGATTTCTGTAAATTACAGTGGACGTGCCGCTCGGCTGAGCAAGGCCACACTGAAAAAGAACATGAGGAACTGGGTAGCATAGCAACATTAAGGCTGTTGATGCCTTAATGTTGCTATGCTACCAAGTTCCTCACAATATAACAAGGTCATTTTGGAACAAAGGGGTACGTATTTACTCTATTTGAAAAGACAACAGCTGCTGCTGTGTATACACAGATGTCTTGTCCTCAAATATAATACCACCAAACTTGTTCAAATGGAACATCTAGAAAAAATACTCTCTCATATTCAGGTCAATAAGGTTTGTGTACCTAGCTGTGCTCCAATTCAAGTGAAGAGTACCTTTAAATATTTCAATGTTGTTCATCATTGATGCTCTTAAACATTTACAATGATAGTGATTTAAATGCCGAGAAGGCAATATGTTGTATTCACAAAAAGACTAATTTCTCTCTTCTCCTTATGGTTTCCATGCTTGCACACACTGGCATTGAACCTCCGCACGAATACCAAGAAATTTGCTCTTAATGTGCCTTGAATTTCAAGTGCCAAATAGAGAACTGACAAAGGAGGAGCGAGTCTGTGTAATGTTTTGAAGGAAGAAGCATCACATTCTTTCCTTACAAATCAAAAGTAGAATCAAAAGAAAGAAAACAGACTCTTGCTCCATTCAGTGCAGACACACGGTCTTTGCTCTTTTATTCTTGTTCTACTGTTCTGCTGTTGTTGTATCAACTTTTAGCATGTCACAGATAAATCTCATACGTTTGTCATGCAAGCAAAGATGTAAACACATCGTACTCGTGTACCTGTACCATTTGCTCTGATTCAGGCAGGAAATGACACGATGTTTTAAAGAACCTTTGACTCTTTGACAATGAAGGATTATTCTTTTAGTCACAACTTTGTTAATATATTATATATTTCCTGTTTTTGAAGACACTGTTCGCTGGGCCAGATTTTAAAACTGCCAAACTCTATAACCCATATGGGTAAATAATACACTTCAAACGTATAAATTTTAAAAGTAAGTGAAATGAATAATTTAAAAGTACTTTTCACCAAGCAGTCCAGAACTTTGGTGTCCCTTCAGGATTTCACACTTTTAATCGTGGACCTATTTAGGAAAGTTTCCTTTTTATTCATGTTTCATTGCTGGAGTCTTGCAAATACATCTCAGTTCAATCAATCCCAGATTTATATAAAACTTGTGCTACGGCATTTTTTGCACGTACAATATATTTAAATTTGAATTAGAAACCTCATCAACCATCATAATAATATATGACAATAATAGCTGAGGAATACAAGTGGATATTAATGAGATAACTAACATTGTTTCCTATCTCATTGGATCTTAATGTATGATTAATAATGACTTAAAGTGGCTCGGAACCTCGATCCTCTCTGACAGCTGAGTCGCGGGTCGTGGCGTGTCCCAGGGAAAGACGATGACGCTGGGAACTCCAGCGCAGATTGGCAGCACACACTTCCCAAGGTCGACAGAGCACTAGAGCCGCAGCAAAGGTTATTTCATTGGATTTAGTCACTGACTCCATCGCGTCTCACACAAGCCCCAGGCTGCTTTCAACAAGCCCGTCCTGCTGAATTCTTTGGAAGCATTTTCAGAGCACAGTCTGACATTTGTTATTTGCTTTGGGAATTTAATACTGTTGCCTTTTTCAGTAGCACAAGTGTCTTGTGTAGATTAGAAAGAGCACAGGCTAACAAAACCTAAAAGCCACTCAAGTCCAAAATGTAAGGGCAAATTCCCCATCACTTCAAACCATTGCACTGTCACTTTGACAGGCTATAATACTTATTAAGCTGACAATGCCATGATGACTTGAGCCTCAAAGAGAAAAGTATTTCATAAGGATACAGGTCAGGGCTGTGGCATTGGTCTAAGCAGTCATGGAGATAGCAAGAGTGAGCCTCTCCTGACCTTGTGAGAGGTTTTATGACTCGAAGGGGTGATAGTTTTTGTCAGCATAAAGTTATTGTGCTTGCTGCTGTAACAGGATGATATCCTGACTCTGCACTGTCTGGAATATACACCCTCCCCCGATAAATTTCATCTCTTTATCCCTTGGAGTGGGAGCACAGCAGCCCAGAACCAGCTCCCTGTGTGTGGAGGGGAGGAGGATTAGGCTCTCCCCATGCACAGCAGCTGTACACTTGGAAGTTGTTTTCTTATGTTGATGGAGTGAGACAATTTGTCTAGAAGTATGACCTTATCCTTTTTGGCACTTGCCTTCCATCAGAGCGGATAGCGCTGATGGAGTGATGCTTTGTGAGGATGCCACCGGCTGACACTGAGCAGAAAAACAAGAACGTTGCATCATCTTTTCTATCACTCAACAGCATTTGAAGTTCTTAAATTGAGAGGCTGTGCACCAAATTGGACTGACAACCACGAGAACATTCTCTGCTGAGTTTTAAAGGGATTAACAAATGGCATAATTGCTTTTTTTTCCTGCTAGTTTGGGAAAATCTTCACAAATTAGAAGAATATGTTTCTCTCTTGAAAGAGACCCGATTAAAAATGTGAACTCTTTTTTTTTTTGATATATCAAACTTTAACAAAAGTAAGACTGGCATGTTCCCGGGACTGAAAAACTCATTAGTAACACTGCTCATTAGATGACTTTCCTTAAAAACCCACATGCCACGTCTTTATTATCCAATATGTGGACAGAAAATGTGAGATAATGATTTCACAATCAGCCAGCCTGTGATATGTGCAGCAGTGTTCCCAACGATGACGAACAAAACCCTGGGGCTTCTTTATGTAGGCCTACAAGTGACTAACACTGGCAAGCCAACTAAAACACACACATTATGTAAATTAGACAATGTCGATGTTACTGGAGGGCATATTCTCGCTCTTCTGGCAGAAGCTAGCCTCCTCCTCCCCCAACTTCCAGCCCCGGTATCAACCTACAGCTGATCTCCTCTCAAAGTGATCTATAACCGCCCATTCAGTAAAGTAGAGCCCAACCGGAACCTGTGAATAAAAAACTGAATGTTACTGACTAAACTAATCACATTATGATCACACGCAAATATTCATGCCTGAGTGACTCAACCCCGAAAAAAAAAGAAATCAAAACCATCCATTTTTGCATTATTTGTAATAATTGGATTAAAAAAATAAACTTAATTGCTGCCAGTATCTCCACAGTGAACACTACGGTAACTCACTTCAGGGTGCATTACGCCACGTACTCCACGCTCAGACCGCGAATACGGCTGCAGCATTTGGAAAATGTTCATAAAATGCACTGCGAGATAAAGAGTAACAATTCTGTCTGTGTGTGTTGTAAAATTCATAAAACAAGCCAGTGGTCAACTCACTCTTTCATTTTTACTTCAGCGTTTTCACATTTTCTGTCCCCGTGACTGCACAGCTGCAGGTTTACGATGACCGTTCGTCTCCCTTACGGTGGACGACGATGTGTCAGGAGCACTCCCCGTCCCTTCGACCCTGCCTGGACAGGTTTAAAGGTTGCACACTCCGGGTCACATTGCTCATTGCTCCACTGGACTTCTTGTGTCAGCTGCCACAGCTTAAAGCACCGTACGACCGCTAAACACACAGTTCAGTTTCCCCTTCTCCCCTCGCTGCATTACAGGCTTCAAAATGAGATGCATACGTCTAAACACACCTGCCGCCACCGACTTCCTGTGTGGAATAAAATGAGCATATTTATCTTATGAGCCGAGTTTATCTCTCACGCGCGTGCTCTACTCAATTTCGATGCATCTCTTTGCCTTCAGAGTGACAAATGAGATGGAAAAATTTTCACGTCAAAAACGCGCTCGATGAAACGCCCGCACGCCGCTATCCTCCGCGGCGGTGTCAGAACTGAAACAGAACAGCACGAAGAGTCGCTATATCAAAAAAGCGGGAGGTTTAGGCTGTCACAGGACGGTGACATTTTATATGGAGCGTCATTATGATAATGAACATTCATTCTCTATCACCGGCACCTCTTGGGCACCCTTCCCTTTAATGTACTACTCTGAAGGTAACGGTCTCTGACAGTCTTATTTATTGCATTGCATAGCGGGTTATTTCTGTAAGTCGCTTTTAAAAAATATGCTACAGAGAATATCTGTGATAATCTATATCAAAGCAGCTTCCTGCAACGTATTGCTGAGTGCTATGGGAAATAAATTCCATCCTGAAAGTAATAAAGTCTACCGATGTCCCCCCGCTTAGGCCTGTTTGTTGGCTCTGAATATTCATGATTGCTTTTTGATTGACTGAGCACTGATGAGTCTTAAAAATTAAAAGCACAAAAAAGAAGAGACTTCTTAAAACGAGCCACGCGGACCTGCTCAAATCTAGCATGAAATAAAGTATTCAATCTCTGATTGCATATCTCCACGAACATACAGTAGAGTGACTGGGGGCACCATTGCACCTTAACAACCCTGTAATGATCCAAAACCACTGCAATCTTATGGCACTGATGCATGACAATATTATCATTTAAAAAGCCTGTTGAGCCCCCGTGCACTCGTCTTAGCCTAGAACAAATGATATCTGCTCTCATCTCTGGAGGTATAAGAATTCATAGAATTCACACTTAGAGGTTTTTAACAAAGCACCGATGCTATAGCCGAGCCCGACGCAATTACAAATTCTTTCAGGGGAAATGATTAAATTACTTTCATTTACTGTGGTTTTAAAACTAAAGTGTATGCGCAAATCTGCCCTCCTCTGAGACCAGCTCTATAAAAGCCTTCCTCTGTTGCTCCGGTTTTGTAAGGCAATCCCAAAACGCATTCACACCTGCAGACACACCAACGCAAGTTCGGCGTGTGCACTCGCTACCTGTCATTCACCTGCCTACTCCTGGGGTCCCGAGTTTGCCGTGGTTACCATAGTAATGCCTACGAAGGAAACAGCAGGCATCATTTTGTGTGTCTTCCCTTGGTCACATTATCGATGGAGCCAGGGCTAATATGTAATAACTGTATCTTAGCAACACGTTGACAGAAGTTAAGGGGTTTTGTTTTCATTGCGTGTAGGTGTGTGTATACCTGTTCCACATTTTTTATATCCTTAAGAAAAAACTAATCAATTTCCCGGCTCACCTGCTTGCTTGCTCAGTTTTGGCTGCTATTTTTCTGGGACTGTTTTGCAAAATTCGAGAATAGATCGAGAATATGTGAGAAAAATGAAAAAAAAAAACACACACACACCGCAGAAGCCGGGTTTTGATTTTTTCAAGTTAAGACCATCAGTGTTGTTAAAGTGCAGCTGGGGCTGAAAAATGAGAGTCCTGAGAGATGGTGTCAGAGGCTGCACCTGCCCATAGAGTCTGAATAATGCACTCAGACCACAAGGACACCTGCTGTAGCCTGTACATCTGCAGCATCGCAGCAGCACACGCACACACACACACACTGCAAACACGCACTCCATCATCAAAGTCCGTGCATGCAAACATACACATGCACAGACCTGCTGAGCCAAAATAAATACTCCTAATTGGAGTTGGGAGGCAAAACTGCAAATCATCTCTCGGACGGAGGGGGGAAACATCATCTTATCTCTTCATTGCTTCTCTCCAGCTGAATTTCTATGAGCGCAGATGAGTAAGATCCTTCATTCAAGATGCATACAGAGCCTACACTACTCCAAAAAAACCTCCTGCCATTCTCACGAGAGGGAGCCGGTACACGGAGCAAGCAGAGTTTATTTGATCAGAACAGACCCTCGATGCTTGGCGGGTCTCCACAATGATGTATCTGGTAATACACGTTGTCTTTACTGTAATGGTGTCGGATTAAAGTGGGACAATAAACAAGCTTATTTTACTCATTTTGACTTGTGCTGCTGAAGAAGAAGAAAAACTGTGTCATCTCAGCTGCAAAGAACAACAACCCTGAAGCGATCGCAGCGTCAATTATTGATAACTTTCGCTGTCGAGCAGTCATCAGATGGTTGTCAGGCTTAAAGCAAAGGTTGGGAGGGGGGTGTTTCATGCTTTCTGTGCCAACAATTTGAAAGCAATTACATGAGAGGGAATCTGACTGCAAGGAAATGTGAAGAAGCTACTTCCTTTTCTCTGTTTTCTTTGGAAGACATATTTCAAGGTTAAAAACGAGCGTGAGAGGGAGTTCTGTCGGTAGGAAATGAGACAAGAGTGGACGCGTTGGAAGCGGTGTGCCACTTTTGCATATTTCTTCGCATCGGTTCTGTGTCCTTCGCTGGAGCAGCGCGGAGCCCAACTCATCAATACTGGATGAGTTTTATCTCTCTACAGTACGGGAGCTGTCAGTCTGAGCTCTAACATGCTTCTACTGCCAACAAGACAAGGGACGCTCACCTTACTGTATCTCCCGTGTTTTGCTGTTCTACCATTAACTCAATCTCCCTCAGTCGGTGACGCGTCGTGTCATTGTGGAAGAAGTGAGTGTCACGGGGGTTTAGCTTTCACAACAGTTCTCGTGTCTGTCCTTGATTTTCTTGAATGTTGAAGAGGCCCGTAAACACGATACAAAGAAACATAATTTAAGTCGCTTCTTTATTTCACTTTAGCGCTCATCATTTTCAAATTATTCCCAGTGTATCCAACCATGGAAAATAAAGTCCTGAGGTTTGCATCGTGGATAGTTGAACTTGTCATCAATAACCAGAAGCTGAAGTTTACATCATTACGTTGATGTTTTCTCCAGGTTTACACCTGGTTTTCTAAAAATGGCTCCACCACCGAGCGGCTCCACGTTTACGATCTCACGCAGGCTGTGAGACTGCGGCGGTGTTGCGAGGGAGATCCTGAGCCACCGTGCGACACGGCGGAAAAAAAGATGGAAACATTGTGAGTTCAAGCGTTTTGCTCACACACACACACACACACATTACAGAATCAACATCGGGAAACGGCGTGACTTTACCCGGCTCTCACTCCTGGAAACGCAGGCTGATTCCCCGGGGGAAGAGTCGAGAGGGAGGACTCACCAGGTCGCGGTGACTTTTCCACATATAAACCAGCACTTTTTATCTCAGGTAGCTGTAGCTGATGTTTGTTCTTATGAGGAATATCTATTTAAAACACATATGGTGTCTGATTAAAGAGAACGTTTTGCTTGTGATTGAACAAAGCAAACTAACACAGAATCTAAACTTCAGGCAGGCTGAGTGCAGTCAGGTCTCAGGCCAATCACTGACATTCTCCACATTCAATTCCGCCCCATGCTGAGGCTACAAGGTAACCAATTGAATAAATGAATAAAGCAGAAAGCAAAGGTTCAGAGGTCCCACCATGCACTGCTGCCCCAACAGGGCGGCGTTTGTTGTTAGCTGAGCTGATGAGTTTCGGCCCGACAGGTCAACTGCCCCAGGACGGCAGGTGTCTCTCTTTCAGTGTGGTGCAACACTGTGTCAGTGTGTGTGTGTGTGACAGAGAAAACAAGCGTACACAAATATGCATGTGTATGCGCATGCATGCACCCCCCCACCCGGAGGGCGTCGGGAACTCGGGGAATTTGTGCGACACCTGGAGCCAAGCTTCCTTGACCTCATTTGTGTGTGCAGCCTCTCTGATTGGCCGCTCTCCCCTGCATTGTCACTGTGTTTCGTACTCGTGGAGAGGCCTTTTGGCTCCCACAATCTGCTTTTTCATTATTTTTAGACTTAATTTCCTGTCGTAGAGGAATCTTTGTTTTGTGTGCGTGTTCATAAAGTATGCACAAAAAAAAAAAAAAAAAGGACAATCCAGGACAAGGTTTGAGAAAAGAAGGACAAGTGGAGCTAACTTAAGGACAGAGATGTCTTTGCTAAGAAAAGGGTGAGAGGAGAAAGAGAAATCAGTTCAGCACAAACTATCTCAGCACATAACAGGACAGGCCTGATGTTTGAGTGAGCATGGGCCAAAACCAACATGGCAACACACAATTAAGGCCCTAATAAATTAGGACACAGTTAACAGCAACAGCATGTCAACACGGCCCGGGGTGGGGGGCTGCGAGCGACATATCGAGGATACCGCGGCTACGCGTTGGAAGCAGACTAATGGGAAGCGATTTGGGGTTGGCCCAAGATATAATTACCGTCCCCACCTCTCCTGTTCAATGAGGCCTGAGGCCTCCTGGGAGAGGCCTATTTCAGTCAGGTAATGGAGAGCCCATGCCCAGGAGCGGATGATCAAATTGTCTGCAGCAATCTGCTTTTTTGCTCTCCTGATTGTCCCCACAGACATAAAGAGCTGACCCAAGGATTTTTTTCTCCGTTCCCTCTCCATTAGAGCCAAGCCAGCTTTAGAGGCAAAGCTCTCCCCCACCGTCACGGTTGTTGTGTGGTTGCGGTGGTGTGTGTTTGTGTGTGTGTGTGCATGGGATGATAGCTGAACTTCATGTGATTTATGTGTTGTCACAGTAACAGGAGCATAATGAAGTTGTTCTTGCAAACACGTTTGGGCTCTGAGGGCCTAAATAATGCTGGGAGAAGAGGGGCGAGCTGGTATGACCAGGGGTGAGAGAGAGAGAGAGAGAGACGATAATCATCACATGAATGTGGTCGGCTTTTTTATGTGGAGGACATCTGCTCGATGAATGAACTCAATGATAAGAACTCACTTTATTTACAGCTCATCGGCCAGCTCACTTAAAAAACACAGAAAACAGGTGCATCCATTTAAGATAAGCAGCGTCACGTCTGACAGACAAGCAGCTCCATAGCAACGGTCATAATCAGAGGATGTAATGTGAAAACATGTTTATATTAAACAGATATTTATATAAAAGTGTACATCTGTAATAAATAAGTATATTTATTTCCTCTCCTTTTTCAAGTTTAATCTCCGCCGTGGGTTGTGCTTGCTTTTGAGACTTTAATCTGGGTTTCATGAGCCCGTTGTGTTGAGCTGGACTCACAATGACCTGTCAATCACACTAACTCTAATCTAAATCTATTTTTACTCTAAATGAGTAATACAATATACAAAGTGAACGTCGTGCTGTGTGGAAGAACACGTGAAACTAGACCACGAGACCGTGAACTCGTTAGTAACAGTTTCATGACGTACATCAGATTTCTATTCTTGCACATCGGCCTCTCTTTTCAGACCCAGAAGTTCTGTCCACTTATATATACTGTCAATGTTTCAGCATGAAGCCAACACTACTGGACCATCAGCTTTTCTCTTTGGCTGTCGATGCCTTATTCCAGACGTTACCGATCCAGGAGACTCGGCTTCATCACGTTATGCGAATAGTTTTTGTGGAACTTGTTTGGTTCTGGTCCTACTTTTTGCTACACATCATGCTGAATCCTATTCTCAGTTCTTCTTTCCGCACTGAGAGTCTAAAGATAAAAAGGTGGCGTGTGCTGCTGAGGGCTATGGGGATGTAATTGACAAAAAAGTTCTGGAACTGCCAGTTGGCGTTATCTCCGAGACACTTTTGGAGAAAAGGACTTAAAAATAAGAATACATTATAGACATCAGCTGTGCAGCCTGTTAATTAAAAAGTATCCACACTAAAAGAGGTATTGAATGAAGGACTGCACTCATAATGTCGTAGTAGTTTAAATGACCCTCATTCTTCCATCATACTCCATCCTCCCGGTTTGTACCGCAGACTTTCTGTTCTGGTATGATCGGTGGTCTCCAAGCCCAGAGCGAGATGACCCCCCAATGACATCATCAAGGGCTATTTTCTCCGACATCAGAGAGCGCTCTCCAGAGCCACAGAAGATATTACACCACTGTTTTCCCCCAGCTGAGTCCCTGCGCCTGCCCCGACGATAGCAAACTGACCATCATGTGCAACATTTACAGAGCTTCCTTTTACATCTTGAAGAACAGGACAAAAACCAAAACGGGTATTCTAGTACTCATTTATTTTTTTGGTCAAAATGTTGTCTGTATCCGGCCGTGAACTGAGCTGAGCGTATCATTACGCTCCTACAGTAACCGGGACAACAGCCTGTTTTTGCATCAGATATCAAAGTTTAATTTGTGATCTGTATTTGAAAAACACACACTCCTTCTTGAAGTCATTTCTATTCTTCGGGGTTCACAAAGATCAAGAATAATTGACAATCCAGTATCTGTTACACACTGATTAGGAGGAGAGAATGAAAACAAGGATGTCTCTCTCTCGCCCTCCCACAGCGCTGCATGTTTTAAAGTATTTTACCAGAGAGAGTGGAACCAAAAAAACAGTGTAGATAAATCCATGCCACACAACCCATCACATTGTTTGCTATAATTAAACTCTCCCATCCCTTGTGGATGGTGAAAGAGACTTCAGTCTGTGAAAACATGTCACAAGCTCCCAGAGGGTTGTTTGTATTGTCAGTGATAGTTTATCGATAGCCTGGATCTTAATCTTCCTTTCTGTGGCTCCAGGGTCCCCGGGTCTTTCTACATCGACCTTTACCAACTGGCATTACAACATGACTGAATGACTTCTGCTGCGGGAAGAGATTGTCTTTAAAATCCCCATGGAAATTAACCTCAATGCCAATGTTGTGCTTTCTATATCCGCTTTAATGGCTTTTTAATGAAACCGTAAAATAGGGAACCCTTTAAATTTGCCAATTACCCATAAAAAGGTTTAGTGTTCAGACAATGAGTCATTGCAGACAGTTTTGGCACTGGGGTCTAGAACGTGGCCTTTCAGGGACAAGAGGTCACCAGTGATTTAATATATGTCACAATATAATGTACAACAAAGATGCAGATGATTCAGAGTCTTTTATTTCGATGAACAGTTCATAAAATTTGGCCAAATTTCAAAAAACCACGCAGCCATCTTGTGCCCTCGAAACATAATCATGGCAGCCATATTGGAAAAAAAGCAGCCGTTTGGAAGCATTTTATCAAAATCATAAACTCTCTCCCTCGGGGTGAGCTCCCACTCCTTCATGGGGCCTTGACACCAGAGGTTAGTGAGAGGTGAGTGTCTCTCTATCTTCAGCGAATAGAAAGAATGGGACTCTCACGTGTCCCCGCTGGCCCTGAAGGCTATCAGGTTCAGGCATCTATACCTTGAAAATGCTCCCTGTCCAGCGTCTCCTTTCATTCATCATCGCCCTTATAATGTCTGGAAGAAATATGCTGCTGTAAGTATCATCTTTCACGGGTGTCACAGGTTGAGTGGCCCATTCGTTCTGGAGCCATACAGTTCCTGTAATTCTTTCAGGTAGCCCCTGCAGGTGCAGGAGTCCGGCAGTTACGTCTGTTTAGACAAAAAGATGGGGCCCTGGCAGTTTGAGAAAACAGAGCCAAATGAGCAGGGAGATTGAGCAGGAGGATTATACTCAACTTTTTCCACATATCGCATTCAAGTATCTATTAAATGGGAGATTGCATTACAGTCTAATGTTGTGATTCAACATCTTGAGGCGTGCAAACTCAACAGGGGTGGAAAAAGGTGGCAAAGATGCAAATGCTCCGGGGGGGTTCGTGGAACAGCTAGTAAAAACGAAAGTGGTTTTTGCTCTTTACAGCTATTGCATCTGCTGTTGGAGCAATAAAAAGACGCGGCTTGGAGACCATATTCATAAATTGATTTCACAGTAGCTACAACTAAAAGAAAAGCGTTATGATTTTTGATGATCTTCCTATTTGCCCGGCTCTCAAGTGACCTAATGTAGGAGCCCTTTGTTTCCAGCTGAAGGTCGACACTTCATGTGTTATCTCATGAATTAGTCTCCAAATTACAAACAAAAGAGCTCGGATGTCCGTAATGCTATGCAAGCTAATGTTACATTCCATGTAATGTTAACAACATTAGTGTTTGCTCCATCAAAACAACTCAACCTTATCAGGCTGATTAACAGTCCCAACCTTGACATATTCCTGGGGTTAATGTGAGGTATTCTTACCTTAAGACATAGAATAGCAGTCAAAATCTGACCCTCAAACAAATCAGAAAGTATATTTAAGTTAGTAATATTTCCCAAAAGATAACAAGTTTGCATCCCTGCAAATTATTCTGGCGGGATTTTAATCATTTCCTCAGAGAGGAACATTCTCTGCATTTATTTGTTGAGCCCCAGAATGTTCTGATTCTGACCAAATCCCTCTCTAAGTTCGTATTATCCCTGTGATGAATACAATATTTATAAAACCAATGTGGGCCTGAAAAGAAACTGCTACAAAGACAGAGTCTGTTTATTCAGTTGTGAATTGATGACTTCATTCTTTAACTCTGCTCTTCTGAGATATATCATAGGTTTGTTTTATTGATTTGATGATCTGAGATTATTGTTATAGATGTATGCTTCCAATCATCAACCTTTCTGTATGTCACATGAAATTAAACTTTTATTTATTTAGCGTGTGTAAAAGTTAGTTCAGCGAGTTCTTAACTCAAGCTCTGCTCCTAATCTCTGCTAGTGATTTAAGATTAGAAAGGATTAGCCCCCAATGTGTTATGACTGAACCCAGTAAGAAACACGTGCAGCGGTTAAAAAAAAGATTAACTTTGCTGCATGGCAAATCAACAGTTGCAGTTGGAATGTACTCAAGGCTAAATTAAATATTGATAAATAAACAATGCACAAGCCAAAAATGCCGACAGAATCCAAGGTAATGCCAGAAAACACAGATCCTTCAACCTGGGCACGGGGCATGTCTTAAATAGCCTGGAAACACGTAGCCTCCTGCTTTCATGTCACTGATGGCGCTCCGTCTCCACCCAACCTGAAACCTGCAACACTCACAGACAAAATAACAACAGCACAACTGGCAAAGGTAGATGAGCTTACATTTATCAGCCTCGTCAGACGTGTACTACACCAACACGATTATAAATGCTATTCTCAGCTTTTCCAAACAATACGAACCAGGTGCTGCAGATATAAAGTTAGACAATTATTGTGCAAGCTCTAAATGACACCCAACACAGTCGACCATAATGTTTCTATACAAGTCTATGGGCCAAAATAGCCCCCAACTACATGCACGTTGACACAATCCAATTTTATAGATTCATGGGAAGATGGGATGATTGCAGTTATGTGGTGGCTTCGTTTGGTGCCTGCCTTGCCTCCATTGCAATACTGATATCACTGCCAACAACATCAACTTTCACTGCAGGAAAAAAAGCAAAACTACAAGATGATTAAAGCGACTATCACCCTTCAGGTCTTCTACACCGCGTCCAAGGAAGAATGTGTTTACCACAAGTACTCCCCGCAGGTCATCCGACTGCCTAAGGGAAGAAGACAAAACCAGATAATACAGTGAGATTCAAAAAAACACTGTACCAGTCAGATATAAAACAACCAACAGTTCACAAAAATCTATGGTTATGTCCGACTCCAACAACTAGTAGAAACATGGCCCAGACGGCACTGATAAGTCGATTCAGATAAAACGGCAGCGTGGCATTAAATCTTGCTCAATATAGAGCCCTGCTTAAAGGCAACACCAGTAAAGATGGCGGAATCAACAGCTGGAGAGGAGAAAACTAACAAACAAGCAGTCCTACCACACATCTACCAGGCCCGGGACAAAGGGGCATGTTGCCCACAGCGCGATGCTCCAAAACCAGCCCTCACTTAAAGCAATTCATTATTTCTAGAAGAGGTGTTATCATTGTTTCGACCCAGAGGTACATTTGTCTCATTTGGAAAGGTTCATATTGACGCCTCGGCGAAGGCCAGAATTGATAATTTAACAGTCTGCCTGGAATTATTCCACCTCTTGTTAATCTGCTTCATGGCCGGGTCACTCCACAATGAAATGTGAATTGATTTAAAATCCTGGAAACGTTACACAGATGTGTTCCTTGAGTTCAAGAAGTTCATTCCTGTCTGCCCAGAATGCGCGGTTCGCATGTCTCAGTGCGCCATCTGAGTTTCACTGGCTGTCTGGAGCTGTGATGAATCCTTGAACTGGCTAATCATCCGGAAGACTGAACCTGTGAAGTCCTATGATGATGCATACATCATTTTAAGAAGTTGTGCTGTTAGCTTCATCACCTCCAGATGCTGTGTCTCCAAGTAATGAGCGCTATGTTGGTTGAAGTTGACTGATGTGATAATTAGCGCGCACTCCTCCAACCACGGCTTCTGTTGATGAATCAAAATGTCATCCAGTTGACTGGCCAAAGGTTCTCCAAGAATAGGACCAAATATCACCTCAGATGTGTCAGATAATAAATTAGCAACATCCCGCCTTCTGTAAATCTGTTGACATGACAACAGTTTTCAGTGAGTTGCTCATCATCTTAATTTGTCTTTCTCTGTAGTGCATCGGTGTTCATATCTTCTTCTTAATCATCATTTGTCAGACACAGATAAGGTCTTAGCATCCCCGCTGTTAGGACCATCCACAGCTGGCATCGTCAAAAACACTTTCTACTTGATGTATTATGAGTAAGTGACTCTACTTCCAAGTTCCGATTTTCTATTTTAGACAAAAAGCTCCTTCCCGTACTACGACAGCCATCTATCCTTTATCAAGGGTCCTTGGTCCCCCCTCGACTGTGTCTTGTTTGTTGTTTATCTTCATCCGCTCCAGCTCATATTTTCAGCTCCTTTTTCTTAAAAGATACTTTTAAATCAGAAAGTATCTTCATGGTCAGAATTCGTAGAGGCACAGTGGGATGAATAGTTTCATTCTGCAGCTTTGAATCTGGCGTACAGACATACATATTTTAGATTGCATACATCTGAGTTAATTAATCTTTTTTATTTTCAGCTTGCTGTTTAAGAAGCAAGACAGTTCATCTGTTATACAACATGCCACGTTAAGTTAGTAAGAGCCTATAAGACGATGAGAATTCATTTGTTTTAAACAGCTTGTTGTATGCTCTGCTTATTTCCACATATAACAGTAATGTGGCATCATGGACAACGTGCTTGAAATATATCAGCACAGGGTATTTAAAGCTGAGGACCTGCTGCTGATGTTGGCCTGTACAAACAAAACTTGACATGCCTTTAATTCTTTATATAAAATCACACTGATGTTTCTTGTCTATGAAATGTGCCAAACAAATTAAGGGAGACTTGATTTAATTTCCGGACCCTCTTATAGACCTGCTTTTCTGTAATCTTTGAAAATTGCATCAGCGGAGCCGCAGCTGAAGTACTTTTTGTAACTCAGTTATATCGAGGAGGCCCAGTGGCAGTCACCTCACAGCGAGTGAGACCTGGATTTGATTCCCTGTCTTAGAAGCCTTCTTCTCCTACAGAGAGGTCACAAAAACACGGAAGTGGACTGGAAAATCTAAACTGCCTGGAGGTGTGAAATTAAATAACCATGTTGTACTGAACCTTCCACAAAATATATTGTATATTCCACCTGTGATGACCTTCTGGTCGTAAATTTATGAATATTGAGATCTGCTGAAAGTAACACGGTGCTACAAGTAGCATGAGTAATGTTTTTGACAAGCAGGCAACTCCCCTGGAGTCAGAGACCCCGGGGCTAAAGCCACCAGTTTACAGTTTGTGGTAATGTGATTACTTACTCTAGAGGTCTTAGAGGTCTGTGTAGGATGTCGAGGTAAGGTACCACTCGCCTCACCAGTCCCTTTTCAAACATGTAGGAGAACTCACTCCGGGCGTGACACTCAAACACCGAAGGTTCGTTGGAAAGGTCGCTCCTGTAGCTCAACTGGTGGAGAATACGGCCCCATGTATCGAAGGCTAAATCCTTTCTGCAGCAGCCTAGGCCCGATTCAAAGCTGCGTCCTCTTTCCTGTCTGTCTTCACCTGTGTTGTCAGATAAAGGTGAAAAACAGAAAAGTGTGGCGGGCTCATCCTGAAGAGCTGACAGGTTGTCATCACAGTTGCACACTGCAGTTACAAGCACATCAAATCACCACAAATTTACACGCAGCACACCTGGAGGGGCAATAATATTCTAACATAAGAGTGCTGGTCGGTTTCTGGAGCTGTAGGCTAAATATAATGAAGCTGCTATGTGTAGTCTGCTGGGGCAATTGCACTTGATGATCACCCGAAGGGTGCTATGGCATTACAGACAATGCACAGGAAACAGAAGCAGTGGGGTTCAACAGGAGGTCGTGGTTAAAACCCCGGACCTTACAAACGTACACACACATTCACATTCACGCCTGGAGGACAATTTACATTTTAGGAAGCTGGATCACCTGGAGGAGAGTCACACAGGCATGGGAAGAACATTTGCCAGGACAGCCTCGGTGTGTGTCCTTGTGCTAACTATGCTGTGACTACCACAAAGCTATTATTAAAGAAAAGTGAAACAGTGTTAATAATATTACCTCATAGCTAAATAAAATAATAAAGGTAAACTTGTTGTAGCCATTCGTGGGCAGTGGAAAGCTGGAAACAAACACTGACATAATATTATCAGCTGCTAATTTCAGTTTAAATTCTCTAGTGCATCTTAACCTAAAACATTAGGGACTAGCTAATGTAGCTTATCATTTTTCATGTTTAGGACGGCTACGAGGATCTGTAGAGGTTCTGGGTAATGTGTCAAGGAAGTTGTCTGTCGATTTTATTTAGAAGAAGTCTGAAATATTTCTTAAGTCATTCAGTTTTTACACATTTACATTCCAGGGATGGAAACACATCAGTAGTCCACTATATGCACATAAATACTGAGCACATGCTCGTATGTGGGATGGCGCATTTGGCCACTGGTCTACAGGGGATGCTTAAATTACAGGTCAATACGGCAGGACGTGTTGTCACTAATGGAGTGCGTGATTTGTGGGGGACAATGTGTTTACGTCTGCCTTGTTTATATTTACAAAAGGAAAAAAAGTATTCAGTGTTGACATAATTTGATGAACAGCCACTTAAAGGACGTCAGTCGCTTTGGCACAGAAACCTTGTGCTAACTTTCCATACTTAGAAAAATATTAATCACACTGTCATGTCAGTCCTTTCTGCTGCTGCAAGCGTTATAAATTCAACTTCTAGCGATTGCTGAAGCCGTGTCATTATTTTTCAAATGGATGGATCTACCAGCCTTATCTGTGATATTATGAAGATAATTTTTTATCTACAATATATATATATTTTTTTTCATTACTGCTATTGTTGTCATCAATTATTCCAAAGTCTACAGCACAGACGCTGGAGCTGTTTTGTTAGTCACCTGCATCAGACTTTCTTTTCACCTGATGTAAGCCATTTTGAGAGCGACTGGAACAGCTCTAATTATAAGCTGACGCAGCTTCACGGCCAGCGAAGATGTAGCGATGTTTTGATGTTCGGTGTTCATTCTTGTGAGCTCACTCACATTTGCTTGAATAAACCTGTCCGCTGTTTGTCAAATTAGAGATCCCCGCAGTGGAAATTATGCTAATCTGTTGAGTCTGGTGTCTGTCATAAAAGGCAGGGTACAAGAAAGAGTATATTTTGGTATTGTAATTTGTTGAAACATGTTCATTTTCTTTGAAAAACATCCACAGAGTGCTAAACGTTTCAAAGATTGTCTCCAGTCCTTCTGCGTCGCGCCGATAGTTCAAGGCAGCTGAGGCGAGAATGACTGATGACTTCCTTTATTGTCCTCGCATGTTGGAACTGTGTGGCCACTCAACAGATCGATGATCACACCAATCTTTAAATGTCAACAGATAATATATTCAAATCTAATAACCTTCTTCATCTTCAGGTTTATTAGTCCATGTTGATATTTGTATATACATGTGTCAATGCATAGATCCAATGAAAGTATCTCTTTTATGTGCACGCTGTTGGACAGTCAGGATTTATTTAAAAGCAGAAGAAAGCCAATAGTTTGCAAAATAAATAATACAACTTACAGCATGACTCAGTAAATCAATAGCCTTGTTGATCAATCATTCTCCACGATAAAAATCTGACAACCCACAAGACCTGTGTCGCAGTACTCGAGTTCTGCTTACTCTATTTTTGAAATGCAATATTTGTAGAAAAACCTGGCCGTTCCTTTTAAATGAAATCTGAATTACAGGGTGCAGCTGTGACTCCCGTCTAATGGTGCTCTGACCTTTTCCCTTAACAACTCAGAAATGGTCGGTAATTACGGTTACTGACATGGTGAATGAAATATATACAATTCTATCATTCTGTTCCCAGAGGTCTGCAATCAATCATGCTGAGATGATCTGGCATGTGCTTGTTACATGTGGCTGACACCTCGGCGATCATACATGTTGAAGCAGGGGCCCTTTTATACCTCTTGAAAAGGTCGCAGGCTGAAAAACCTATTAGACATTGACAGATGATGTAAAGTCTGATGTTGGCCTCTTTTGAAGATTTTAATTTGAAGGTATCCAGATGTTTGACAGATCATTCTTTAGGATGTTTAGCATTTATCCAAAGTGACTCACAGAGAAAGGGAAATGATCAAGGTGCGGTGCGATAAGAAAGTGTTAGTGCAGCGATGAGTGTTGTAACAATTCTTGAGGGGGTAGATTTAGTGCAGGGGTGTCCAAACTGTTCCACAAAGGGCCGGCATGTGGCTGCAGGTTTTTGTTCCAACCAACCAAGAGCTCACAGTTTGACCAATCAACTCTCTGAAGACTGAGATCAGTTGATTAAATGAGTCAAGTCTGGTGTGCTGCTGCTTGGTTGGAAGGAAAACCTGCAGCCACGCCGGCCCTTTGTGGAACAGTTTGGACACGCCTGATTTAGTGTTGTAGAGGACGGTCCTCTCTGAGGAGCTGGAGGTCTTCAGGAGGTTTGTGGACGCCCTGATCTGGTAGGAAACTGGAGGAGAAGAGGCAGAGCCAGGCGTCATTCATCAGAGGAACGCAACGGTCGTGAGGTAACATGAGGTGACGTGATTAGAAACGTTTAGCTGGTCATCAATCATAACCCTCAAGTTTCTCGCCGTTTCTCGTCATGCTGTAGTATGTAGCAGTATGCTAGGTTTGGCTGGCTGTTCAGTTTCTGAGAGGTTCAGCTGGAGGTGGTGTGCCTGAGATATGTGAGAGGCAATCAGAGACCCGTGCAGAGACCGAGGCGACCTCAGGAGGAAGTGACAGATATTCACATTCCAAGCTGTTAATGAGGTCGAACCTGGAAGATACAGTGTGAACATTGGATTTGTTTGATGCAGCTTAACATCAAGATGCTTCATGACTGGATAATGATCAGCGGCCCAAAACCATGTTCAAAGCAGCGCAGCCATGTAATTGTTTTAAGGTTTGCTCCGATGGGTTGTGAAATTTTCAATCCTTTGTCTGGACTTCCTCTCATCAAATGTGTATTAAGGTTTGCACATCAGTAATTGGCCAACTTGTGCTTTAGTTTGGTCTCAATTAAAATTAGTCATCAACTGACGTTACTTGACCAATTAAGATCAACAGCAGTGGTTTGCCTAATGTCTCAATAATGCCATATCAGAGCTGCTGTAATTACTAGCTTTCACCTTGTAGACAGCATTTCTTCCAACACCTGTCATAACAGCAAAGAAATGCGATATAGTGCTTTAAATGTAATGGTATTTTTAACTCTCATGTCACCAACACCGCAGTCAACTGTCATCAGCTGTCTTCCCCATCTCCAGCGCATGACGAGTGCAGAACAAAAGTGCATGTGACTGTATGTTTTACTTGATTATCACCTCCCGAAATGGGCCAACACGTGTCTCTATAATTAACTTCTTGTTTGGTGATAAAAGCGAAACGTGTGACAATATGTCTGAGATCCTTCAGACAGAGAGAGACGTATTTACCGTTTTCTTCATGGCAGACATTTTGACGTTATGGAAGGAAAAGTGCAGGCGTGACCGACAACAATAACGATGGCTCCATTCCATTTAAAGGATTAATGTGCGGTGTGATTGAGTGGAGTCGAGAAATGCAGTCATAACCCTCGTCTGGCGATAAAGAAATACCGAAAAAGCGGTTTAATGACTTTCATCTTGTGCCGCAGAAAAATTGCAGTTAGTAACTTCAAGCCTGCTCTTAGTTCCACGTTTACTTGAAATAATTGTGAGTGATACTGCAGAGAGAAACTCATCGCAGATAACGGTCTGAAGGAAGCCCGTTGTGTGTCATTAGTGCTGATTTGCATCAGGAGTGCTCAGACAGGAGAGGAAACATACTGCGTATTAGTTTCATGCTTCACTTTTTTATCATGGATGCATCCAGTGGGCTCAAACACAGAATGAATGTCTGCGCTCACTCATAAATTCCCGTGGTTTTTTAATACCCGGCACAAGACAGCAACAAACACACTCGGCGCTTCACCTTCGTCAGCATTTTCTTTTGTTCTTAATGCGTTCAGCCATTCTCTTAAAAAGTAAGGCTTATGCTTTATTCTAGCTCACATGCTGACAGGGTTTCTGCATGTGTATCCTCTGGAGACAGATCTCACTCGCTGGGAGGTGTTTTACAGGCTTTATAAGAGAACGGCTCTACCCTCCAGGGACCCTCAAACAGACACAAATCACTTTGACATGTCTTTCCTCTTCCCCTTTTATCATACAGGATACAGACATTTGGAGAAATGGCTGCACGTAACATCACTCCCATAACAAGTAATGACATTGACAATAACCAGTCACACGTAAACATTATGCTGTCAATGAAAATGGGATTAATTGTACAGATTTTTACTGCGGCAGTGGATTCCTGTTGAATTTCAATTATTAGATATTGTTTGAAAAAAGTTTTTTGGTTCCCTCGGGTCCAGATTCAGTTCAGTTTTTTGTGCCACGCAGAGACTGTATTCTAATACAGTAAATGCTTCTTGATCACGTCGGTGCAGGCGGCCCAGTAATACTGAAATCCTTTTCAAGGTTTGAACCAACAAGAGAGAGATTAATGGAAAGAAACCAAGCTGGGAGCGGGACCGGATACACCGCTGAGTGCTCCTAAAGGGTTTCTTAGTCCAATGGGGTTTTTATGTTAACACTCTCTTCTTGACTGAGCTGTAACTTAAAGGGCTACTGGACTGTCGTGACAACCTTTCAGAAAATATTACATTTGTAATACTTCAGGCCTGCATGTAGGCAAAAGAACCTCGTGTTTTCTCTCAGTCTCTTTATCTGGTTCTGTCTCTGCCTGGTGCTTTAGCCTGCTGCCGTACAAAACTTCAACCCGTGATCTGAATCATGTTATCACACAGACGTCTTTCATAGCGAAGTTCACTCTCTGGTTTTCTGGTCTTAGTTCCCTCCATCCTTGTTCCCTTCGGTCGTTTGTCATCGTGTCCGTAGAGGCTGCTCCGCCGCTTACACTGCACTCTTGTTCAGCAGCTCCGGTTCTGGCACGACACCAGCTCCTCTCTCTGTCCGGCAGTATTCCCCCATGAACCCCGGGCCTGAAAATCTCCACGCTTTGTGTTGGTCCAAAAACTCCTGTGGCACAAATGCTAACGTTTCCCCACGTGCTCGGAGCTCAGTTGATGCAGAGCGCCGGAGGACATCAGAGGGGAAAAAAACAGTTTCTCCATAAAATGTTTTAATAAAGACGGGGTGAGAATGAAGGAACATATTCATGATTTGTGCACCGACACACACCCTGTCCTTTTAATTTGCTTTAGGTAGCCCAATTAAAACTACGGCAGGAATCGAATCAATCTCACATTAATCTGGTTCTAATTACAGGAATTGTTTGAGAGCATTTAACAGCTAATGAATTCGCTGATTGGAAGGTAAGCAGGCCAGTCGACTAGCTCATCTATACTGTAGCTACTGGCATGTGTTGCTACCTTTAACTGAGAAGGTCAGCTATGCTAATAAGCTACCTTCCAGGGTTTGTGTAGTGAAAGAGGCGAGGGCAAGCCTTAATTAGTATCCTCTTTTTTACTAATTAGCAAGGAAAACAACACGTCTGTCACCTCCGAGGTTTCAAGTGGTTTGAGGTTCAGACCTCAGGAGGTCGCGTTTGCACGGACCGATAAGAACTCCGACGCTCTTCAGCTGACCCGTTGTTTTTCTCAGTTTTCCTGAAATGCAGCAGATAAGTGATCTGTGAAAGCTTCTTGACTAATTTACTGCGAGTGCAGTGTGTGTGTGTGTGTGTGTGTGTGTGTGTGTGTGTGTGGTCCGGAGGTGAACATTACACAGACACACGCATCGCTGCTCTTTTATTCTGCTGGATCTTTCACACCTTCCACTCTGGTTACTAATTATGCAAAGCTGATCGACTCCATCCGGGCGTCTCTGCAGAGTAGCTGATGTGAATTCAATGGTGTTAAAGAGAGAAATGCTAACTAACAAACTTAGGAAAGTATAAACACATCACTAACTAATACGTTGCAGTGCAGCTGCTGAAATTCTCCTCTACCTCTGCTCCTTGACAGACTTGAATTAGCGTCTAACGGCCCAACATTTGCATACTGTATGAGCTTGATTTTGAGTGACTTGTTTCTCATCAGAAACTAAAATGTTATTGCCTTGAAGTGGATGACCCTGATGAAGTATGATGCTTCATCAACCAGAGAAGCAAAATGAATTACTTTTCTTCAATTTAGGCCCTTTTCAGGAGGTTTTTTTGATCGTGAAGATGCACGGCGGTGCAGCAAATAACTGCAGACATGCTGTCAGAGCTTTCATTTTCTTGTCATCTCCGATCCCCCGCAGGGAGCACAGGAGAATACGCCACAATAAATGACTTTTTTGGTCATTTAGACGAGGGCGGCGACGAATTTATGTTGCTCAGTGAGTTGACAAATGTCTCCACGTGCCTTAGCTGCTTTAGTCTATTAGTTGTGATGAGAAAATAAAGTGTAATAGCACAGTGATGGCAAAGCCCAGAATTATGTGTCACAGTCAGTTTAAATTTGGCTGCAGGGTGGGCAGCTGCTTAGAGAGACTCGTGGAGTCTACTGTTACAGTTGAGATTCAGGTGGCGGTTGCAGGTTCCTTATGTGAGTATCTTCACTTTGTGCCAACTTTACTTAACATAATATGAGAGAGGAACATATTTTATGCCACATTTATTTGACAGCTATACCTACTATTTACTTTGCACCGTTGAATGAATATTTAAAAAATGTGTCAGTATGAAACATTAAACCCACACAGGCTTGGAAATCAGTCAGAATTCACTACATAGAGCCTGAAAATATAAAGTCGACAGCACTTATCTACTACATCTGTATGATTATTGTGTTCAGACACTCAGGTTTCCACCAAAACACTGAGATAATACTAAATACACACCTGCTGTTCGCCTTCATCACAGAAAACTACACTGGCTGAAACTGAATTAAAATGACTGACTGCTGAACATCCAGGGATTGGATACCTGAGTCTGACAGCACAGATGTCCTGTACAAAAAGGGGTCAAAGTGGCCTCACTTACTGAGGAGACCGAGGTCGGCGTCGGCGTGCGCAGGACTCGTTAAATATGCCTGTGACACTGTGGTGGCATCTGCATTGTTCTGTGCAGTCATCTGCTGGGTTGGGGGAAGCACAAAGAAAGACAAGACATCCATCATGGACAGCTCCTCTCACCTCCTGCATGGTGGGCCTGAGCAGCTTCCTCAGCAGACTGTTACTCCCACCATGTAAGAAGGAGATCTACCACAGCTCCTTCATTCCAGCAGTCGTCTGACTCTTCAACACCAGCATATTTTTCTTATTAAGCCTGTGTGTATGAGCTACTGTGACGAGTGAATTTTCCTGGTGAATTTTTGGACGGAAATTGTTCACCAGTTTCAGTAATCACTGACTTTGTTTGGCTGCAGTTTGAAGCTGAGCATGTAGTGTAATTTTAACAGATAGCAGCTGCCCGCTGGGCTGGAAACAGGGTCGATGGGACTGTGAAAGCAGTGCTCGTGCAATTAAGCATTTTTACATTATGACTTTGCTACTTTTATAAATATGAATACTGACTACAGTGTGTGAAAGATTGCTGTTAAACCTGAGTCAAGCTTCTGGCATGCCGCGGCACTTCTGCTCATTTATTGTAAGCAGCTCCAGATGAACGACAGAAAGCTCCATAAATGTATCAGTGATAATAACTAAATGTAATTTAGAGGAATGTTTCGTTTGACTTGTTGGTCTGACGTCGGCTTGCTTCACTCGTCTGTGGTCCTCTCAGTTTATTCTCTCCGTCTGAAATGAGGCATCGATTCGCTGTTTGCAAAGACTTTCTAAAAAGCAGCCAGGATTTGTTTTCTGTATTTTTCCCTACTCAGCGTTAAACGCATAAAACAGGAGATAAAACTCATCTGTGTTAGAAGTGGTCTCCCATGCCACAATTAAATGGAACAGATCTATTGCTCCAGCTTGTAAATAGAATAAATAATCACATGGGGATTCATATAGATTCTGTAAATAATGCAAGAAAGAGAGCCGCAAATTAGAAAATTAAAAGAAATGCTACCCGACTTCTGCTGAACGCTCCACGTTCAACGCAGGTTCACAAAGGAAGGTAAAATGGCATGTTGTACAATAGTACATTCTGTACAGTAATTAGACCCCACAGGACCAATTCTGAGGTTACTGAGAGGGCCTCTTAATCTTATCATGTAAAGGTAAATCATAATGAAAATGGTAAACACTGTTCAGAGCCCGGCTTTAATAGAGATTAAATATCTTTTATGCTTTGCCTGTTTTACTCTGAGAAGCGAGCAGCATGTTTGAACAACAAAGCTGGAAAGGAGAACAGTTAATCAAGCACTATACTTTCAGTAAAACATCGAGGTACTTACACCCTATTTCACTTCTCTACATGGGCTTTACGACTCCTGAGGAAAATATCCACGGGTGTATTAAGCCAGAAGAATTAGAAACGAGACCTGAAGATGGCGCCCATTAATTTGAGCCAATGAAACACGAGCCAAAAGAAAGTTTTCCTGGTTTTTCCTGATTCACTGCCATGTCCTCTAACCTGTGATGATGTATAATCGCTGGACAGAACTTCCGGATTTGTGAGCTAAAGCAGTTCGTAAATCATCTTCCCACTTAGGGTAAAGAGTAAAGATGACGGAGCAGAGAATGTCTTTGAGCATACAGCGAGTGCAACACAGCAGGGCGCACGGCAACGACCAAGACTGAGGCTTTAAAATGGTTGCACACACACACACACACACACACACACACACAGATTAGTGACGTCGCCGAGCAGATTTTCTGAAAGTGTGCAAGAAGTTGAGTGAAACAAAAACAGTGAAGTTACAGACGTCGGCCTATTTATGGCAAAAATAGAGTACAATGGCTGACGCCTGTCTTGGTGTGAGTGACTGTTTGTCTCGATGTGTAAGCCCTGTGATGAACTGGTGACTCTCACCCCAACACCAGCTGGGATTGGCTCCAGCCCTCCGCGACCCCGATAAGAATAAATGCTTATGGAAAATGGATGGATGGATTAGAACATCGTGAACACAATGTAAACAAAATCGAGGCAAATGAACTGCAGGAAAAAAGATGGAACTTACATTCTTTGCACAGTGTCAGGAAAAAAAACAACAAATTGGAACGCAGAGCGAGACCAAATGAGAGCGAGGATCTGAGCAGAATATCTGTGAAATACATTTAAGGGAGAAATTCACTCAAATAGCATGTTTATATTCCTGCAGCAGAGGTAGCAGAGCACTGTACTGAACTGTGGCTCTGCATGAATGTGTAAGAAATAGTCAGCATGTTTTATTCATACCCCATACCGCATTCCCTCAATCTGATGCTGGAGAAAAAGTACGTAGACAAAATAAGTTCACACCCTGAAGCCTGATGATGATGCCAGTAATGTTAATTCACTGGCATAAGATCTCGACTGAGGCGAGATGTAAAAAATGTTTTAAATGATTCTAAATGTTTACCTCGGTTTCTGGCCGTCACTGTGGAACCAACCAAATTACTAATCCTACCTCCTATATGCTGCTGTACATGCTGCTGAATGTCTGACCAACCAAAAACAGAAGTGCTACTCATATTCACTGACAATCATTCCTCTTTTTTTCCAGTGTAGGAAGTTCCTGTACTGCAGAGACGCTGCAGGGAGGAGGACGGAGTGAGCGGTTCGGCTTATGAAGCAGCGGACACTGAAGACCATGGCTGCGTCCTGGAATCAGCACGTTGTTACTGTAGGTGCAGACATTATTTTGTCGTACAAACAGCAACAAAACCGGTTGTTCCAGCCGATGTGATGCCCCCATCAGCAAGTCACTGCCCTCCAACACCTTTTCTCGAGAGTGTTATCAAGAAGATTGATGCAAGCGTTTCTTCGTAATGGTTTTGTTTTGTTTAGGCAACTGAAATCGCTTGGTTAAGGTTAAGTAGAAACTGTTTGAATCCAAAGTTTCAAAGTTTTTCCGATGCTTCGCTCCTCACTTCACCCTTCCGCCTCTCCTTTAAGGTGCGCTCGTACAAACGCAGAGCAAAAATTTACGTGCAAAAGCAGACAAAGTTGATGGAAAGTTGGCAGTCGGTGCGAACAGATGTGAATTTGCTGCTCTGCGGTGCAGAGGTAAAGATGTGTGCATGAATCAAACGGGGATGAGGAATCACATACAGAGTAAGAATATGTCAGGACAAAGGTGCAGGGATCATTCAGAGTGGACAGTCAGAAACATCAGTCTACATGCACACAGATGTGTGTGTGTGTGTGTGTGTGTGTGTGTGTCACTTCTCGAAATGTCTCATTTTGTCTGAATGCACCATTATATGAGCTAAAATGCCGAGGCTGCGATCATTCTAACCTTAACTCAGTGATTTGTGTTGTAGATATTAAAAACAAAGTTATACTGATAGTGAATGACGGATATGTCCAATATAAATCTCTAGAAAATGTAATTTGGACAGCGTAATGTTTCTCAGAAACAAATTCATTTTGCAAATTAGTAGTAAATGAACAGAATTTTTAGTAGGCGGGGTTGAAATCACTCATCCAGTGCATGACGATTATCCTAAGACAAGAGCAGACAATGTCAGGAACTTATTTTATACTTGAACTCTCCTCCCTCTCTCTGTCTCTCTCTTTTCCTTTATCTCAGTCTGCATTACAGCCAGCAGCATCAGAGAAGCTCGACTGTCAATGAAAAATATAAAATTGTTGGAGGCCATTACTTCCAAGTCATTAGTTAAAGGTGGGTGGACTGTGCAGTCTCATGAAATCATCTTTGCCGCTCTTCAAGTCGTTCTCCTTGCCGGGGAATGGGTCACTGCAGCACGGCTGTGAGTGATTGCCTCGCAAGACAACTGTGCTCTAATATGAATTAGTATGAATAGGCAATAGAGGCGGCGCTGTGTAGCAGTGAGGAAAGCTTTGAAATAGGTCACTTACACGTAACAATATTATACTAAATTTTAATCTAGTGCAAGTGAGAAAAACGCCTATCTTGAATTAAAATAAAGGTGAACCTTAGCCCATTCCATAAAAAAGATCATTTATATTAAGAAAAATATCATCTGTACTGCTATTCATCACCATGGATATTAGGTTCAAGGCTGATTCATTATGAAATATATTAAATTCAGCCCCTTTAGTGTCTCACCACTATCATACAATATCTGACAAAGCTTCTGTGAAGTGAGCTGACACCGATCAGGTGACATGTCAGTAACTTTTTCTCAAAATTAAAATGTGTTGACGGGTAGAAAAACTTATTTCTAAACTGGTCTCCATGTCCGGAGGCACGTCGTATGAGCCGGAGCGGTTATTGATGTGATGGAGCATCTGTTAACTGAATGTTGGGCACGTTGATGGCTAATTGTTTCCTTCCTTTTCACTGATAACGATAAGGACCGAATGAAGTCGATTTATTACATTTCATTTGAAAGCATGCATGTTTGTGATTTTCCCTGATGTTCGAGAATTGAGAAATGTGTTACTTTATGCATGCATTTCCTGTGGCGTGATAAATGGAAAAACATATACAGTGCTGAAATGTATTAGACCACCTGTCAGAGACCATCCAGCATCGTGAAGGGCTTTAACGTGGACTCTGCGTTTTACCATTTTGAACAGGAATGAGGAATTTCAAACTGAATTCAGCTTTTTATAGACTGAGCCGGCTCTCAGCCGGGTTTCTCTGAGAAGTCAGAAATTATTCTACATATTGGTTTAATTACAGAAAAAATGGTTTTGGTAAACCGATGCTGTTAATCTAGGGCAGCTGTGGCATTACCTTTACACTGGTAGTCCTTTCTTCGAACTTCCCCAAAACACATTTTTAATGTTCAGCGAGTGAACGTCAGAGCGTGCACAGGGAGTCCAGCCAGTCACTTCACTGGGCTGGAGGAAACGGTCGGTGAGCTTAACTACAGTCCTGCAACACCCAGAGAAATTCATTGTTTCTGGGATGTGACGATAATTTCAACAAATAAAGCTTCTGAAAAAAACATCACGCACTCTGTATTTTTTGTTTATTTTCATATTGAAGTGTTTTTCATTAGAAGTGCATTTACCATGCCGCATTAAAATCAGATCACAATAAAGGGAGCAAATTGAAGAAGGTATATTGCATTTCAGCGTTCTCTGGCAGGCAGCAGCACAGACAGGCCAATAATAAATGCAAAGCAATCTCATTAGTTTGAGTAGGTTTAAGAGAGAGTACAGCTTTTCCTTTAAGACACATCTTCCATGGCAACATGAAAATTATCAACCGTCAAATCAGAGTTTTGGGACAAGACGAAGACCTTTTACTGCTTCCTGTTCAGAGGGACAGTAGGCTCTGAGTACTGAGTGTCTTTAGGCGTAGTTAGATTTGGCTGTTTCAGCCTCCTGCAGCACTTTTCTGCAGACGCTTCTCAGCAGAATTCTCAGTTAGTGTTGACAGCTAAGCTAATTAGGGGTTATTGTTAGTTGGCTACTATTAGTTTATAATTAATAGCTGGATTAATGGAGCGGATAAATTAATGATGTCCATAAAGAACATTCAGCTCGTCTGGCCTGGAGGACTTCATTCCTTTAAAGTTAAATGATCTTGTTTGTATAGCTTCGTACTCACTAAAATAATGCTGGAGATATTGGAACTTGCTGATATTGATTGAAATTTGTGCAACAATCATGAGCGATCTAACAATCATACAGGCCGACAATTCATCTGAAGGTGCAAATAAACGGTGGTGTGTTTGTAATGCTAATGCACAGAAAAATAGTGAGTTTGCAAAACTTCAGCAAGTACGTTGCATCAAATGTCCATCAGCTTCGGTAAATGTTACTGATGACAGCGTAGTTTAGGCTTCTAATTGTTTTCAGTTGGATTTAATTTACAGTCTGTCTCATCGTCTGACAGTTGTTGGATCTACTGAGATCTAAACAATTACTGCGCTTCCATCACAATGGAAAGAACAAATGACGCAAGCTCCTTGAATTAAATCCAACTTCGAATCAGCCACAGCTTTCCTTCATGTCAAAGCTATGATTGACTTGGCAGGTTGAACACCTACATGAGCTGCTGTCGCTTGTGTTCTGTTGGCATGTTCTCGAGATGTTTGTTCTCATAGCAACTTGAGAGATTCATTGTCCACAAGGCAATCAACTTAAGGTCCACAGGTCTGCTATATGCTAAATGAGTGGCACCTGAACTCTATTAACCCTGTTCAGTATGCTGTATGTAATGTATGAAATCAGGAGTCAGTGCTGCTAAGGGTCAATTAAACCATCAGACTTTGCAGACATTGTAATGCGCCGAGAAGTGAATGAGGCATTAACAATGAAATAACAGAATTAATGTCATGGAATTATAAAAAAAGAACAAGTCAAGATGATTAAAGAGCAAAATAAATGGCCACATCAAGTTTCATTAAGCGCGATGACAACCGGACGTGTGATGTGAAAAACACTTTGACAGATATTTGCTGCAGATCTGTGCTAAGTGAGCTAAAAGCAACTGAACTATATTTGGATTGGATTTTTGGATACAATCAGCAAGCAGCGATGGCTCCTGTGATTAATAATTAAGTATTTCAAATCTGCAGACAGCCTGGAAGCCGCTGCAGAGATGTTAGAACTCGTGTGATGTGCTCAAACGTCTCAGGGGGAAGGTCAGAAACCGTGAAAGCAAAACATTGTCCGATACCACGGGATGTTCAGACCCAACAATTTGTAGTTTCATCCTGTGTAGCATGTCATTTTGACAGACAACTAGTCTGACAACTATGGCATGCTCCATGCTTCTCTGGATGCCGTGCTTGTTGATATTCCTGGCTCCTCTTACCTGACCCCCTTTGCACGTCACGCACCTCGTGAAAGACCCCACCCTGGATAAGAACATCAGTGCTGTATGATTCCAAGACATCATCTTAACAACTTAATACGACAATAAAGATGCATTTCAGATAATCTTTATAAAAATGTGTCTGTATATGTTGGAGGTTTCAGCTCAGGCTTTATTGAGGCATGCACATCTCTGCTGAAACACTTGAAAGACATAGTTAATGCTGTGGCCTCTAATCTGAGCTTCAGACTTTGTTAGGACAAGCAGAAGCCTTCTCGAAACTTTCTGAAGCTTTCAAAGCCTTTTTTAAGAATCAGAGAAAGCAACCATCCATCACTGCAATCAGCTAACATGCTGCTTACCACAGTTAGCGAGGACAGATAAGTGTTCTGACAGTCTCACATGCAGCACTCGTAGTCTCGTCTTGTAAAGTTTGTCTGGCTCTTTGCAAATTAAGACGAATCATAAATATTCAGTGTCATCTTGTCTGAACAAATGCTAAACAAAAACACTTTAAGTCACCACAGCAGGATGTAAATCCTCCCTCCTTAAAGTATTCATTTAAGGACTCATAAATTCAGCATTTAGTCAGACGAAAGCAGCCAGCGAGCGGATCACGCTGTGCGTCATGAAGGGGGGGGGCGAAGGCGGTGAAGTGACAGCTTGTCATTGTTTTTGTTTTTTTCACACTCCTCCTAATTGTGGTTTACTGACTGATATGTAGAAGAGGCAGCGCGGTGGATGCAGCTCTATAAATCAACTGACGTCAGTGAAAAGATGCTCAAAGTGTCTTAATGGGGAAAAGAAAGAATGTCGAGGAAATGTTAAGAACTTCGTAGAAGAAGAAATGTTTTCCCTAGAAGTAACCATTATAGCAATAAAGGTATGTACAGTATGATGTGTTTTCTGAAGCACGGTGTTATTATTATTATTAACAGGGAACAAAAAGGCTTTTAAAAGGTGAATGCGAGATGGAGACAGAGCGCTCAGATCTTCTTCGGTTCCCCCCCAGGCAAAAAACAAAAGGAAAACGTCTACACAGGCAAAACCAGCGTATGATTGTCGTTTTTTAAGAAACAGGCATCGTTCTGATGATTAGTCAGGCAGATTTAGAGGCTCTTTGAATATGCTTGAGAGGGTAGCGGGGCTCTGCAGTGACAGATGCCTGCCTGCCTGCCTGCCTTTTCCCATCAGGCACTGTTTTAAATTGTTTACAATGAATCGCGCTAAAGGTTGATTTGATGCGGCTGTGAATTCATGCTTCAATGGGGTTTATGTGAACCCTGTTTTTTGCACGTGATGCAGGAACAAAGAAGGAAGCAGGATTTTGGCCCGAGGCTTGATTTCCTTTTGTCTGAACTCTGTCTGTGCAGCTTCCACCTCGAGTTTCTCCTCCGCGCTTCAGAAGCAACGCGAGCGAAAGGATAAATATAATAATTGGACTTGTAATTGCACTTGCACGTATTTGTAATAAAACCCGTGGAGAACTCTGATTCAAATAAGTCGATTCAAGTAGCTTTTTTTTTTTTCTTGGAGAGCATGAAGGTGAAGGGGGAGAATATTCTTCAAACGCCGTTGCTGAATGTGTCAGTATTTGAGAGTCAGCACAGCAGTACTCGCTTGGAGAAGGAAATAATTGGCTGCACTGTGCAAAGGCATGCACGTCAGTCTTCCTCAGTGCAGCCATGGATGTCATGCTGCCTATGAATTGTGCATCTTTCAACGCTGGCTCCGTTTAGATGCTGCATGCAATAAATATCCCTTAATGAAAGTCCAAAATCAAAGAGCTATTTTTCGACTCTTCCACGCTGTAACTCAACAACTTTTCATGCTAATCAGTACCTGTCCTTGTTTGTGTGTGTGCCCCTCCTGATGGTTGCTCAGTGTCGTGATTTGCAGCACTTCTATTATGTTAATTAACAGTGATTTAATGCCTGTGAGAGGACTTCAAAAGGACAACGCCAGGACAGTCGCTGAGATGGAAAATGACAGGTTGTAGTATTTTGTTCCCAATTGGTGATTCACCCTTTGCAGAGTTCTTCTGAGCTCGTTCCCTCTGAAGCTGTCTCACGCCTCCATGCTGGTTCTCACTTCGGGGGAGGAAAAAGAGGGACAACGGCTGGCTGATAATATTTTTTAATAAAAGCAGAACAGGAAGTGCATGTGTGCGCGAGCGAATGTGTACATTCTGTATGAGCCGCTGCTCTCGTTTTTCTTTCACAGAGACAAAAGACAAATGCAGTGCAGAGCACACATTCATTTTCAACTTTCTTCTTTCTTATTACAGCAACTCCAAGTATGAACATGAACCGGTCTTCTTCTTCCTGGTAAACTGTCAGTGAATACTGTCTTTAATATCCACCTCCATATTAATAACTCAAATTACAATAACCAGGGGTATTGAAGCATAAATGAAAATATGGCCTCCATAGGCTCCACTGCAGGATTTTTTTCTTCATCTTGTATTTTTCAACATAGTTCCCATCGCTCCTCGGTGACACTTTCTAACCTAAAAGTGCCCGGTGGCTTTCCAGCAGCTTCCACAGCTTGTCAGATTGTCATATATGGAAAGTACCCACAGCAGCGGCAGGACAGGAAGACACTAATAAGGTGACAAAATACAGAGCCAAGCATTTTCTAGGGGGAAAAATGCTGCCACCGTGATTTCATATAGAAAAGAAAATTAATGTGCCGCGCTACTCCAATCCTGAATCTTATCTGTCCCCTCAGAATTTTTTCAGTAGTTATTGCCACCAAAATTGTTGGATTTCTCCAGGCCTTTTAGAAGGGTGGGAAAAAAAGTTGGTGTGATATACTCTCTATTTGCAGCTAATGCATAATGATTGAGGAAAATGCTGGCACAGTAACATTCATCCTTTCCTGACCGACGGCTTTCTGCAGCCGTTTATTTCAGGGAAATGATGGAGAATTAGCTGCTCGGCTACACGGGAGACGAAGAGCTGATAAGTGGCAACGCGTAAACAAATATTCAGCGCTCATTGTGGATGAAATAAAATACATATTGTTGACTTAAACATAACATGTAAATGCAGCTTCAAAGTCTGAATTCTCTCAGCTATAAATGGAAATTTTTAATTGCTGCGTCTTGATAGCTGATGTCAATTAAGGAGCCCGGAGGGATTCAGTTACTTTGAAAAGTGTTCATCGGAACAAAACTGACGCGTGCGGGCCAACGGATAGAAGTTGCAGATCGTTTTTTTTTTTGAGCCGCTCCATTGTGCTAATGAACCTGTTTCCACTCTCGGCTATGCATCCACAGGAGAATCATTCCTCTAAAATAAAAAAAACACTGCACCCCTTCTCATCAGCGCTTCATGGACTTCAACCTGCAGCTGTCAGTTTGATTCACAACCGTCACCGGCTTGGCATAGAAAAGGAAAACGCTTGCACATTAATGTATGATTCAGAAGGAACCCGATGCCAACAGACGTGCTATACATAGGAAGGCTTAAGGGAGAACTTCTCTAAAGGCTATCTGAAACACCTGCACAGCCTGCTGCGCCATCCATTAGACACACTGTAAGCTAGTCTCCGATGGCCTATTCTCAATTGGATGAGATCATTAGTTTTGCTTCAGCCTCTATCACTACATGGACTTAACTGTTCTCTCACAAGGGACTTCCACCTGCAGTCCTGTGCATCCCCTCCCCGCCATGCTGCCTCCGCTTTTCACATTTCTTCTCCCTGTGACGCCTCATCATGCTTTACTTCACAGCTGTAGTCTTTCTCTTCAAATCCATCCCGTGTCCTGTCGTTTCCTCGGCTACCTTTTCCCGTGTTTTCACCCTCCATTCTCCGCCAACTTTCCGCTCCCTGTCCTCTCTCTCTCTCTCGCATTCACTCTGTCCATTTGTTCTCCTCTCTATCATCTCTGCCTCCTCCGTTCCCCACCCCCCCCTCTCTGCTCCTTTTCTAACTCATCCACTATTTTCTCCTGTCCTCTCCGCCTTACTAAACAGAGCCCCACATTATCCCCCTCCTGCTTCTATCAGGGGTAGCTAGCCTGTCAGCCTCAAGCCTTAGTTAATCACTCAGGCAGCCAGGCAGTCGGGCAGCTCGCTGCTTGCTCCCTGGACACTAATAGCAAGACAAGCAGAGAGCGAGCGCGGGGAGGGGGTGGAGGGGGGCTGGGTGGACTCATTAGGAATACAGGTATTTAAGGAAATGGTCCATTTCAAATCAAAAGATAATTTGTCTCCTGCTCAAGTAAAGGCTTTTTGTGAGACAGGCTGTAGTTATATTAGGTCAGCTACAAATGTGAAGCGGTCGGGTCGTGCATGCTGCTGGCTATCCGTGGCCGCACTGTTGACATTATCAATTTGAGGCTTGATAAATACTTCTTGTGTTCGGATGGCATATTTTATCCCCAAAAGAGAGGCGGGCTTTGCTACCCGAAGGCGTTTTTTATGCTGACTCCATGTTGCCGCCGTGCCGATGGGGCAGGACTCGATAAAGTTGAAATATGACCTCCATTTGCACAATGACATTACTTCAAATAAAAAAAAAAAAAAAAAGGTTGCTGTCAGGCCTCTGAGGTGATCAATGCTTTTCAACAAATCCCTCATTGCCCATTTTGTGTTTGCATGGCCGAATCAATACCAGCGCGAATAAAAAATTCATACCTAACAGGCAAAATGAAACTAAGCGATGAATGGCAGCACTTTTTATCTGATAAGACAGTCCACAGGACAACTTATTGTGTTGCTTTTTATGAACGTTCAAGACGTGAACACCTGAACTCGGTTATCCGATCCTGAATACTGTCGAGCGAGACTGCTTCCTTTTGAGAGAACACGAGTTCACATTCCCCTCATACAAATGTTGAATTCATAGGCAATAAAACGCAGCCTTGCTCAAGTTAATACACTCAAGGGTTTTGCCACGACAGTGTTACTTTGGCAGTGCTCAGACTGACAGTAGCCGCCTCATTTACAGAATTTTAATGAGGCCAGTACATCGACCCAGTGAGGGTGCCAACACAGAGGCCACCGGCAATAATGTTGATCCTGGCTCAACTTTTTGTTGCAACATGACATCATCCGAGCTGAGGCCGTGCCTCGGCTCGCTCAGATTCATGCATACTAAAGATGAAGCGATTGCCACTGTGATATCTTTGTGAGTTTGAAGACTGATCAGTCACACAGCGGCTGACACAACACACTGGTCACTCAAACTGGACTGTGTCTGGATTTCATGCCTCAAACTCCATGTTTGATGATTTTATATCTTTTCTCCACTATTTCTCGCAGTACACAGCTGCAGGGATGAACTTTTCTCAAAGATGTGTCGGCCACAACTAGAATTGCTCCAAAACACTCATTATCACAGTTTGTAGCTGTCTGGAAAGGTATTTACGGCTTTAGAAACACCTTGAGATGATGCTGCGTTTTCTTAATTTGCGTCATTAGTGAGTAAGCAAGTGTTTAAAATAGCACAACTGTGGACCGGGCGTCACAAGAGCCAAAAATATGAAGACTCGTAGATGCACTTAGATCCATTTTTGTGCATTTCATGTGTGTGGTGAGTCAGCCAGAGAGAGAATTTTTATCTCCACGCCCCATCGGCCCAAAAGCATTGACGCCTGAAGAACTTTTTCAGCAACCCGGGCCCAGTGAGCAACTGTCATTGGAATGAATGTGGTGTCGCCTCGGAACATAATGTCTTTATACATGCGCTGTCAGTCAGGTGACCTAATGCTGACGTCTTTAAAGCTGCTGATAGGTGAAGAGCATGTCAATGTGGCTCGATGTGGGCAATGTTCAGCAAACGTTGCTCTATATAGTTTTACGAGTGTCGACAGAATAAAACCGCAAACTCAAAAATGACCTCAGATTAGGAAGAGTTTTTTGCGTCGTGGTACCACACAGGTGTTGCTGTTATTTTCTTATCAATTAACAAAACAAAGAAGACTATCAGTACAAAAAAAGGGAGAGGAGCAGCAGTACGGTGGGTGTAGAGGAAGTGGACCTGTCACCATGTTGACACCCCTGCTATTAGAGGAACATTCTCAGGTGCAGTGGCTGGCAGTCTCCAGTGTTTACCGGGGAGCATCATTAGCCCGGCGTCTCACAGCCTTAAAATGTCATATATCCACAGTAATGAACTGAGAGAGCACGCACTATTCCCAAACTTCCCCGCTGCAGCGCCCACATTAATCCAAATGCTCAAACTCTGCAACTCGAGTCCCTCCACTCATTAACAGTGGCAGATATCAAGATAGGAATAATGAGGAAGTGCCCGCAAGTCAGGACATATATTAAAGAAATAGAAAGAGCAGGAGAGAGAGAGAGAGGGAGAGGGAGGGAGAATAAATCCTGTCATAAATGGGAAAATACCCCTGAGAAACTGCCTGCGGCTTGGATGACAAACAGCATGCATTCATATTGTTTGGAGACGGTGACAGCCTCTTCTTCTAGTGCCAGGAACATAATCATAAGAATGTACAACTCAAGTAAAGGCTAACAAAATGTGTAATAAAGACTGCTTTCATGCAGAGCGAGTGTTGGTGAAGAATGTTCTTAACATTCAAGCTGTAGATCCTCCAGAGCTTCATCCACGTGTTCTCAGTAGGACTTCAGTACAATTTGAGAGCTGTGCTGAGGTATGTGAGTATTTTCCTTTCATGCCATCCTATGATTCAATCCAAATATTGTACATTTCACTTCAGATAAACTAATTCACATCTTCCAAACAAATAAATGATCACGTCTCATAATTAAGACAGCTACTTTATTGAAGCAGAGATAGAAAAATAAAAATTAAATTAGCTCCACATTTACCAGGTTTAACATTAAAGTGATGAATGAATGAATCAACATGATATTAAAATATATACAGCACATCTTTATAAAATAAAAAGTACTTTTACTTTTGGTAATTTAGGTATATTTTGATTTGAAGAGTCACAAGTCATATTTTTATTCTTTGTGCTATTAATTGATACTGTACTATAATTATATATATATATATAAATATTTTGTCGCTGTACTCGGTTTGGCAGCTCCGTTTCGTACCCGTAAAAACCATCCTGAGTGACTTCTGCTTCCCCTCTGGTCACAGGTGTCAATGACACACTGACACTTCATGTGCCAAGATTCTCTGTGAGTCAGCTGCTTTTAAAGAGACGTCAGCGCTAGGTCGCCTGCCTGACAGCGCACAGCCGGGACACGAATGCATGAAGACGTTATGTTCCAGGATGACACCGCGTTCGTTCCAATGATGAAAAGTTCTTCAGGCATCGATGCGTTTCGGTACTGTATTGTGTACTACTGTAGTATTTCTACTTTCACTTCAGTCTTCTACTTCTGCATTTTTTAGCATGGCTTGCTACAATATTAAAGTTAGTGCTGTATATCAAACTTGAGTAGTACTGAATCACATATATACAGTAGATAGATAGAAATGTTCCAGCGCTACTATGGCGTCAGATTCATAATTTATGTGAGAACACAATGATGTGCAGAGCTTCTGAGTACATTCAAATCCAGCATGCAGATATTCTTTGGCACTGCGTGTCTGCAGCGATGGATCCCAAACCAAAAGGGGCCAAAGCAAAAGCAGTGGAACATTGTTGTTATAATCCAAAGAGAGACGACTCAGCAGGGAAGCAGAGCTTGGTTAACAAAGTGTAATCCTGATCCACACCTGAAATATTTCAGTTTTTGTTAGTAGCTACTAACTAATCAAGGATGTACGCATGTGTCCAAGTGGCAGGCTGATGCTCAAAGTATCACATCTCAGGGATCTCCTGTTTATTCTCATTTTAAAAATATATACATTTCAAATGAATTTATCTCAAAGATTCCTTCTCGTAACGCTAGAGGGAGGTTGTGTACCGAGATTCACCGGCTTCTTTATGAGCGTTGGGACTTTTTATTTCTGCTTTATTAATGAGAATCTCTGGCCAGCCACTTCGTCTACAAATCCATGTGAAGGCATTTAACAACTTCACATCATGAATAATTATCTCAGAATTTCTGAGTGTCATCGGCCGCACGGACCAGTTCCTATTACAAATCCATCCATCAACGGATGAGATTATATCAATATGAAATCTTGCCAGAGCATTACCGTGCAGGTATTGACTCAATATTGTTTTCCATTTCGGCGCATCACAATATATTGCAACTCATTACGCTTCTCTGCTGAGATGAAAATATGTCAGACTGCTCATCTTTTGATAAATATGGAGGCCAAATGATTAGCGACCATCTGCGACTTGAAGTCGGGCAACAAATTTAAAAACAAAATGTCACATTTTAGAGGACTTTAATAACACAGTTTGTCTGAGGAGAAAAGTTTTTCAGCCTCCAGAAGTTTGAAGTTTTCAGCTGACCTGTAGGCTGCTTCTCTTTTGACTTCTAAGTCGTGTCTTCTGGAATAACTGAGGTTCCAACTCTGCTCTGGCATTTCTACAATTCTCAGCATGGGCGGTAAACTCGTCAAACTTTCATGCCGACGCCACGCTGCTCTACATTGTTTGCAGGAAGTGCCAGTTAGCTATGACTCAGCAGGACTTCTGACAAATGAATGAGCCCCAGTCAGATCTTTAATTCAGTGCATGAGTGGGCTCAGGTGTGCTGCCTGGTTGTGCATGAGAGCATTTTCTAAAAGTGATTTATGCGCCTGTAGTTTGGTGATGATGTACATTTTTATAGCAGGTACCTGAAACCTAGATTACGCGTCATTACTTTGGATTTTAGACAGTTTGAGATCTTTTTTTTTTTTCCTTTTGTTAAAACTCTTGTAAAGTGTCTGACAAACTTTTTGTCAGTCCCCAAATCTCTCTAGTCTAGAAAGCAACGTATCGGTGTTTCATGAGTAATGAGCAAAACCCAAAAATCGACTCTGTTGTTGAAGATGTTCTACATGTATGTTGTGTTTCTAGAGTGACGCATAATTATTCAAATGTCTTCTTAACATTTAAGTTTGGTGCAATATTTTCCCCTGACAGCACTGCAGAAACACTGCACTGATGGTTAATTATCAGCTAATCAAACTCAGTTTGTAATGCTACTTTTTAAAAATCTGAAATGATTTATATCAATTTTTGATATACAGCATGCTTAATTTACCAAGACCAGTGGGCCTCCATTATGGCTGATAGAGATACATGTCATCTCCTCTCGAGCAGACTTGGTAAGAAACGTCCCATCACATACAGAGAACATGATAAGAAGACTGTCTGAGTGTCGACTCACACAGAATGTTTGACTTTCCTTTCATGGTGAACTGATTAGTAACGACAGGAGCTACTTATGCAGACCGTTTTTACATCCAACCCGGACTCCAATCAGTTTATCTCTCAGCCTCTTCCCACATCGACGACTTGCTCCTCTTATCTCCCCGGCACTCAATCTCCTGTGTTTCATGTGGCTCGAGCTCCAGGACAGCGCTCATCACTTAGCTTGTTTTTAATCACCGAAGAAATGCATCTCTGAAAGAACCTTTCAGAAAAGTGGAAAGTGAATGCGAGACAGAATTGCTCATGCGCTCTCATTTGTTGCCTCGACACGGCGTGAGTCTGTGCACAGGAGCAGAGAGCACACATTGTGTGATTTCACCTGAAGCACTGAGCAGCTTTTTGGAAAGTCAAAGTGCCCGAGCTCTGCCTTGCTCCAAGATCGCTCCCATCCCACGAGCAGATGCCCAATAACGCAATTGCAAGTCGGGCAGCATCCGCCGCATTACTCACTCCATTAGCTGCAGTCAGACTGAAAGAAACATAGAATTTTCCAAATGTTAGACAAAAAAATGCGAGTTGTTAGTAACAATAATTGATGGAGATGGTGGAGGTGAAAGTGTGGAGGCGGAGAGGAAGCAGGAAACATGAATTAAGGGTTTGGGGAGAGGAGATGAGGCCTTGCTGGGAGCAGAAATTGCTTCCACTATCAACCATGTTTCCATTTGTACTAATGACATCTATATTTTTTCTGTTTTTTTAATACCAGAAGATCAGAGATCTGAATCTTTCCAGTGCTTACTTCAGAGATACACACCATTCTGGGGGAAAATGAACATTGCATGTCTATGGTGCATGAATGCATTGAGATAATGTAGATGCAATAAAATCTACAAGTTGCATTCATTGCTCTTAAACCTGAGTTGATAGAAATTCTGAAGAGTCAGACCTCGGGACACGATGCATGCTTTCACCTCAGCCTAAACACTTGAACTTTCCTCATTAAATGCCACCACCTCTCTCTCTTAGCCTCTCAGAGTTGAGCTGTGGTGGGTGCATCAGATTTGATTGCTCCCTGGCCTGGAGTGGGGCTATACACACACACACACACACACACACACACACACACAGGGCATCAGTGGGCAGGTGCAAGAAAAGGCCCTGATAATTGGCTGGCATAGTGTGTCCAGGCCTCCGGTGGGGCTGGGCTGTGACTCCCGAGGAAGACACACAAAATGAGCTACTGCATCAAAAATTGAGGTTGGCAACCTCCATGCACGTCTGGGCGATTTTTCAAATGAGCATTTCTCGGCCCCAGAGGAAACCACGGCGCTCCTGCTATCATAAGCAATTGGAATAGAAATGGACACAAAATACTTTTTTGCTGGCATGCATAAGTAGGTTGGGCAAGAGGGCAAGCTGTGATGTTCAAAGAGTGGTAGATAAGAGAGCAGGAACAAAAAGAGACATCCGTTTTATTTTCTGAAGAAATTAGGTTAGCGTATTTTTGTTGCTGTGGCTTTTTCTTTTAAGCCTCATATTTCCTTTTCCCGTTCTTTAAAGAACAGAAGAGATCAGAGAAATGGGCTTTGAGTCTTAATAAGAACGTGTAAGGACTGTGCGGTGCATCATTCCTGCTGCCACTGACAGAGCTTTGAAAGCCCAGAGCAGAAATAGCTCCATTTTCACATCAGAGGGTCTAAACCTCTTTTAAAAAAAAGTTTGATAAATGTTACTCCAGACAAGTGTGTTATCGGCTTCCTTTAATCCGAAGCAGCTATACAACACGAGGGTCTGTATTGTTTTTCTGTTGCATGCGCAGCTGAATGTTTTAAAGACGCAGTGAAATGGCACAGGGTTTATTCATCAGCTCGCCTAACACGACAACATCTCAGAGACGGAAAGTGTGGAAATAATTTCAGGTGGGATTTGATCAAAATGTTTCGAAATTTGATTTGATTGCTAAAATGTGGGCGTGAAAACGAGCACGGAGCCTCTGGAGAGCGACGCTTTCACCCACACTTTGCTCACCGGCGATGGATAAGGAGGGTGAAAAAAAAAGAGTGAGATGATTATAAAGACTCAAACAACTGCAAATCCTGCAAATGAAAGTACGTTTGTAAAATAAAGTTTGAGAACAGAACAAGAGCTACTGGCTACTGAGAGGGGTTAGCCGGACGATCCGTGTCTGCTCTGATTGGATTAAATTTGGGCATTTTGATCTTTAACATCTTTAATGAACATACAAGAAAGAAACAACAAAGGATCAGAACTTGAGAAATCTTTCCATTTACACCATTTCATTTCATGCCGGTCACTCGGGGGCAGTGGAAGGAGCTGAAAACGTCTGCACGAAGGAGAATCCACTATCCACCCGGAAAACAGCCTTTTCTCCCTGCTGAGATCCGAAAAAAGTTTCACGTCCAACTTTAGAGAGGGATAAAAGAAAATTGCATTCCAAGGAAGACATGAAAAAAGTACTGTGAACGTCTATGACGGGGTATTTTTCCAGGGAATCTTGGTTTGAGATAATTCTTCCTTTCATCTTCATTCCAAGAGTGAACAAACTGAAATTATTTCCTTTGAGCAGATTTTCTAAAAGACTCGCATTCGCTGCTCTTAAGCTAGCGAGTTGATAAAGAAAATTCTGAAGACGATGCGTGCTTTCGCGCTGGCCTTGAACTTTGGGAAACACCCCAGATGACACCTTTTGTCCCTGCTGCAATCAGAAATGGTCCACTATTTGGTGCTTTAGCGGCTAGCTGGTAGCTGCATTCATCTGCTGTGTGTGTGCTTTTGTGTTGCTGAGAGGAGTGCATGCTAAGGCACTAAAGCTGATAACACTCCGGGGGTCCATCACCGTGAGTGACACCTTTCACCTCAGTGCAGCATTAAAAAGGCAGCCGACATGACGGGATAAACACAGCATCGCTGTAACTACCACTACTTTTATTTTTATTCACTGCAGAGCGACGCTGAAATCTGATGATTTGAGGAAAAAGAGCTCGCCTCGCATCGGGCTCGCACGTCACGCCTGGACAGAACTTGGCAGAGTTGATTGAGGGACACATTTGCATTTGGCCGACCAAATCACTATTTTTATAGACCCCTCTCGCAATTACATATTCTCTGTGTTAATGTTACTTTCAGATGGAATTAGTTCTTTATGTGCTCTGATGCTTGTAGTCCATTAATTTAGTTTTATTGCCGCTAAATTAGATTCACTTACCCCCTCTGGCAAGGAAGCATAATGTGCATAAAAATAACTTATACCCCTAAACATTTGTTCTCAAAATATTCAGCTCAAGTACACTGTAGGTAGGCCACTTGCATGTCAATAACCTTCAAAACTCCTCCATGTTTCAGACGTTTATTGTGATATGAACCCTCGTCTTTTCATTTCGAGTGCCTGTAAAAGTCACAGGCTGCCTACGCCAGGCGAGGACATGTCTCACTGCCTACTTTAAGTTTCTGAGGGAGTGTTTTCTCCAAGGATCTGGCATTGAAATGATGATAATATCGTCACCTTCACCCACCACATTCTGCGCAGACGCCGCTCTTTCACTTTCATCCTTTAACATTGTTTTAGTGCCACTATTAAGGCATTATGAGTTTGCATGAGTGTTTTCTTTCTGCTGGAGAAAGGGCTGCGACTCTCTGGGTCACTTTGGGAATTGTGTCTGATTGCTGCTTGTGTGGTGAACTATGAAGTACATTTTCAAAGAGCCGCACAGATTGCTCTGTGGGGAACTGCAGCTCGGGCTAAAGCTGAGGAGAAAACAACACGACGCTGAACAATAAAAGCACAGCAACACATACTGATTGCGGAAATATTTTGACTCTCAAATCACAGAACATCTGTCTCTCGAGGAGGGAGACGCTGCTGCTCGAGAGTTGTAAACCTATCATTTGAAGAAAAAGATGACCCGCTGTTTGCATGTTACAAAAGATGACACACAGCAGCAGATATATTCAGAGGAAATTCAGCTTTAGGGTCAAAAGATTTTTGAGAGCGTGAATATTTCATGAATATTTCTTTTTGGATATAAATTTGTTTTCAGCATTGAAATGTTCGCTCAGCGTACATGTGCTGAGGTTAATGTTTCCCTTTAATGTGACATTAAAGTGTGAAAGTTAGTATGTATGTATGTTGACCTAACTGATGACTGTAAATTGGAATCCTGCATCTCTACATACGCAAAAATAATCTAATGCACGTGCTTATTTGGCCCTCTTGGTTTCACTGTCTTGTCTTGTCTGCTATCAGAGACACTGGAAGTAACTCTGTCTGTCTGGGGTGCGATAACTTCCCTTTACTGCACCGAGCCCGCTTAATGTTGAAACAGCCCATCTGACTCAGGTCCCGTATAAACTGTATACTGACTGTGGTCACCTCCACCCCGGCCCCTTCAAGAGGATCCATCCATACTGTCATGAGGTCAAGAGAAGAGATGGAGGAGTTTGAGCTGAGATGTGAAAAACCAAATGACGTGGCGATAAAGTGCAAACACTTTTGTGCATGACACTTCCAGAGTTTTCAGCCGCAGTGGCGGGTTTGTGTGCTGTTGGCTTTAATTGACTTTATCTGCGATGCACATCCTGTGAGGAAAGAATATGAATGTTATTCAGCCAGAAACATGACTCCATATGAATTCCAGTGTCGCTCTCTATATGTGCCACCAAGTGGCTTAAAACCATTTACTGCAGCTTTAAATGTGCCCGATGGAGAGTTCTTATGAGCAAACATTCCACGTATTTTCAATCAAGCCTTCTTTATATCCATCTTTACCAGCTTCCCGTCTTCTTTCTTCCTTTACTGGTGCATTGCTGCATTTCTTCACACATTACAGCCCCCCGTAGTTCAGTAGAACAGTGTCACACCATTGGCAGGAAGGTGCAGTAAAGGAACAAAACAGGGACCTAACAGCTCCACAGTGCTACTCCAGAGCGTGGGTCGGTACAGCGTCGGTAGACAAAAGCAACCCCACATTTTCTTCCTCATAATAAAATGAATCTTAACTTCACTGAATAGTCCTATTTAAATCTCCTGATATGCTAACAAGTAATGTTAATTAATGTTCTTTGTTCTTCACATCCACAAAAGGTCACACACTGTCCAGGTTCACACTGTGACATTGTTTGGAGTAAAGCTGCCACCCTCCTGATAAATTCTCTGCTCCACTGCTGTCCTCCGTCCTGGCAGGTTTCTAATTACAGTTTTTGATTTGGCTGCTTAAATATTAATGGCATTTGCTACAGTGGCATTAGAGTGCACATGGGAACATTTAAAATGACTGAAGTACATGGAAGAAGCCTCTAATCATTAAACAACGTTAAACACTCATAAATACAAAAATAAATAAATATTCTGAGCGACGTTTTTAAATAAGGCACAGCCTCCAGTCTAAGAGATGGAGTGACATGTGGGTGTGGTAGGTGGATGAAACTGTGGCTGTGAAGTGAAGCCGATGCAGCACTGCCGACAAACTGCAGTTCCTCAAACGTCCACTTGAGGCTGGCTGCAGAAGTGAGTCAGTCTCCATAAGTCCCCATGTTAGATAGCAGAAATAAACATGTTTACAGCCTGGTACAAAAAACAGTTTTGGTCTCTGTAGCTAATTTCCCCGTTCATGACAACTGTACTGAGGGTGAATTTATATACAACTCACCTGTTCACATTATATTAAGGCTTAAAGTTATGCAGGATTCAGAGCGTGGACGCTTTGATTGACAGGTGGGCGTGGTTACAGGCGGCTTGTTTCAGCAACCAGGCTTCACTGAGCCCACCCAGTGTCCACTGATGATCTTTGCCCAGTGTTGGTGAGCTGGGATGCAGAGGACGTGGCAGACGAGGCTTGTTGTGCTTTTTAATAACCAGAAGAGGCTACATTAATTAAAATTAGAGCACTTACATAAAATCGTAGTACAATTCTCAGCAGGGGGAGGCAAGCAGCTCTTCTCCGAACAAGTTCACTCAAGTATGAGTTGGAACAATTCTGTCCTTCCAAAATATTAATAGGGACATGTTCATAGTGTAAATATGCAAACTTTGCCCTTGGTGTTACCGGAGGGAGGAAAAAGAAAAACGCCCAGAGGGAACCTTTGAGTTAACAAGAGGGGCCTGTTCATTTCTCAGCTAAATGGCATGAACATTTACACTCCACACATGAAGGTGTTTTGAATGTCTATGAAATATGAAGGTTCACCAAAGGGTGAATCTCTTCGTTTACACTCCTCCGCTCAAGACGAGGAAGGAGAGAAAAAGTAGCTTTCAGCTGCATGATCTAGTTGAGTGCAACTGATGAATTCTGAAAACAAAAACCTTGAAACCTCGAACACATTTTCTCATTAACTGCCACCACAGTGCTGCTCGCACTCTGAGCTGTAATGGGACTTCAGATTTGACCTGGCTGGAGCAGAGTTGCACACGGGAATACCAACACACGGGAATTTCATGCAATCTTCGGATTGTTTTTTCCTTAAGGTTGGATTTGGAATATAATTATTTTCTCTCCACTTGTTCGATTGTTGATATTGTGTTTTATTATTGTCAGTGATACATGTTGACATATTAAAGCAATCCTAAGTGTGTGTTAATCACAGTTATATAAAGAGGAAAGAGCATGAAGCTAATAACAAGATGAAGGTTTGACCCCTCGGTGCAGACAGAAACACCACATCATTTACTCAAAGATCACAGAGCTGTCATCAATGAGGTCCTGTCTGAGCATCTGTTGATCGATATGAGATGTCAGAGAGGGTCCTAATTACCAAGGCGGCAAAAAGTCAAAGAAAATCTTTAAATTCTTTGTGGCACCAAACACATTACCTTAATAATAAATGACTCCACAGACACTCTGGAGAGAGTTCCTTTGCTTTAGTTACAGCCTGTGCTGAGCTTAATGCCCCATTTTTAAGGATCTGGTGTCTATGCTGGATTTGACTCCTTCATTTTTCTTCTGTTTTCAGTGATGGATTATGATGGCTGCCTAAGCATGAAGAGATTTGATTCAAGTCTACCTCCCTGTTTCCACTCGGCCCCGTGGTTTAATGAATGTCACATTTTTGGTGTGAATGCAGAAAAAAAAGAAAAGACGTCTGGTTGCTCAGAGTTACGCGGAGTCACAGAGCAAAACGTTCCGCACACACGTCACTTGTGATTGTTGTAACGCATGGATAATTTCACAACCAAATCACTATGCAGAAAAATAATGACAAAAGCAAAACACCAGACACTCCGGTGCATGATGGAGCTTATGCTCTGTTCCATTAAATGTTGGGGGGGGAAATTCCCTGCTGGTAGGGTGCAATTACAGTATTAGTATGCTACAGCGGCTCGAGCTCAGATATGAGAAAAGAAATGAACGAAACGTTGATGCTGATGTTGATTTGATTAAACCAGCAAAAAAATGTATGTTTTTCCCCAATTTGGCATCCCAGCACGGCGTGTAACACACCACGCGTGACAGCGTCGTGTTTTTCAACGTCTTCTCATTAAGTTAGTTAGCAATAATAAATATGCACTGCCCGGTTATACGCCTTTCAAAATAAAAGGTTAGGTTCGATTTAGGAAACTAAAACTTAAGCATGGTAACATTTTGGCTTCTGTTTCCGTCCCTCTGTTGCTATGGGGCCGTCTGGTTGGCAGCCAGTCACAGTAGCTCTGAACATGTTTGTCATGTTTTTTTTCTACACTTATGAATGCCTGTTGGTGCTGCACCTTCATACATCCTTGAACCGAGGCAGAGGGTGACAGTGACGTAGTATCCTCTAGTGGATCAGCACAACTATCATGCAGTTTGTCGTGACGCCGAGCTGGTTTTCTAGTTCACGGTATGTCACTGCTGGCTACTGTTTCAAAGTGTCGCAGCTTACTTTGCCCCCCGAGTCTTAATACGTTTCCTTTCCTGTTTGTCACACCCCTCGGTGTTTCATACAGACTGACAGGGTATCCATTAGTGTCTGTTTGACCTGCTACTAAGTATGTTAAGTGACGTAAAATTATGTAACTTAAAAATACAAGTCAGTGTTCTTGTTTGCATGCCAGCCTCCTCCTTACACGGGCTTTGTCACTCTTGATACTGTGTTACCTGACGCCCGTACCTTGGAGTAAAGTTGAAAGCCGGCTGCGTGTGACAAAACGGCGGCATATGACGGACTGGAAAGAAGAACATTCCACACAGCAGCAAGGAAGCGATTTGCATTTTCCTGACATTTCTGGCAGAAAGCATCATTGCTGTCTGAACGTGTGAGAGGGAATACTCTGGGCAATTTGAGTCTCTGAACCTGCATTTCCACACTGACTGCTTTCATCATAAGAAATGGTTAAAACATCAGAGAGGAGTGAGAGAATGGCTGCGTGTGGAGCAGTTGGGGCTTCATACGTGTAAAGCACAAAGCACTTGAGGGGGGGAGACGAGGGGTGTGATGCTTTTATTTCACGGCTTGGAGTAAGACATAAACCCGCGCAAATTACAGACTGCAAACCGGTGGAAGAACCACCTGAGATAATGGGCTTTGATGCTGCGTCTTCCCTGCTGCCTCCAGCAGCCATCCATCAGCACAAACCCAAAACAGATTTAAAACCCCAGAATTTCACCTCCTGTTGCTGCGGAGCGTTGTATTCCTTACTGCATATCTTAAAAATCAGCCAGACGTGATCAGCTGCGTCTTAAATCAGACACACAAATACTCAAATGTGCCATAAACGAGAGAGAACATTTAGAGGTCTCGTATCTTTGATGTCCAAAGGAATAAATTTGATTTAATGATCCAGATAAAGCATGATATTATATGTAAAATCACAGCCAACGCTTCTGTAAATCAGGTAGCTTTTGGTTCGGTTCCCTGACATCTTACCAAGCTATCCAAGAAAATGACTTCAAAGTTTCACCCAAGAAATCTTTTTTCCTCTCTTTGGAGTGTACTTCCAGATAAAACTTTAACTCAGAGAGGCAATTTTGAAAATGAGTGGAAAGCTCTTAATATTCACCAACCACTGAAATGGATTTCAATGCAGCTGTATAAAGTTTTGCACTTAATGTCTCTGATGTGACACTTTGAAGAAGTTCTGATAATTGTGTTTTTTTTAATATGTAATAACTACATATGTTCAATCTGTAGCAGCGCACATAACAGGTCTTGTAGAGAAGGATTGGCTGAATAAGTGAATCTGTCATCTGATGAGTCCCTGGACGATCCAAAAGGATCATCCAGTTATCAGTATCCAAAAAAAGAAGATGAGGAAACAGCCTGATCCTGGTGGTGTGAGCGTTCACTCCATATGTGAGTAAAAAGGAAGCACGTGAGTGTGAAAAAGTATTTTTTGAACTGAGGTTTGCAAAATGTACGAGGCAGTAAACCGATGCTTCTTATTATCATCAACAGCAAAGTGGACCAAAATGTACCAACCAGTTAAAATGACAAACCTGACCGGGGGCGAGTCATCAGCTGTCACTAATTGATGTGAACTCTAAAATTAAACTTGTCCTTTATCAGCGTCGTGTGCTCGCTGCTTTGCTTTGTGTTCTTGTAGTTCCGACAGCGAGGCAGGCCAGACAAAGACCAGAACTTTGACCCGGGAGACCAAAGCTCACCGGGGTCTCGTAAAGCGTGACACAGCAGACATTGTGACTTGTCAGTGAAGAAAAAGCACAGATGTCATTAATAACACAGACCACACCTGCCTTCTTTCAAGAGGCAGAGCTAAATGGAAGTCAATCATCAACATGCCCCCGTTATGATTTAATGTTAGTCACTTTCTGGTTCACCGTTTTCAAACAGACTTTCAGCTTCTTTTTTTAAGTGATGGTATTTAAAATGTGATCCAACATATAACAGTGGTTTATTGACAGCCTACAAGTTTTTATCTTATTAAATGATATTAACTTTTATCATTTGGATCTGAAAATGATTTGAAGTGAACAGTGCTACTTTTAGGAGCTGATGCTCTTAACAGGACCAGATAAGATAACTTCCTCAGTCCTCAAGACACACTAAGATTAAATAATGAAGATGACCTGGAGCTGGTCCATGGCAGATATTTAGCATGCGAGAAGCACAGGTGTTCTTAAACACCTTCATAAAGGCTGTGGTGTGATGTAAACTTCCAGTTTCTTGGTATTCTGGGTGTTCAGTCTTGTTTTTCTCCCCGCTTCGTGTATTTTCTGCCTCGGTCGTGTTTCCCACCACTTTTGATCGTCTGTTCTGGCCTGATTAGCTCTGACTTGTGTCTTGTTATCCTGCCTTTTGTCTTTAGTCCCTATTCATTTGTTTCAGTGTTGGCTGCTGCCTCAAACATTTAGCTCCAGATAAGTCTTTAGTATTTTTGCTTTGGCTTTCTTTGCTTTCATTTGGATTTTAGTCCTTGCCCTGCCTCGCCGCCCTCTAAGTCTTTGTGTTTTGCATTATTAAATCATTCCAGACTGCAAGAGCTCTGCCTCCGCACCTGTATTTGTGCACTCGTGTGCCTGGCTATCTTGCTTGCACAGTCATGACGGCTCTAAATGAATAAGGGAGAAAGACGCTCTGCTGGTTCATGCATTGTGTGGCTGATTAGGGCATGAGATGCAGGTGAGGTGGTGGGCGGGCAGGGCCAGGTAATTACAGAGTGGATGAGGGAAGTGGGAGCAGGTGTGAAGATGAGTAGGTGAGATGATCCTGAAAGGAGGGAACGTCTGAGGGCACCTGGTGGATGGAAGGAAAAAAGCCAACGTCGAGGCCTGGGGAAGCTGAACGTGGGTGGAGAGGACGGGCGGAGACAGACAAAGGTCTATCCATTAATAACACATGAATGCAAAGTACACCATCTATAGACCACACATAAAAATGTATTTTATTTAGTGTATTAACAAATTGTATTATACATTTTATAGACAGTGTTTTTGTAACTTTTGTTTCACAAACGACAGCATTATAAAAATAAAAGCACATGTAACATATATTGTGATTGTGGTGTCATTTTTCTCGGCAAATCTGAAGTAATACAGCATCTATTTATTCATTTTGTTTGTTTATTTGAGTTCTTTTCTTACAAAAATGTGTAGTAGACTTTAAAAACGGGTGAGTTCATCGGTGAATGGAAAAAAAGCTAAAAACAATGAAGTGCCCATCACGTGTGTGTGTCCGAGGTTAAACGTCGCGGCGCCGTGCGTGACGGTAAAACAAGTTTTTATGTTTATTTTCTGCACCATAAAATAAACGTGACGATAAAAGTACAAACAAAAACACATGCCGGTGGTGAAATGATTCTATCCGTGAGATGATTACATTGCTTGGGTAATACTGCATCAGCGAAAAGCTTTTGTTGACTTATGAGTGACTCAAATCTGTGCAACCTACAAATGTCAGCACACTGGCAACATATCGGTGGTGGTAAGAGTTTTAAATTTTATCTTATTAACTGTTAAAGTTATTTCCATCAGGAGAGGAGAAGAAAAAAAGGAATGAGGCAAGTTTGATGAAATCCTTCTTAATTCTACAATGTTGTACAAATTTATACGAAAAGCTGACATGAGAATCTCAAAAGCACTCTCGAGATCCATGACGACGATGAAAATGTCCCCCAAATGTCCCTTTGCACGGCTCCAGAATTGCTCTTAACCATCATCAGGCCTGTGTGATAACTGCTCTGCCATCTGTGCGCCTGGCCGCTTGCCCACTTATTAGCTACACAATTTGGTTGTTTCGTATTCCATCGAGTTGGGCTGCTTGGCACTGAAAGTCTGCAGCGCTGCCTGGATCCTGGCAACGTCTGTGGTGGACAGTTTCAGCCGATGCCGCAGCAGACAGGAGAAGAGGTCCAGAGGCTGAGCTCCGGGCGGGGAGAGCCTGTTGACCCGATCCCGGATCTCGAGCAGCTGCAGCAGGGCCGAGTCCTGCGATCCCTGAGTATATGGGTAGTCTAGCTGTAAAATCAAGTCCTGGATCGCTTCCGGGTCAAAGTGCATACTATAGCCATATACCTGGATGCTGTTGATCTTCATGTAGCCTAGATTTCGTCCCGGTTCCAGGTACTCCAAGGGTTCATAATATACAGTTCCGTTCCCATTACTTGAGGGTCCTCTGATCCGGCTCCGTAGGTAAAAGTGGACTGTCTCAAAAAATGTTTTCCACTTGTTGCCCAAAGTCAAAGTCCAGTTATAGCAGTCATAGGGAAGGTCTAATTTAGTCCTCTCCCAGTCTGGGTAGTTATTCTGGTCTATGGGCATGATCCAGCTCTCCGAGTGGCTCCCCCCAAATGGATTGATATAGACAGACAGCATGGGGTCCAGAGTGCTGTTCTTGGTAAGGCAGATCTGTAGAGACATCCCCAGGAGCATGTGGACATGGTTTGACTTGTATTTATTACTCTTCAGCGTCAGCAGCATCCTCTTCCTCCACGACGGGTCGAACCAGTTATTCAGCCTGACGTCGTTGCTGACAAAGATGCCGTGGATGCTGATGCGGTTGTCGCGTTTCTGCAGAAGGTAGCGCAGCTCCATGTCCTGCAGGTCCGTCTCGAAGCCGATGTAGTGGTCGGTGGAGTCGGGCACCTCGTTGCGGCACACGCCCTGGCTCAGCATGTACCCCTGGTTGCAGGTGGCGCAGCGGGAGCGGTTCTCGTAGGAGCAGGAGGCGCAGGAGGTGCCCTCGCCCACCGTGCACGGGATCACACCCTGGCAGGGAGGGTGCTCGTAGGGGCAGGAACAGCTTCTGGTCTCCTCCAGGTACGAGCCAATGTGGTTGTTCTCACTGCAGTACATGATCGAGAGGATGTAGTTCAGCCAGTAGCTGAAGGGTCTGCAACAGAGACAGAGAAGCACTGTAAGACTTATCGTCGAGCTGCACTCGGATCATAAATCAAAGAACAATTAAAACTAATTTCAGAGCGATCACCTTAGCCCCGTTATATAAGATCACATTTGATCCTTTGGATGTGGGTCAAGCAAAGTGATATCATGCATGTGAGATCAATATCGCTGAGGTTTACCAATCCTCCTCGTTCACTTCTGTTCTAACAATGTGGGCGAGGGATGTATGGGTGAAGGTCAACAGTCCTCCACGGTTCTCGTAAGGCTTCACATTCACCAGACACTCAATGCCTGCAGAGCACCCACGTTTGAACGCTCCATTCAGATAATTGTAGGAATAAAAAGCAGTCCGTGCATCTGATGTCAGAGTGAAACAAGAAGCTAACGGAAGTTTGAGTTTAGCACTAAAAAGTTTGCTAGCTTGCTCCATCGGTTGATTGACCTTCTCGCACAATAACGAACAACTTTAATCAGGCTCTGATTCTGATTGTTCGACGTTTGATTGGTGCCGGAAATATCTAACACGTTTCTTCCAGCACAGCCTCGTTTTAAACCATCGAAAAGAGCTCAGGCGAAAACGTTTAAAACAGAAAACATTGCTTCATCTTTGGCAAAGCGCGCATCATATAAAACATATCCTTACAAAAATAATGTCTCCTCTGAGCCTTTTAGAACGCTGTTTAATATGACAAGTGTGATAGCAGAACATCTGATTTTAAAACAGAGATTTTTCATGCATATGTAAGCAGCTAGGATTATATAAGTAACAGTTGCCAAATGTTTCATTTATTCTCCGACACAAACACTAATGGTAAATCAAAATTCCTGAGATTGTTTGCGAAAAAGGAGCAGATGGAGCGCATGACGAGAATATAATGTCGCAAATCAGTCTTTTACTTTCTTTGTTCCACATCTGTCACACTTCTGAATCCTCTTTGTTCTCGAGCGGAGTTAGCAGTCGTGTTATTGTGGCCGCGCGCAGCTGCTAAATTAATTTAGGGGAAATAATGGTGCATGTATAAGTAATTTACATTCAAAAGCATATTTCTGAAGGGGAAAAATAACATTTGTCCAAACAGTTGTTTGGCTAAATAATAGCTGGGCTGCATCGCGTGTGCGGCACTGGGGATTGTAACTTTAATGATGAATATTAGATCAAAGCCATTAAAAAGTCTGCCAAGTTTCTTTCCCCAACTTCACAAACTAGGTTTAGAACAAATATAAGAGGCATATTTCAGCGTTTCTTACCTCAGTACATTTTCTGGAGGGGCAATTTCCCCTTTTTGTTTTTCTTTTTTTCTACAACGGGAACAAAATACGACGGCAGTTTGTTGAAGATTCAGTTTATCAAGCGTCTGATGAGCCGCGGTGATGAATGTCGAATGCATGTGATCGTGCAGAGCGCCGTCGCCAAAGGAGGACAGATGAAAGTAATTTGCAATAAATGTAACTGAAGAAACTGACGGAGACTACATATTCAATCTTTGATTGATCTGACACATTTTCAGACTGGAACTGGGGCTGATAATGGTAAAATGTGTCGCTAGTATATTGTATTTAAAAGGTCCAGCGCGAAGATTAAGAGAATAATATGTCAGAAATGGAACAGAATATTCATAACTAAGTTTTCATCGCTGTGTAATCACCTGAAAATAAGAACAGTTGGGTCTTTGTTACCTACAGCAGGCGTATATAAATTCACCCTCAGTACAGTTGTCATGCACGCAGAAATTAGCTACAGAGACCAAAACAGTTTTTTGTACCAGGCTGTAAACATGTTTATTTCTGCTGTGAAGTTTAAGGATTTTAATATGGAGACTTACGGACACAACTTCAATTTTTGGCTCTTCCATGTGATGTATTCAGTAAACTCACATCTTCCACACTGGACCTTTTCAAGGTTTTATGTTGTCAGACTTCACAAAACATAAATGAATAAACCGGTTTTTGCTGCATTTGTTTAGCAGTGTGAACACGAGGGTGAAAGAGAGCAGAATACTTTTCATTCCACCCGAAGAAAGTAAATAAGAAAAAAAAAGTACAGCTAACAAAATGTGAAGAAGAAATAGAGCCGGTATAAAACTGTTTTAACACACGAGCTTTGAACCAGCAAGCCTCTCTCATGCAGTATTCCCACATCACAGCGAGCGTACAGTTGTTGTTGTGTTCAGCAGAGTGTGACGAGGAGGGGAAGAACAAAAAAAAAAGGAAGCAGGAGCAAAAGACATTTTCTCAAATCATCAAATTTAAAATCTGGTGACATTTTGTCAAAAGGCGCTCGATGTAACGTGTTAACAGTCTTAGCAGTACACAGCTTCTCTGAAACTCATCAGAGTCAGTTGTGCATATCTCACCTCCGGAGCGGAGGCTGTGCACAGCGAGGGAGAGGAAGCTGTCCCGCCTTCACAAAGCGCATTGTGTCAGCAGGACATGTAAACTGTCATGGAGACGCAGTGTGCAGCGCGGGCCAAAGAGAAGCCGGGTGTTCACTCTGCAATCTGTTCCTTGTCTGTCAGCTCATTTCACACAGATCAATGCCACACGCAAACTTTCTCCTTCTGCCGCAGATTCACTTTCACTCGTGAGCAAAACTTTGTCTTTTTTCCCATTAAAGGCAACATTTATTAATTTGGTGAACCGAAACAAACAAAACAAAGTTACAATAGAAGCTCCAAAATGGATTATTATATTTTTCATTTGGATTTTTACTCATATGACAAAGACTTAGATATTTTAGTACATGAATAATGGCTGAAGAGACTCGACCATTGCACTGTGGATTTTTATTAATTTAGCAGGAGGAAATTGTGCATTTTAATGCAGCTACTCAAAGTTAAACTTCACTAATCTCTTTTCTGGGCCGATCTTTTAAAAATACAAAATGTGTGAATGATAAATTTTGTTAGTGGAAAATGTCATATTTCACTGCAGGAAGGAAGTGCAACTTTTAACAGCTTGGCCCTCAGTTCTGATAATATGAAGCAACAGCGTCTTCTTTAGATCATTTATGAGCAGGTTATTTCACAGCAGGATCCAAAATATCCAGTTTAAGCATTTACTTTGATCGCTCCCGCTGAATTTACTGCTCTCCGTAACTTTGCCCGCCCGGCTCAGGGCTTGAAAAATACAGAATATTAGATTTGCAGCACATTGTGCTTTAGTCACTCATTATTTCATCATTTCATTTCATCATTGTCATTTTTCTGTACTCTGTGAGCCCTCAGACACAAACGGAGATGTTTACTAAGCCTGTTGCAAATTGCCATGATGGCCGCAAACGTTGCATCAGTGTATTCTTTTTTTTTTTTTCACTGAGCTGTCTTTAACAAAGACTACAGATGTAAATGAGCTCTGATTACATAAAGCGCCGCTACAGAAAGTTGAATCTGATGTCACACTGTTTCGACTTTGTGTTGTGTTCGTCTGAGGAGCTGCTGCTGCTGAATGGCATCATGCCTTCAAAATAAAAGCACCATCATTGTCATCAAATGACAAACGGCAGATTATTTAAGCATATAGGGTGTACGAAAAGAAAAATTGAGTCAGTGATTGAGTTGAGAAATTGATGATCAATATGGGAGACTGGTAAAACTGTTAAACGTTCAGCTCACAGCCGCTCTGCACTGTAAACGCAGTGAACAGGTAGAAAGAAAAAGCAGGAGGAACCTGCAGAAATCACAAAGGTGCAGTCGTGTGAGAGACGACAGGGTGTCACATTTCTCTTCTTGTGACTTGCCGTTGTGTTGTCGAGAGGAGAGCTTTACTCAAGTAATTTTGCAATGCATCTTTTAATTTGTATTTCTGCCTCTCTCTCTCCTTACTGTGTCTGAACATCATCACTCACTCCGTGTGCCTCCGACGACAGCGCAGCAGATTTTTTTTTACTCCTCCTGAACAGTCGAAACTTTTCAGGGCTGTTGTTTTTCTTCCATTTTACTGGCAGGTTAATTCTCCATTCTGACTATAGGTAAATAATGAATAATGTAACCTGTTTAGCACCTAAATAATGTGAATCTCAGCAAGTATCCCATAAAAAAAATGTGCTCCAACTCTGCGGGTGTGCTGCATGCCAAAATCTTGTTGAAGCTCTGAGGTCAACAGATATATCTTATGCATGCAGATGTGGTCTGATATTACTTACTGTGTTTAATTCTAAAGAATAATGAGCGATGGGAGGCTGTAGGTGCAGCTACTAAAATCACATCGCAGGGGATGAAGATTTTCTCACCTGAAATGGATCCTAAAATAAACTTAGCTGCTGTGACTTCATCACATTTACATCCAGTCAGAGTCTGCACACTACATGACTTTGTTTGGTTGAGAAAAACACAAAAAATAGATGATGATGGTGGCGATGGTGGTGATGGGGGTGGTGGTGATGATCTACTGAGGAGAAGTTTTTTGTCTTTCATCACAGGCCAGTTAACCAACAGGAAAATCTCCCAAACTTAGCATATTCTCTTAAAACACTGCACAGTTTAATTTCACAGGAGGATAGCTTTGATTTCCTGGATGTAAGGAGGCCGGGGCTGGGAGTGCTGCCAAGTCATCAGGTGTGACACTATAGCTCACTTCAGTAGGACCTCAGTCGAATATCAAAGCACTAATACATTGTGTGTATTATTAGCATAATGCCTAGTTTGGGGGATAACAAAGCGCTGCGCACAGAGTGTGCTAAAGAAAATAAATGAGCAGTGGCGCTCACAGCTTGCTTGAAAGAACTTGTGATGTAGCTGCAGGCTCTGGAAATCTTTGCTCATTTTCACACGTATGCACACACGACATACACTCACACACACACACACACACACACACACACACACACACACACACACACACATGCACACGTCCGCATCAACAGAAAGGTCAGCAGTTCTACTTATCAGTTTCTCACCTCTCCCTCAGCATAATAATTCTGGGCTGAGTTCGACACCTCTTGCTGAGGGTGAAGAGCTTGTTGACGATGCGTCGCGCTTTGCTCAGCAGCTGCTGGTTGCTCAGCTCCAGCTGTTTGTAGCGCTGGTGAACCGTTGGCTCCATCTTCCAGAAGTACTGAATGGCGGACGTGTTCAGGGCGTAGAACGTGGGAAGCCGTCGGACGAAGTTCTGAAACTCATCTGGAAGGCAGAGGCAGATGCGAGATGAGAGATGAACAGGCTAAACTAACTCTCAATTTAGTCAGACCAAATGAAAGAATGAGTTTGCCGAGGCCACGTGGCCTCGAGAGCTGCAGGGTAAACTGAATGTGATGTTGTTTGACGTGTATGCTAATGGAGGAAGGCAGAGCTAAATGCGCAGGTTCGAGATACGATTTGATTTTTTAAAATACCATTAACGAACAGCTGACAGCTTTTCCTCGACTAACACGCCGAGTCTGTCTGTGAGAAAACAGTACGGACAATGAGCCCCGGTGGATAAAATCTTCAGAGCTGCTGTCTGCTGCACGCACACAATGCGCAGCAAGCAGATGAAATTTTCAAGGCATTCGGTAACAATAACGTCACCGCCGTAACCGTGATTGGTTGCATGGAAAATCTGTGCAAGTGCAACAGCTGATGAGAAAACGACTGCGCTGTTTGTAATTAGTTAACGTTATCTTGATAACACAGCATCTGATTAGAAAACCAATTAAGTGTCGATGGCTTCCCAAGTGATTATGCAAGATGTATTACATGTTCCTATGAAATTAATAAGTTGATTAAACAGCTTGTAATAAAACATATTAAAAGGGTATTTGGGGGTGCTTTCCATGGCCTACATTTTTAAATGAGACCGGTCCTCCCGAGAAGAGGAGGAGATCCGTAGTGCAGCATCAATGTTTGCTCATTTGATTTCACAAGTTCAATAAAGATGATCCCTCCGGACTGATAGCGGCATGCATGTAAGGCACAGCTAGTCTCCACACAGATGCTGCTGTCGGACAAAGGCCACGGTCAGGAGAGGCGCTGCAGCAGCCCCACACACCCGCCCGCAGGAAGGTGAGGCGCATCAGCATGTGTATTGTTTTTCTGCCATGTTACACACCACCTCTCATCGTCACCTGAGATAACTTGTCCGCATTGATGCAAAAATCACTATCTTCCCCTAACACAACCTGGAGTATTGATAGCTACACAGAACAACCAGGAGCAATCAAAGAAACATTAAGAAATAATAAAAAAAAAGACAAATTCAGTGTGACTTATCAGCGTGGTAACTTTGAAATGTATCGTGCATGAACGCTGTAAATTTGCCGCGTGTATGTCAGCTGTTGGAGATATTAGTTCATAGATTTCTCGGGTTTTGTTGGAAAATGCACCATTATTTTATCACCAAGACAACGATAACCTCATCCCCAGAAACCCACTCTGTCTACCCACCGTTATTATCCTGTCATCCACTGAAACCAGGGGAAGGTAACAGCACTTTAAAAATAGAAGAAGCTGTCAGGTTTGGAGGAGCACAAGGACAGACACTTTCCGGGCATTATTGAAAACAATCATGGGAGGATGGGGTGTTTTTCTTTAACTGCTAAACTATGATGATGATGAGCAATAGTTATTTTTGCAAAATATTGAAATGCATTTTGATCGGTCGGTACCATTTGGTGCATTCTGTGCACATTAGTCACCTGTTTCGTGATCCTGCTCGTTTCCTAATTAAAGCGCATCACACTCGGTGGAAGGTCGAAGCAAATCAGCTGACTGTGGAATCGTCATTTAACAATCAGCGGTGATTATTAATCTCTCTCCTCTGCTGCTGCTGCTGCTGCTGATGTTAGTTGTTGTCTATTAGATCCAATATACAAGTGGATCCCCTGTGGGGATTTCAAGGGAACTTACTTATTTTTCTTTATTTAATACAGCACAGCAACTGTGGATTCTCAGGGCACCTTGCTGCTTAAGTTATTGCCAGCTGCGTGCTAATCAAGTTGCCCTTAGTACAGAAGCATGTAGCCAGTAATAACACACTCAGCCAGCGAGGTGCACAAAGAAAAAGCTTAAGGCAGGGCTGGAGACCAGTGAAACAGCTAGATGCCCTCGCAGCCTGTGGATGCAGCTCGCAGCTTCAGTAATGATGGAGACACAGAAACAGAGCCGTGCTGGAACACTCAGTAAAATACGTGATTCGCTGTCAGGGAGACATTTTCGTATTAACAGTCAAAGGCTGCGCCAGGAGGCACGCCTGTTATTGATGAAATGACCTTGTACAAGTGAACACTTAACACAATGCTTAGCTGATAGCTGATGTGCCTGTTTTTTTTTTTTCTCCTATGTTACCCGGCTGATAATAAATGAGGTTAACCGATACAACCGAGCTGCACAGTATTACATCACAGGTTACATCATAGGCCACTAACAGATCACGGCAACTGTTTGTTCCTGACAGCTCCTCCTACGGCACTGAAAAACCTTCATTTGACTGAATCACCGCTGACCCGGTCACGTTACTGTAAATACAGCCCTTCCACATGCTGGACATTGACATCTGCAACACGCAATTTCTGCACGCAGACGCTCTGGAATCAAACGGTAGCTGTCTGTTCTCCCTCTGTCCATACGTATGACAGACCTGTCAACCGTCAGAGATTTTGTTCAGCGTTGCTTCGGCTGAGTCAGCTACGGCATTAATATCTCTGGCTGTATTAGGCCACTGAGGGACATGTTGCCAATCGATAAGCAGATCTGCTTTATAGCAGTATTGGATTTACAAGATTTTTTCATCAGTGTGATGAACTTTAATTTGTCAAACATTTAAAGGTCCGGTGTGTAACATTAAGTCAGGACAGAAAGTTTCCGAGACTTGTGTATCTACAGACGCTGCTGGGTCCTCTTCCACACAGACATGTTGAAGCAGCATGTTTCTATATTAAAACCGGAACGGACACACTGACTCTGGGGCCTTTTTGTGTTTTTTTTCACGGCCACCATAGTTTCTCCTTCAAGCTTGGAAGGAAAGGGTCGGGCGAGCAGTTTGCAACCCGGTCTTTAAATCTGGTAGATTGTTCAACAAACATCTATTTAATCTATTTTTGTAAGAAGTGTAAAGATCAAGAAAGTCCATGTGTGGAGGACGTCGTGCTGGACGGACAAACAAACACAGGACTCCTTCCTGCTGTTTGTCCCAGTTACCATATGCACATAGATTAAGTAACATAATTTGGTTAACATATGTAATGTGATGTTTTCCATTCCTACAAAGTGACTTTGACTTGCTCTAAGTGCATTCGATGACACATTAAAAGCTTAAGCGGCAGTGAAATGTACTTAAAAGTGGCTTGGTGGACACCATCATCATGTGAAATGATATCTTAAATTTAGTTTTTTATCCATACTGTTCACCTGAGCTGTTGAGTAATAGCTGCAACAGTCAGGTCTACCGATTGTTTTAACCAGAGGCAACCGTAAAGAAATGCTTTTACATTTATGGGACGGACGGACATTTTGCTGTCGAGACTTTATAGGCTATGAGCCCGTCTAACTCTCGGACCATCACATCCAAGTCTTTTCAGCTAATGGGGATGGATGTTTTCGTATCGGTTTGCAAGCTGCTGCTTTAAAAATTGCTCGTGTGTGTACTGATGAATTCCAATTACATGGATTGGATGCAATTGTCCCTTGTTTTCTTTGCCCATCAGCTACTCTAACAATAGGCTCTAATTTGCTGTCAGTGGGAGGGTCACACTCATTGAATCGTTGCAAAGAAGAAAAAAAAAGGAAAACACTGACCTGACTCCTCGAAGTCTTGGTTGGCCATGTTCCAGGTATCTCGGATTTTCAGCAAACTGACTTCCATAGCCCTCAGATCCACCTCGGGGCAATTACACTGTGGGTAGTCCACGGCGCACTGGCACCAGCAGTCATTGTTCCGGCACACAAACTGGCCCTCCTCATTACAACCAATGTAGCTGAGGGCTGCCTGCACAAACCTGGCCCTCAGGTATTCAGGCAGAATGGCCTGAAGACCTGCAGCGAGAACAAAAAAAGCCGAACACAAACATACGGATGAATGAAGCGGGAGCTGTGAGTGCTTTCACTACTGCAGAAAAAGTGTTGCACTAGATCTGTAAATCACTAAAGGCCACAATGTTGTTGTTTTTTCACCACGCCTGACATATGCTTGGCGTCACATGCAATATGCTGAGGTTCACTTTAAGTTTTATTTTTACTGCACAGTTCTGATACTTTTGTTCTGAATCATTACTGTCTGGGATTCACTTCAGAACTCTGCAAGCATGCATGAACAAAAAAAAAAACCCAAAGAGTGATTGAAGCTAAATTTGTTCTGACACTCTCGTGCTGCAGTTATAAGCTTGCCAGAGAACAGACACTGTGACAATTCCATCAGAAATTGGGGGAGTTCAATTATGGATGGCCAACCTTGCAAATGAATCTTGTTTTCGGGGCTCTGAACCAAAACGGAGCTGACAGAGTCGAGGTTGTCATAGTTACTGCATCCGAGAGGGCCCGTCCTTGTTTCGGTCACCTAAAGAAAGAAAAACAGGCACACAACAATAATCCATACTGAGAAAGAAACCCACTAATGGCATTAAATATACAGAGAGAGAGAGAGAGAACTGAGGAGGGAGCACATGACTAAATGTCATGCAGAATAAGATTAATGACACCCTTTGTCTTCACTATCTCCTCTTCTGAGAAACACAAAGTGCATTACGCATTATTTAGACCCCTCCATTGTGCAAATCATATTTAGGGGGAATGACTTTGAGTTTGTGGTCTAGAAATTGAGTTGCGATAAGGATCCCTGGAGTACAGCGTAATGAGCAAGTCCTGATGTCTTCTGTCAAATCTACTGTAACTCTACATTGTGTTTACCCATTACAACACCCGTAACATGCTAAAATCCATTGTGATGCCAGAGTAAGCATGTCCTATTCAATTATATATGCACCTGAGGATTTGTGTAATTGCAATATTGTTACAGGACGACACGAGCTGAAATGTGATGAGAGGATTGGCTCCGAAATGATCAGCGTCACCCGCGGAGCCGCTCCTCTAAAAGACCGCAACCGATTTAGCATTGCACTCCGGTGACATCATCCTCAACCCACTGTGGACATTTTTGAAATCTCTGAAGGTAACATCACTCTTTTTAAAGAGTTTTTAAAAGTCCATGTTTTCCTCTTCCTTGTCAAACTCCTGCCTACATTACCCACAATGACACTCTGCAGCAAATGCAGTCAGCGTGTTCTGCAAGTAGTGGTTGAAGTGGACTTGACCTGGCACGTCTTCTCTCTGGCTTTTAAACTCAGCATGGCTCTACAGTTAGCACCAACACCTCTCAGCAGGAAGGTTCTCTGTTAAAACCTGTCCTCCCCTCATGGACACCTGTCCCAGGTGTAGCCAACCATCTCGCCAATTTCAGCACCGGTTGGCTCTTTGACCCTCACCACCCGCTAAAGGACAGCTAATTGCACTAGCATTGCTAAAAACAACAAATTACAATGTCCCCGTGTGCCAAACAGCCCTCGTTGTTATCTATCATTACCACGTAGCTTCTACTACAGTTGTGCTTGATTGCGGTTATAATTTCCTTGCATAAAATTGAACTAAATTGCAGCTAGAACTGTTTGTAACGTGTAACCGGTGACTCAAAGCTCAACCGTGGAAGCTACAGCACCGTTTCTAACAGTCGTTCTTTTTGACTTTTTATTCATGCCCTTTATTTTTCAAATCAGCGGCGCACGGCAGAAAGCTCTGTCAAATGTGCACGATGAGAGCTTCCATGCTGTAACAAATGCTTTCTGGTCATTTTAGTGCACCTGTGGCGGAGTTGAAAACACAACAATGGGATTATTATTGCCGGTAGGTGTGATTACTTTAATCACGACCAATCAAGTCACCTTGATGGAGAGAGAATGGCGAAGGGCGGATTTCAACACAAAAACTTTTCCCCTGAGGAAAATGATGTGGCTGCGTGGGAGATGCAGAGAAAACAGAGGATGGAGGATATTAAATTACTGCAGCTTGAGAGGAGGAAACACATTTGGTTAGCACGAGTTTCTCCGCGTCCCAGGAGGAGACTTGTACAAATCTAGGAAATGGTTCAACGTCAGGAAATGAGGCGCCAAACAAGTTGGCAGGCGTTATCGGCGGGTTTGGCGCTGAGAGAGGGTCATCTACCAGCTACTCTATAGAAGACATGGCCACCTTATTAATCAACACTCATGCATCATTATGGCATTTCTGAATATCTGACAATCTGTCACCCAAACGCTATGTGTACATAATTAGCAATGAAATGATTCCTGGTTGAGCGACTTGTCTCTAAATTCGTATCAGGCAGCTTCGATCCACAAAAAGAAGATCTGCTCGGAGCGCTCTGTCATGAGTGGGCGGGACACCAGCTGGACACCAAGAGGGCAACTGAGTTTTACCTATTCTGAGTCAGGTTAATTGACTCAGAACAGGTCAAACCATGTAGGAGTGGAGGAAGAAGAACATCGCACCGATCTGACGCAGGTAGAGACAGCCGAGTTCAGCCTTTTCCTCTTGCTCGTATTTGAGATGTGAGCAGTTATTCGAGGAAAAAAAAAAATGTGTACATACCGAGGCCGGAGGACAGTTAAGCAAGCGAGCTGTGTGTACAAGGATTGTCAAAAAAGCTGATGTGTGTCTGAACACACAGCCTGTGCGGTAAACATCGCTCCGTCTTTGTGTCTGTGCCGAGGAATTAACTTTGCAACTCGCTCGGTAAATTCATGAAAACAGCGACTGTGATTTGTAGCCTGCATTTTTCACCTTGGCCTGTGACAGAATCAACACAACGCCGGCCCAGAAAAAAAAAACATAATGGAAAAGCAGTTTTCGTAAAGGAAGCAGAGTCCGATACTTTTTTGGGGAGCAAGAGCTAAATGACAGCAAACCTAACACAGTGTACAAGATAATGCTTCTTGTACAGCGTCTGTTGCTTGCTTGTATTTACATATATGAACCTGTCCTCCGGCAGATAAATGATCCACAGCTCCACTCGAGCTGAACGTCTTTATTTCTATTACCAGTTGGGCGATCTATTAAAACTCACCGCCGATTCTCTGCAAAGCAAAATCAGTGTTTACGTTCATTCTAAATTTAAATGTTATGACTCAATATGCGGGCTGACTGAATACAATCTAAAGAAATAGAAGGCAACCATTCCGATGGAGAACTGGCCTGCACTCCGCCGTCTAAATTAATCAGAGGCCGATGCATTAGTCGGAGGAGTTTTAATGCAGTAACAGAGTCCAAACATGCGTTGCAGACAGATTACACTGATTGAATTCCTCCTGGACACTGAATAAGGCGTGTACAACCTCTGTTTGTCTTTGTGTTCTGTTTTTTTCAGGTTAGGAACCGGGCCGGATGTTTTCACAGCGTGGTCGCTCGAAGGGCCTTGTTGTTTTAAAATGCTGTTGTGAACCGGGGGGGCCGCGGGCGTCACGTCGTGCAAATTCAAGTGATTGCTTCCACAGTACCGTTCCACTCTCCTGACGGAGATTGATCAATTTAATTGGGTTATTTATAACTTTACTAAAAGCAGCCGCCGTTCCAGCTTGCTGTCACTCCCAAGTGCCGAGCTCACAGTCACCGGTACTACACTTCATACAAAGACACTGTAGGTTCCCCTCCAGCAGCATTTGTGGATCCGCCCCAATATTCAGGCCAAGACTTTTAGACACAATGTGGCAACAGCAGCAGTGTGCAACCAGTTTAAACAGTGGCGAACACACCTTTACTCTGCAGTCCGATTAGCAGCTTCAGACACGAGGATGACAAGAAAGACAGCCGGGTCTAAACTATAAACAGATATCTGCACATGAATGCAGATACATTTTTTAAGAAGCTGCTAATTAGCATATTTATTATTGCTGATTTGATCAGATGTCGCCTGGCGTGTGAACTCACAGGAGAGAAAAAGGTGCAGACTCTAATAACTGGCCTAAGTATGAGAAGCCATCTTAATTTAGCAGAAAATAGATCCTGTGAGCGTGAAGTCACGGAGATGACGACACGCTGCGTGAATGAAATGAAAAGAAACAGGAAGTTGGGCAGAAACTTGCTGCGAGAAACAAAAGTTAAGTCAAAACAGAAGACAGACGTAAAAAGATCAGAAGTGTTTTGCCGCAAGTCCTGAAACATGCTACTACATCCAAAGCTCAAAGACATTGTATTATCAGATTTGTGCTGACAATAGACACACACACACACACACACACACACGCACACTCATTTGAGCACATGCTTAGATTGTTCACAATCTCAGCTCAATCATCCTTGACAAAAGCCTGATTTAGAGCACGCGTGTATCCGGGCTCCGCGGGCAGCAAATATAAACTGCCAACCTGAAGGGAAATCCATCTCCTTCGCTGTCACTCGCGAATTATTGCCAAACACCATGACGGTGTCTTCTTTTAATATTTTCCCAAAGGTCCAATAAAAGTAACAACATCTCCTTGCTAGATTAATGACAGGCAGCAGTGGTATCCAGCCAGGAGGAACAAGAAGGAAGACTTTTGCCGCTGTGGGCAGGAAAGTTGTTTTTTTTTCTTCTCTTGACAACTACAAGGTCAACGAGGAAACCAAACAGACATGGAGACGATTAAAGCTCAGAGTTCTGTGTGTATGATATTCATCTCATGTCTCGTTTGGCCTCCTGAACTCTTTTTTTTCTTAATTAACAACGATTTAATGTAGTCCTTTCATTAAGATGTCGTAATTTTAGGCAGGACGCTCAGACAAAGGTAGAGAGAGCGTGGAAGAGGTAGAATAACTGAATTTTATTATTGACACGTTAACACAATTAATTAAAATCAGAGCAGGCTCCGTGGGGAGCCACAGATTAATTTCCAACACAGACAGATGTCCAACTTAAAAGGGGAAAATTGACCAAATGCAAATCTAAAGATGGCTTTTCTATGCATAGCAATGAGACCATCTGCAAAAAGAACCCAGTGGAGCAGAGCATGTGTGCACAGTCAGCCTTCTCTATTAGAAATCGACCCCAAAAAAGAAAAAAGAAAAAAACTTTTTGTATATTTCCTCGGCTTCCAAGACCTCAAGTCGGCAAGATTCGCTGTAAACCAGCGAACATGCGAGATTCCAGTAAGATGTGATATGTAAATGACACGGATCGGTCGGTGGGGGAATTATTAATGTGCCATAATTGACTACAAGATAATTGTGCTGACTGTGTTGGAATAACTAACAGCTGCATTTAATGGAACATTTAATTGCACTTAAAGGCTTTCCTAGAATAAGCAGTTTGTGATGCTTACACATGCTGCGGACGTGACTTGTTTATCTTATCATGAATTTCACTTTGCCCCCCAGGCTTTTTGCCTTTTGATGGCTTCTTCCTAACTAAACACTCCTTTAGAATGAATTCATCCTGAATATTTCTGCATTCGCTCTACCTTCTGTTTTAATCACTTATTTTCATGAAAGCCCTTCTAGGGATGGCTGTTTAATTTATTCAGCCTCTAAACATGACGGTGCTTGCATCGGATAGCTAAATTATTTTGCTTTGCAAAGTGTTCACGGAGCTGATTTTGTGTCCACGAAGTGACAGGGGTGTGTTTCTGATCACAAATCAAATGTTCAGTCATTCTGTGCTCTTTCATAACATTAAACTGTACTGCAAATGTGCGACCGCAAGGAAAAGGATGGTTTTTAATAAAGCAGTGCTCAGATTAAAAGTCCAATCATACGAAATCCAAAAGTACAAAAAACGCTTCAGTTTTCCATTAGGCTCAGATTTTTCTCTAAATCTGTCTCCCGCCAATCACCGTTGTGCAAAGAGTCACTGAAGCAGCGAGCTCTAAAGCTGGCAAGTGAAAATGTCTCCGATCAGTGCTAAGCTTCATCGAGAGGGAATCTACATATAGGCCTATAAAATACTGCGCCGCAGCCAGGAAGGAGAAGAGGGAAGTTAAACTGAGGCGGTCGATTACAGATGGGTGCCAAATTACTGGAAAAATCAACACAAAGTTAACGTGTTTGATCATCACGAGGGAGGTAACAGCTCCAGCTTCCCGGCTCTCCAATTCTCTATTAGAGGAATGAATATATTAATCTATATCAGCGGCTCCAAACCTTTTTCCTCAGGAGACGTCTGACTGAGCCATTTATACATACATTATATTATAGATCGAGTTTTAACAATCATGCATACTCAACAGGAGAAATTCAATGTGTTTTCTTCCTCATGTTGTTTCTTATATCTTATTGTAATGCAGCACGAGCAGGCAGCGAACAGGCTGCTCATCACGCCTTTATCCTGTGAGAGTTTACGTCTTCAGTAATAATCTCAACTTTTCATTTCATTCACGGGAATGGAGCGAACGCTGAGCTCGAATTGGCGTGACAGACCCATGACAGGTCCTGATTATCGGACTGGAATCGATGGATACGGCTGCTCGAGGTAAATCTGAGCGGCTCATACAACGTAAGCCATAGAAGTTTTCTAGAAGGCCTTGCGATGCAAACCACGCCCCGTATGGAAGCACCGACAGCTGCTCTCTTCCTCCACCGGTTTATTCGGGGTTGTTCCTTTAATTGTCACCAGTCTGTACATTCAAGCGGTGGCAAGCAAACATTCCCAAGTGAGCCCCGGAGGCATCCTTTTTAGCTTCGTATTACACTCTGTCTGTGAAACTGCAGCTCTGCCTGCTGCCAGACACATCGCTCAGGGAAACAGTGCTGCACACAAAGTTGACACAGTTCCACTCCCGGCGGCCCAGCAGAGCACACGAGTGCGATGGCTGAGGACGCGTCGCTTCAACTTTCTGGAGCAGGTGAGAGCCAGAGTCGGTATTTGGCGTCGTAGCTGGATTGAACGCTGCACAGCTGCTCGTTTTCTGCAGCGGAGAGGAAGGTTAACGTCGGCCCGAGGTTTCCACTCGAGAGGGAACGCATGCGGAAACACACAGACTCGAACTTCAAGTTCGAATGAGAAGCACTGTCGCGAAAGCAGCAGAGAGCAGGATAGTCAAAAATAAAGACGTCCATTGGAAATGTGAAACATTTCACAGAATAATGAGTTATTCTTTTCTCTTGGCTGAGCAGGACGTCGCCACATCGTGTCATGATTTTACAGAGAGGCTGAGAGTGAATATTTAGAGCTAATAAATTAAATTAAATGAACGCGATAAAAGGAAATCCATGCTACGAGTCGGCCATTAAAGTATCCGCGTTATCTAAATCTTATCTCAGCGCAGTATTTAGATGGATGATAGCCTCTGTGTTATTGGTGTGTGTGTGTGTGGCCTGGGCAGGGCCAACGCAGCACTTAGCCTGTTAACATGGTCCACTGATAGAGACGGCCCCGCAGGCACATCCATTATTTAAAAAATGTAAGGCCTTAATATTATTGTAAGAGCGGTTAGGTGAGAGCATTTCGCTGATGAAAATTCATCACTGCTGCGAATCCCTCATATGAATAATTCCACGTTAAAGAAAAGAAAGAAAAGAAAACAGCATAAAATGTCACTTAGTGAGCTTGTGTTGTCAGATTGAGTAACAATGGACTTTAAATGGCTGCACTCTCTGCTCTGTGCAAGAAAAAGAAAAAGCAGAAGACGCATTAATGTTTCATGAAAATCGTCTCTCATTTCAAAAATTGCCTCATTCGCCGCACCTTTAAGAATCGGCGCCCGCTTAATCACCGCGGCGTGGTGAGATGTGAAAATCCACATTTGCATCTGAGATACGTTTACGCCTGTTTATTCAGTCTTTGAGGATTTCGATGCATGTTTTAAGGCCACTTTGTTGCACTGGCTTACACTCCAGTGTCAGCTGGCGAGGGATGAGCTTATAAACTATAAGTAAGAAAGGAAGAATATAGAACTGCAATGAGATTATTGCAGCCACGGGGGAGCAGAGAGGGGAACCTTTGGTAAGAAGAAAGTAAAATGTTATAGTGTGGTGTTACGTTCACTGAGTCTCTTCAAGAGAAGCTAAGCTATTTTCTTTTATAGGAAGTAAGAGTAACTTGAAAAGAGGCCAAGAGACCAAATTTGATTCTGTCTCTTCGTGTTTTGCTCTTCGGGCTTTTTAAGCAGTCGCAGATTAAAGAGAAATTCTTAAAAAACCTTGACATCAGAAGTCAGATATGAGCCGTCCTCGTCCATTTATACAATTATCTCTCCAAGGCGTCGTCACCTGTGACGTCTCAAAGAAACAAACCTATAGATCTTGTTAAAGGTTAAAGAAGTTGAAGACGAAAAGAAGAGCATTTATTTTCCTTTCTGAATAATGAAGACGCCAAAAAAACAACCGGAGCGCCTGTGATGAATTATTCATCCATGCGTGTGATAACAGAGGACGGAGTGCTTTAGTTTTTTTCTGTTTTGTTTATCCTGCCATCAAAACTGTCCCCAAACTCACGAAGCCGTGTTCCCTGCAACCGTTCCTCAGCAGCCATTATCTGATTTCCGCAGCTCGAGTCAAACTTGTTTCGCGTTCTCTTCTTTGCTCCCGACAAATGAAGCGTAATGCTGCATGACTGACTGAACACTCAAGGCTCAACGCTGCAAATTGGGTCAAACCTTCCTTATCGCTTCTCCTCCCCGTCAATGATATTCTCCTCCCCAAACTTTTCCTTTAATGAATCTTCAATACGGACGAGTCTGGGCTGCGAATCAAAGCAGCCATTGACGGATGCGGCGCTTCCTGTGTACCTGCCTGCACCTTGATCCCGGGCTAAAAGGCCTGCTAAATAAGGCCCGTCTGTCCCCGCCTCATCTCTTCTGCTCGGTCTCACATGACACCTTAACTCATACCACCGAATGTTTGACAGATGACGGAGGCTCTCAAAGGAAATTACTGAAATGGAAGGGCTGATTCATCACACGATGTAATAGCAGAGACTTTTCACTTCTATCTCATTTTCTCTGTCTTTGATTATTTTCCAGCGCTGCTCTTGCTCAGTCCTTCGGTCCTTCAGGCTTCTCCTCCATTTAAAACATGTTATCTCTTAAAACCAGGGGACCGATGCTTTTTTTTTTCTGAGAGGCAGCTTTGTTTTGGCATCCGTCTTCATCGGGGTGAGGTAAAAACCCATGTTTAGAATTAAGGCCTGCTGACGCTGTGAATATTTTACATCAGTCACCTGAAAATGCCTCACAAACAAATGCACCCCCAGAGGGCTCTTTCTCCATTCGTCTCAATCAGAGGGGTTTTTAGCAGCACTTTGGTTCAGTGGCGACTGCCAAATCAGCTCAACGTCCTCTTGCCAATTCACTTTAGAGAATGTACAGTTTTATCTCTGATGGACTGTATAGTGGGGCATCACTAAGGACAAGTCAGTGAAAAATGGGCTGCGGCTCAGTGAAAAAAAGGCCAAGCAGTTCAGTGTTTTAGCCGCAGCTACAGTCAGAACGAGGAAAGTAGACCCTGATGAGAATCTTCTGCTTCTCCCGTCCAGCTCTGTCTGCTTAATGTTTGTTTTCTTCTCCATGTAAGGACAAATCGCTGATCACCATGTGCAACGTGCAGCAAAGTTCTGGAGACTCTGATGAAGCGAGAAATCTAGACTTTGACTTTCTGGAAGCGATTTTAGATTTAGTCTTTGACTCTCTTAGAATTCAGACATTAAAAAAAAAAAATATATATATATATAATCTGAATCCTTCATAGTTTCAGTCTAGTTTTAGTTTCTAGCTGTGATTTTCATTCAGTGTCTAATTATTTTTTTTTATTATTTTTTATGAAAAAAATAAGCTTTAATTTCTCTGTCAAATTATTATAAACACATCAAACTTATTTGCAAGGGTTTAATTTAAATGCAGATTCAGGCTATAGGTTAACTTTAACATCTGTTCACTGTAATACAGGTTAATTTGAAAGCTTTTATTTATTATATATTATAGGTTAATATTTATGCATGCTTACTGTGTGTTATCTATCTATCTATCTATCTATCTATCTATCTATCTATCTATCTATCTATCTATCTATCTATCTATCTATCTATCTATCTACCTCAGCAGCTCAAAATGTTTCACGTTGAAAAGTTTCAGCATGTTCTCTCTCTTTCATCCTCCGTGTCTTTAATGAAGCTTGTTTTGCTTCAACAATAAAAAAACATAAAAACAGGAAAAAGAAAGATCATCTGTTAATTTAGCCTAGATTCTTCACAGTACTGTGTGAACGCGTGCCGGGGAGGAAAGAAGAAAAGCGAGCGCTCTGACAGCTTCTAGCTGCTCCCGAGCAGCAGGATCGGCCCCTTGGAGAGCGCTGCGCCGCTGACAATTGTGCTACTATAATGCAGAAAGTTGGCGGCTTGCGGCTCGGGTCGATGATTAACGGATATTTTCTGTGGGTCTGACAGTGCGGATTGGCTCTCGTAATGGGTTGGGTTGGTGCAGATGGTGAAAAAGCCCTGACCCGTGCTCAACCTGTTTTGTCTTTCTTAATGGGGGACGGTATCTTGCATTTTTTGAATGTGTGACAGCCCACCATGAGCATGTTAGTCCTCTCTCCATGTTCATCATGTAAAGAAGCTCTCTTTATATAGTTTGCATTAACAACACTGACCTGTGCTCACATGCTGGTCAATATCTTTCACTTTCTCTGAGCAATGTAACTTTCCAGACCGATACAGTCTGAAAGCGTCCTCATGCACAAGCTTAATGATGTTTTTATATCGATGCAATGTGCTCGGTTTGTCAGAGAAAACAAGCTGTTTGAATGCATCAACCTCGGCTCTGGGAAATTAGAGATCTTTAGGAAACCATGTATCTAAAAATTTGGTCATTTTAGTCTTCGGAGAATAAAGACAGTCTAGTGAAGTTAAGTAAAACATACAAAAACCAATTTAATCATCTGAAAATGGTCGGACAGCTGAAAACAGGGCCGGCAACAGATATATATAATTAAAGGATGAATTTACATATACATAAGTCTGTTTCCTGTAGCTATTTTAAAGTCTGTGACCTTTCCTCACAATCACATGATGACACCTGAGCCAGACTGCTGATGAAGACTGAGATGCAAACTGTTCCCAAGGTCAAGATCCAGCTATCACCTTTAAAAAGGTATTTTATTGTCACTGTACTCTGTACATCTCATCTCAGCACCGCGTGCTGTCAGAGCAGTGAAAAAAATATGTAAAAAAATGTATTCTTTCACACAATGCATCAGTTTTACCACGTGACACAGAGAGTTCATGTTAAAGAAATAAGCGGGGATCTATCAGCTTTGTTTAGGTGTGGTACGCTGCAGTCAGGTGCGATCACAGCATACAGTAAAGAAGCCGACGTTGTCTCAGACAGGTGTGTGTGCAGGTTGTTGATGCCCGCCACATCGCGTGACGTTAATCTGCTGAACACATTAAAGCCACGTGAGGATACGGATTCTTTAGAAAGCATAGAGGATTCAGCGCGCGCCGCGAAGGGCAAAGTCAGCCGATTCAATTCATTCTTGTTGATAAGAGCTGACAGAGTGATGAATGAACACACCCTGAAGGTATTAAGCAGTAAAAGATGCAAGGTGATGTTTACATCATAAGCATATCTTGATATGCATAGCACACAGGGTTCCGTACACAAGCCTGCCAATACACACATGAAAGAGCACGGCATCATGGGAAGTAAACAATAAGCCTGCTGCTCGCTTCATCACTCTCGTGGTTGAACTCATTCAGCGTGCATACATGTTTACTCCAATGTCACATCAAAGCAATATAAAGTGCATACAACGTGATGTTAGCGTGAGAAATATAATCTATATTTTCAATAAACCAGCCAGAGGAAAAATGTAGTTTGACCAAGTAATCTGATTAGTCAAATAGACACTTAGTACTCTGCTTGTGAAAATATAATAATGTGTGTGTGTGTGTGTGTGTGTGTGTGTGTGTGAAAGCTAAATCATTTCATTGTTCATGAAAATAAATGGCAGTGGGCCTGTGCATCACACCCTCCATCAGCTGCAGTGAAGGCTGGTTTGCAAAGAGGTAGAACGCTTCTGGTAAATTTCCATAAACTTACCATGGAAAGTTAAGTTTAAGCATAAGAATTGTGGAAATATTCCAAATCAGAAATTCAGTGGAATTATGGGTATTTATGGGAATTGGGGGTAATGTAAACAAACTGTATCATATACAACCATAAATATAAACATGTTGTTACTTTTTGTTTGTTAAACGTGTAATTCAATCAAATAAAATGTCTAAATGCAAAAATAACTAAATAAATAAATAAAATAACATTAAAACATTACAAATTACTGTAAATACACCGCAACTCTGCTGCAGCTAAGACTGGTGATGACAGCGTGGTAAAAAACACTCGTTCACACGAGTTTTCCAGGTGCGCAGAATGTCAGAAACAGAAACTTTCAGAGGAAGCAAACAAACATTTGCCACGATAAATGCAGCTCAAACAAATGCTGACACATTTAGTTCCTAAACACCTAAACGCAGTCTGAGAAGAACCGATCTGAGCTGGACCGCACAGCCGAAGCTGCTCAGATTACGAGCTCTCTCCGATAGGGCGGATTGTACCACTCTGGAAATCTGCAGGGATGAGATGCCCCAAAACGAGGTGTGTTTACATTCAGGTGACAAAGCCCTCCAGCCACAGCATGAGTTATGACTCTCATCTGTCGGAAAACAAAGGCGGAAGTAGTCCGCAGAGGAAGGAGGTCGAGGTGGATGGATGGGTCAACAAAACATTGGACTTTTAACATGGGAGGTTTGTTTTCGATAGCTGGCACGCAGCAACGGTTTCTTTTGACCGTAATGATCGGCACTCGATTACTTTTACCAAGCGTCCCCTAACGTTAATGAACTTCAACCCAAACGAGCCGCGGGGAGAACATCACGGCCACAACATCACAGACCACAGCCGGCCGCAGTGGAATTTAGGGGTGAGATGAGAAGCTATAAATATGAATCTACCACCAGCAGCCACTTAGCTTAGCTCCATGTGAAGAGTGAAAACAGAAGCAAAAAAGTTTGAAACCCACGGCTGCAGGAAAGTTTTTAGATCTAAGGTGGAATAAATCTAAGAAGATGTTTCTTCAAAAAAAAAGGTGTGGATGATTTTCTTCTTTTGAAGCGCCGTGGAAATATTTATTTGGAGGTGTTCTGCTCGTTAGGTAACCGGAGGTAGCGTATGAAATGGCAGCCGCGGGGTTTTTGGCAGAGGTCTTCGAGTGCGCTCACTATAAAAGGTTCATTAATTAAAAATGGTATAGTTGAAGTTTATCAGTCCACATGGAGGGTAAATGAGGTTCTAATCTTGTCAACCAAAGACTGAAGTTGCTTTATGTCCTTTAAAATATGCTTTAATAATCTGCAGTATAATGATTTTATGCATTTGAAGCAGGCCAGAGTTTCCCACCTGAGGGCCTATTGATGGCTCGTAAACTGCAAACAGTAATTGGTAGTAAGTGTCGAAGTACTTGGCATGTACTGACCACTGTAGAGTGTCTTAATTTGTTCCAATAGTAATGCCCAGAGGGGGAGAACATGCACCATTAATATCTAAAAAAAAACCAACAACACATAAACATCTGCTGCTCAGCGTGATTTAACTTCTCTCTCAACAATTAAAGCTTCAAAATAACAAAAGTATGTGGCTGATTTATCATTCCGGTTCACAGGCAGCGATATGAGCCAATATTTAATTAAAAGGACCTCGAAATATTCTACCATCATATTCTTTATTTATTTATTCTCTCATGTCATATAGGTCAGCAACTCAATAACTCAATGTTTGCATGCGATATAGAGCGCTGCAAAGGGTTCATGCTGATTTCAGAGAGGGAAAACATTGACTCAGAGTTCCCTTCAATACCAGCTCTTCTCATTAAAATTAGGCTAACCGGCTGATTGTAGGGTTTTTCATCAAATTGCACCATACTGGCCATGATTTCATTAATTCTTTAGTAAGTGAGCCAATCAAGACCACTCGCTATGTTTTCAAAATACAATAATTAGGTTTACCCGCTGAAACAAAATCTAATTTGAGCAGAAGTCTTCATGAAATTGCTGTAATCATACATGAAGAAAAATAAGTCCAACAATGGTCCTCGTTGTTATTGTGTTTGACAAAAGAGTGGCGAGCGTTTACCTTGATGGCAGTGGAGGCGATCTGGATGTGGTGCAGCTTGTGCAGGGTGCTCTCCCTGTCAATGAAGTAGGAGGCAGCCAGCTGGTGCAGAGCTTCCAGAGTCACAGCTGTGCCATTGGATTCAGTCACTTCAGACGTCCGACTCAACTTCCGCTTGTCCACAAAGATCATTAATGACTCTTCCCCTGTGAATACACACACGCAGACACACACACGCGCCCCATGAATGACTAATCCTCTCTGAACATCCACTCACATAATGTTCTTAGCAGTGCAGAGGTAAATATTAAGCCCCGCGCACCTTTCATCATTACACAAATATGAAGGTGTCTGTCTGCAGCTGCAGTATATTGCACAATTTACAGAGCTAAGCCTCTCGATACTAAGAGAGCCGAAGCTGTCAGAGGGCAGCGTATTGATGAACAGTGAGGAGAGTGAGGATCAATGGAGAAATCCTTTCTAACAGCATCGGGTTTTATGGGGAATGTGGTTTTAATTTGAAGAGACGTTAGAACTAACATTACAATACAGTACATTACCACCGGGGACAGACAAAGGTTAACACATCTCCACCGCAGTGTGAAAAGAAAATCCTCGATTGTAACAAGTAACTTTGTCTATTAGTGAGTCCTGAAAGCCTTTTAGCAACCCGAGATAAAAGTACGATGAGATTATTTCACGTGAATACAAACGAAGAAGCATTTCTTAATTCGAACACAATGATCTTCTTATTTCACTGAGGAGGTGGCAGGGATTAATTATAATTTATAATTAACCATTAGATAAAACAACTTTCAAACACTTGCACATCGCTCCGATAAAAGAGTCTACCACTCTGCTCCTTAAGGTAACAGTGTGGGTTTTTATTAGGCACACACTTTAGCTGTTGTACTTTGTTTGCAACGCATCATGTGCCGGATTCTGGATCCAATCTATTTAGAAAAAAGCAGTTAGTATTCACGGTGGCTTTGAGAGTTTATGCACAAGAGATCCGAGATGAAAAGAAGCAGCGGAGGAGCGCGGGGAGGAGATTGTGCAGCAGATAGCCATGGGAGCTTTGCTGCGCATTACGGTACTCTGGCTAACTTACATCCATTGTTATGGAAACAGAGATTCCATGTTGACTTTTTTTTTGCATGAATCAGAGAATATAAGCTTAAACAACCACAAGCAGCCCCTCCGTCACAGCTGAGACAATATTTGTGTATCAGTGCAAGAAGCTTTAGAGCTTCGCATTTGTTTAATTGCTAGATCTTTACTCTTTCTTGGCAGTTCACCATCATCTGATAGCCAACGGTTTGCAGAAACAACGATGGACGAGCAAAGGAAGAGGGGGAACTTTCTACGTTGGTCCTTTTTAAGCAAGTGATCTAAATTCAGAACAGGAACTGGAAGTCCCTTTGGCCCTTTCCTATTTGGGATTTCCACCACATCTGAAGAAATAATGGATAATTATACTAATTATGGAAAGCATCGCCTTCTTGATGCAGATTCTTTGAAACAAACAGCAACTAAATTTAGACAGAGGCCATGAAATGGTTCCTGGAAGTATCCCTGCTGCTGAAAAGGACCACGTGTTCGTCCTGGTTCTAAGCCACCTGGACGCAACCTCACCTTTTAACACCTCCTTTCTCCCACGGGTTCACATGGGTCAACGGAAATCAAAGAAAACCACAGCACATCTACTTTATTTACCTCCCAGTGTAGCAGAGAGCAGGAAGTGGGTTCCATACTTTCTGATAATGTTGTCAGTGATGGCGCCGAGACTGGGCCTCCTGCCCAGCTGCCTAATGGTCTGGAGGAACTCGGGGTCCAACGGCAAGGAAAAGCCATTGTTCTCTTGTCTCTCCAGGGCCAAGCTGTTCACCTTCCAGCGGCCAAACTCCCTGCAATGTCACAAAAAAACGCACGCTCAATGGAAGCAAAGGACACACGACACATGAATGCTACATGCAGGGACATTTGAGAAAACGGGTTCAACAGACGCCACACATTATTTGAACTCGCACACAATAGGGGTCCCTCTTTGGATTTCCATCATTGTAAAGAAAATGACGCGAGATACGGGAGCCATGAAACGTTTCCATTAGACGGCAACTATGCACAGACTAAAACGACCGCAGTCTTCTTGAAAAGACAGAAAACACAGTCCATTGTTGTGTTTTTCAAGTGGACGGAGCACAGTTTGCCTGTCAAGGGGGGGGGTTCATACTCAGATCTGTTCCTCGGTTTAAAATATGATGCCTGCATGACCTCTAAGTGAATCTCTTGTGCCACTCTTTAAAAGATAAATGGACTCGTGCTGTTTCCACCTCCGGCTTGGAGAATTGCATTGCACCATAGTGGAAAACATTGTGTTTCACCACCGATTTTGAATAATAGCACAATCTTTTCTCATCTCGAGTCACTTTTTGAGGAACTAGATGGGCTGTAATCACAGAATAGTCCTGCTGCTTTCAGGGCCTCTTTTGGAGGGAGCGGGCTTCAGCTGAAGACGTTTGATATTCAGCCTGGCCTCGGAGCACGCCAGCTGCCTTTATCTACCGCGTGCAGACTGAGTGCTGCTGCTTGATGCATAGATTAGCGCTATTGAAATACAGCTGGTAAAAAGCATGGTTCCTTGTAGAGGAGAAATTGAAGACCTTTCAATCACTGTTGGGTGGGTGGGTGGTTGACTTGTCAAGTGGAAAACGAAACACAAATAAAATTGGACATGCAATTGAGTTTGAATGTGTCGTTGCATCGTGAATTGCCCACACATACTGTACCTCTTCTTTCTCCTCAGTACTATACATCCCATCCTTGTTCAGAAGAATGACACCAGTAATAATAGAAAATATTAGAACATTTTGAAAGATTGGCTGAGATGATGGCTAAAATTCCATCTCCACCGCTACTGAGACAAAGACATCAGAAGCAGTTCAGAGATGAACAAGTTTTTATTACTTCGACGTGGTTCGATGAAAATGCAGTCTGGAAGACGCAGTAACAAGGCAGACTAATTTGACCGACCGGCAGCTGCTTTCCATCTGTAGCTTGTTGTAGTTTAGATGTCAGCTTCACTCAGCCATTTCCTGCAAATCTCTACCTCCTGTTTTGTGGTTAGAGGCTGTGTGTGGCAGAACATTGACCATGATTTGTTCCTGGTTTGAGTAAAACTGTTGTTGCATGTTTTACTCCATGTTTTCTACTTTATGACTTGAACACCAAGGAGAGGCCTAAAAGGAACGAGCATGCCAGGGTTGGTCAAATGGAAGCCATGAAAAGGTTCACCAAGTGTGACAACAAACATCAGACACACACCTCTGACATATACACTGTAATGCCATTAACAGTAATGTACTGAGACTGAGTTTTATTTCTCTCACGGTTTCACTCATGGTAACACCCACCGTGTGCCGCAGGACCTTCAAGCCGTCAGACTCTTTAACACCAGCGTGACACATCGTAGCACCTTTTTATTGGATGCATGCATGCCCTTATTTACATCTTACTTAGATCATACTACGCTGTTCAATTAATTTCCCCTGTGCTAATTACATTTACAGTGTATAAATACATCCTGTTATACAAAGATATATATGTGCAATTGAGGATGACACCACACACAAAGTGTGTCTGCAGCATGATTACTCTCTTGGCTCCAGTTTGGTCTCCACCAACCAAATCTTGCTTTTTTAGCCACGAGGTGTTTCGGCTGCCCTCAACAGCTAGCCGCTAACTTATGTGTCAGCTTTCTTCTGCTGCTGGAAGCAGGATTGATGAAGGCAGTAGAGACTGAAGCATCCAGTAAAAAAAAGACAACTAACCGATGAGCTGAAAAGAAGCTGCGTTGCAGGTAGGTGATGAATCTGTGTGGATTGATTGTTTAGTGAAGGTTATAGGCTGTAGCTTGTTATATTCGGGCTGTATTTTGCTTCACTGTGCGTGTCATTTGGATTAATCCAAAATAGACATCCTCATCTTTTGATTTTATCTCTCGGGAGTCTCCATTGATTGTTAAGACGATACACAACGGGGGAATTACTCAATCTATATCGCCAAACTCTCGTAGCATCCCGTCCACATAATTTATCAGGCGGGCAGACTCTATGCAAGCTGCTTTTCAAGAGCACAGGACTGCACAAAGAGATACTGTAGCTTCTGCACTGTAACTGACAACTGCTGTGTGCCTGAACTGCCAGCTTATATGGATTCTGAGCAGTGAAATCTGTTAACTTTTAAAAATTTAAAGAGTTTTCCCACAGCTTGGGAAGACTCTTTACAAAGGAGCAAACTGGGTGTTCTGATGTGTCTTTTTCTCTCTCTGTCTCTCTCTCTAACATATATACAACCTCCCCCCAACACCCTGTAGACACACACCAACTCCCTCATGCAAACACGTAATGCATTCACACACAAACACACACACACACACCCCACAGCTGCAAGCATCTCAACAAAGCTGCCCTTGCCGCAACAACTTTGCTATCGCCCAGAATATCGCAGAGCCCCCATGGGGGGCCGCGGGCCTGCTGCCAATCAATTTCCCACCAATAACAATGACCCCAAGAGAAAAATACAAAATAGAAAACAGCTCATTAAGACCTGTTTCATGTCAGTGTTTCTCTATAACGAGCGGCCATTAGTGTTTCTCTCCGTCCACTGGGGCCGGCTGAAGAAGGGAGCGAGCACAGAGAGAGAGAGAGAGAGAGAGGAGGACGGAGAGCTTAACTCTGATCGACACAGGCGCCTTGCAACGTCTCTCGCTGATGGACATTTATGAATGTTGCCACAGCTAAGCCGGAGAATGCGGAGCCAACAGACACCTTCTGCACACGGCTCACATAGAGCACAAACACGAGAAGATCTTGCGTTTCATGGAAGACTTCAGGTTTATCTTACACTTAACTGTTTTCAGTGAGATGCTGAGTGACTGGAATAGCCTATCAGACACGGACATGCACACACACACACACACACAATAACGGGCGGCGTGTTCATTTCACCTGCAGCTCTGCTCAGCAGGGGGCTCGCTGCACATCTACCTGTCAGCCGCGCCCCCCTCTGAGCAAGCGGGAGCGCTGTGCACTGGGAGGTGAAGAGCTGCAGGAGCTACAGGGGCCCGAGATCAGACCAGGAGAGTCGTAGCCTGCTATCTGTCCATCACAGTGTACAGGCAGCCCGAGGGGGCCGCTTGGTGCCCAACATAACAAATCAGGAAAACCAACCTGGCAGATAACCTGCTGATGCAGTTGAAACACGCCACTGAGCATAGCGATGTAGATTCAGTACAGTATTTGACTGAGCGGGGCTGATGTTTTCTCCTGAGGCGGGTTAACGGGGAAACAATTGGAAGAGAATGAAATGTTGTCATGGACAACGCGGTGTATTTTAAAAACTAAAAAATATAAACCCGCCTTTAAGGTTGAAATCAGCAGTTTGTAGGTTAATTGAAACTTTTGAGAGAAGCTCCTCGTAAATCAATAAAATAGATTTATTCTTATTTTAATAATTTCACATCGAGGAGACTTCCATCAAAGAATCACTGTGTGTGCAATTATGCCTGATTTTGTATTACACGAACAATTACAGTGGCACTGGCCCACATAGACTATTGTTTAGATTAGCCTCAATGTCATTATTCTTTGTGAAAAATACCTAAGGGAGCGTCTATATAAAGGCTGCTGCAGGCTGAAATCCTGACCCTCTGGTTCATAAAAAAAGCCCACGAGCTGCGTTAAGACTAAAAGACTGGAAACCACGGAGCGGGGCTGCACCACGTCTTTCAAACTCATGGAGCTAAATTAGATTCTCCTAATGCAGGGTCAATTTGAAATCCCTTCAGAGCGATCTGCACATTAGTTCAGTTGTTTGCTCCTGTATTAACCTGAACAGCTCTCGTTACAGGAATCTGGACAGAATTATGACATATGAAATTTCCAGCATGTCACATCTTGAAATATTGCACACATTTTCCAAAAGCATGTTCTTTTTCAGCTTTGTTGAAGTAGAATCGATGCTTAAAGTCGCTACGTGTGCAAGCTTAACGGCTCTGCAGCTCTTCTGTTGTCATCTCAACTCATCATGAGAACATTTGAATGTCAGAGAAAGAAAAAAGAAGCGGGGAATAAAAGTAAAAGTAACGTCTCGTCTTTGCAGGTGTTCTGAATATTTGCATTTATACATCGTCTCCAGCAGCGAGCTGATTACCAGTGAAGACACTTTTCTTCCATCTCTCATTTCCTCGCTGTTCTACTCGCATACTGTATAATGACTTTCCAGCAGTTAGGTCCAGATCATTGCTCCACATATCAAAACTCTGCGTTCAAACTGTGATTTACTGCACAATATTTACACACTGGAAAAAAGTGGCATTTATATAGTAATTAGTCCACAATTCGAGGCGTATTAGTGATTCGAGGGGAGAGAGGTTAATTAAATGACTTCCTTTATTTGACAGATTTTCTCAAAAATGTTTCATTTCACATCTGACTTGCATACAGGATGCCATAAAAACAAGTTTTTTCTCTGTGTGGCACAGCTTGCTAATTTGTTTTGCCAATGAAACCTAACTGCTGATTAGATCACGTTCACTGGCATCGTTCTCTTCCAAATGAATAAATCTTTGTGAAGTTTTGTGTCAAGTACTTAAAAAATAACCATGAAGAAAGTTCATTCATGCTTTAGTGGATATTATCAATAGTTTTGCAGATAATTCAGATTATGTTGATAAAATACAAATAAAAGGCCAGAAGATAATTAAGATTTCTTTTAAAAGTGCGGATGTATGATCTGACCTGAAAAATCTAAAACCAGCAAAAAGACCGCTTTGCAATGCTTTACATCAGGGATCTTCAACCAGGAGGAGGTCCACAGTGGCACTCCGGGGGGGTCCATCACATTTTTGTCATAATAATTGACAATTTTCACCACGATAATTTGTGAGAATAGAATGAGACTGCAAGCATGAATATGCAGCGAGCTACTGAACGGATAATCTGTCACGGTAACAAGACCTCGAGCTCGACATCCTACAGCTGCTCCTTCCACCTCTGCCGAGGACATCATCGTATCAGCGAGGTACCTGACATCCTGGAGCTAAATGTTTCTTTGTTGAATAATATAATAATACAAATAAAATAAAAGTTATTCTAAGCCAGGCTTTAAACTGTGACACATTCTTTAAAAAATGAATTAGACGCGGGGCTCGCTGCTCTGTTTATTTCTTGTCGAGCGGGTCCTTGGGCTGTAAAAGACTCCTGATTTACATTTTGACCAAAAAGACCTAAAAATACATATTTTAAAATCATCAAAGCTCCTGGAGGAATAATTAGATGGAGGAAAACAGGGCAAAAAAAAAACTAATAAAAGAATAAGTTCATTCTATTTATTAATTTGGCAATTTATCCAAATGGATGTGAATCAATGTAAAGCTGATGAGACATTTCCGTTACTTTGATAGACAAACATTTACTTCTCATCAAACAGACCTGAGCGAGAACACATTGTTGTGTTTTGTAGCTGGGTTACCCCAGATACCAAAATAACCCGCTGTGCAAAACAGTTGGTTGATGTAGACTCAAAGTTATTTCAAGGACCTCCCCAAAGAGAATTGTGCAAAATGGGAGAAAAGTCCTTCATGCTTCATTCAGTAAGATAAACCAAATTACATTTATTTGGAAGACCTTGTGAGCAAACTGCGACCGCTCTGGTGTTTCCAATGTTGCAGCTTTTTTTTCCCCTTTCTTGGTTTAATCTGATGTGACATTGATCCTCCTCATCATGCATGTGCTATTAGCAGCAGATAAATTAGTTTTGAAATTAAGAATCACAAACAAAGAGGCTTTTCATTTGAGCGACTTCAGAAGATATCCTACAGATGCCAGTTGCATAGCGAACGTTTTCCTGAAAGGCACCTTCGCGATGGCACGCATCAACTTTGCTAATTGAGCTACTGATGATCCAGTTTTTACAAGAAGAGAGTTGGACGAGTCAGAAGAGAGTGGGAGTGAGGAGGGAGAGAAAAACGGAGAGAGACTCGTGTCTTTTAGTTATCCACCCACCGCGGAGACAAACGGAACGAAAGCGAGATCAAGGCGGGGGAAGAGAGAGTGTAATGATGTAGTTAATAGCTGCTGGTTGTGAACGCTTCACGAAATTGCCACCAACAGTTTTCCAACATCAAACAAACATCAGACCATTAATTTGTGAAAATCCTATTAAACCTGCTGAGAGGTCCTATAAACGAGACAACACACTGCTTCCTGCTCATTTTTTGCCTTTGAAATGTATACTCGAGTAACACTTAGCAGCATCAAACACTTGATTACCACCTAAAACTGAGAGCGTTGACACGGGCGCTCTGAACCTCCTGCAGAGGATTAGGATTGGAATTGCACCGGGGAAGCAAAATGGTGCAAGAGAAAACAACCTTGAAGGATGAAGGAGAGTCCAACTTCATGGACATCTTGTTGAGCTACAGAATAGCTGTCAAATACACTTCACCGACATCACTGAGCATTTTGTGCTGTTCCTAAATAATACTCAACAGATGGACGTAAACAGACTAAAGTCACTCATTATTACTCATTATTCTGAAGGCTCTCCTGGGTGTCCTGGCAATCTCACAATGAATGCCTGCTAATGGCCAGAAAACAGACCAGGGCATAGCCCCCAGTAAAATTAAAGTTCCCTTTTACAGTGATTTCGATACAAATTTAGCAAATGCGAATTTAACACTTTAATTAGCGAGCTGTAGAAGGCCTCGTATCAGGCCGTCCCTCCCCTCCCCCCCGCTTCCAATCTTTATGCCAAGTTAAGCTAATCGTTTTCTGGCTGGACCCATATATTTAGCGTACAATTGTCAGAGTGGTATCGATCTTCTCTGCTAACTCATGGGGAAAAAAAGTGAATAAACATATTTTCAAGGTATTTCTGTAAAGGATAGGGTTTACTGTCTGGAGACGAGATGTACGCTGCAGTCTCCCAGTCAGGCGACCTCCACGACCTCCTCCCCGAGAGGTTCTGAAGCGCCACCTCTCATTTGGTGGAATGAAGCTAAAATCTTATCTTCATTTCGTGCCTTCATGTGGAAGTGAAAAAAAAAATCTCTGTTTGTGCGAGCTGCTCAGACTGAAGACTGCAGTCTCGCTTGAATTACCTGATTGGCATCAGCTGCTTCAATCATGCTTCACCATCAGCAGCTCATTCATCAGCTCCTTGGCTACCAGATGACTAGTAGAATCCAATCATAGTCGTACAGGTGTACGCGGCGGCCTTCATGACCCGGCACTTCTCACTAATTGCTCTGCCGACGCGTTCATGCCAACAGTTTGCTGCTGCAGCTCCCTCCACATTCCAGAGCTCCTCCTTAGATGGTGCTCTCAGTGAAGTTAGCAGTACTTCCTTTGTCAGACTCATGTGTTTGTCTGACGCATCCACCCTGAGCTTTCATCTACTTTATGTTAACACCATGATTCCGCCGACACTACACCTTCATACATATGTGCTAATTTTATGCCTATACGAGGGGCAGCTGTGGTTCTGGAGGTGGAGCTGGTGGTTGTCCGTTAATCAGATGATCGGAGGTTCTGGCTCCTCTAGTCTGCATGTCGAAGTGGGCAAGATACCGAACCCCAAAATGCCATCGGTGTGTGTGAATGTGTGTGAATGGTCGGTCCAGACTGTGCTCTGTATGTTGACTCAACAACAAATCGATCTCAGAGTTTCTATCGAGGTAGTGAGGTTGAATAAACGACGTAGCTGGAGGTAATTCACACCGATCTCGTTCCCAGGTGAGTGTGGTTAGTTGTCATGGTGATATTGGGGAGAGTGATATGTCCTCGGGTCAGACAGGAGCGTTTGATATCAGTTCCTAAATTGTAGACACACAACATGTCTTGTTTTCTCTTGTACACAATGACTACAACCAGCGCAAATGGAGTTAAATAAATACAGGCTAAACGTAATTCTAGTCCAATGTCTGGGAAATTAATATGGACTGTCTGAGGCATGTCTGACGTGACATTAATTAAAAAGTTAGAAGTGAGTTGATTAAATGCTATTTTGTTATCGCCGATCGTTCCAGACCTCTGACCTTGAATAAAATCAGACGCAGACCTTTCAGTAATAAGGTTGAGTACCCTCGCTCTAGTGGATCAGCAGGTCTATTACACGCTTCGTCATGATTCTGTGTGTGTGTGCGTGTGTGTGTGTGTGTGTTTGTTGCTCAGACACTTTGAGAAGTCCCTCAAAGAGCAGAGCGTTTTCCACCAAATCAGTGTACATTATGACTACTTGCTCGAAATGGTCACATAAATGTCTCTGACTAAACTGCTCTACACCCTTTATAGAAAATAGAGGATGCCGCTCTATTTTCTTTTGCCTTTAAGCAAAGTGTAACATTTAGGTTTCTTTCAGAAAATGAGGTAAACGTACAATTTCACCTTATCCTGCCTGCTAAGGCCATCCAAACGCAATTTTGTGAGACTGAAATGCTGCACAGTGTGAGAGAAGGCTAAAATGTCGTAGGAGGGTGAGTTTTGTTAAAAAGCAATTGCGTTATTGATTCGTGGCTCCCGTGAATATCACCACACCTCTGAGAGCAGAAAAGCAAGGGCGAATCAGAGATGGCGTGATTTGCAGGAGGGTTTGCTGACATGAGACTACTGATCCCTTTTTGTAACGGCAATTTGTCATAACGCTGTTGACAAGAGACTTCACTGCGCACGCAAAACAAAGAATGCCTGGAATCACATTGTGTACATAATGGGGAGAGCGCGCACTGTTAACACACACTGTGCACACACACACTCGACCTCACAAACGCAAACAAATGGAGTCAGAAGAAGAGCCACCAGCTACACCACGCGCTGTAAGACTGCATGTCCGCGCCGCTTACGGACCAAACTGAAGTCTTTAGAGTTATAAAAACATACGCACGACCTTTGTGGTCTTGAAAATTGTGTTGGGGCTTAAAGAAATTCCCATAACACTTTATAGCAAGGGCACACGAATTGTGACAAATTCATGCATGAAAAATCATTAATTCATTCATTCATAGGTCATGAGCTTCGTTTGGCATTTTTTCTTGAAGATATTTCATTTAGTGGTCCCTCCCGCAGTGCAGAGACGTGTGTTTAATAGGTTAATTGCTGAGTCTAAATTGCCCGTAGGTGTGTATGTGAGTGTGAATGGTTGTTTGTCTCTGTGTGTCCTGTGATGAGCTGGCGATTAGTCCAGGGTGAACCCGCCTCTCGCCCAAAGTCAGCTAGGATGGGCTCCAGCCCCACCGAGACCTGACGAGGAGAAGCGGTTACAGATAACGGATGAACGCAGCGATGGTTACTAAGCGCTATGCAACCGTCAATAATAGGCTACTCATTCATGTTCAAGCTGGACCGGGTCAGTACCCCTGGGTACCTGTGCACCGAACCTTTTCCCCACCCGCCAAAGCCCGACTATTATTTCTTTCACATTTCTGATCGTACATGAATGAATTTCTAGTTTTTCACACATGAAGTGATGATAATACCTTTACTGTAAAGTGTTCCTGCGGGCTCACAACGGTGACGGTAAATAATTGTTCACCTTCGTGAAGATGTCCACAACAATAATTGCTGCTGAGGAGCTTTTATTGGTGATTTTTTGCTTTTAGCTGTGACAGATTTCTTACTTCCTGTACACTGAAATGACAGCCTGCCATTGACTCGGCGTCGGTTTTGAATTTTGAAGTCCTGCTAATCAATTTAGGGCTGGATGGGATGTGCTTCTTTCTTCCTGGTGCCATCTACAATATAAACTGATACTGCTGATACGTTTTGATATAAAAACCTTGACAAAGTATAACCCTTCAGACACAAATCAATATGTACTGAGACCGGGAAGCAGGCTGTATCCCAATGATTATAGCTCAGACCATCCGTACAAAATATAGTCAAACATTCGGAGTCTCTCTTTCATAAAAGCTGCTTGCATGGACCTCTGGCCCTGATAACTCCCCCATCTCACACTTGTCAGAAGCCATAAGCTCTGCGCTAGATGAAGTCCTCGTCACTGCCATTGCTGCTGGTGATCAAGAGGATGAGGCCGCTCTGCTTCTGTCCCGCAGACACATTCAACCTCTAACGGGAGGACGACATACTTGTCTCCACAGCAGCTCTCTCGTTGAACAAGCTGCTGAGGCATTCATGTATGAGAGAAAACTGTATTTCCATAAAAAAACATATCCCGGTATACTCTGCTCGCAAAGGAAATCCATAATTATTCCAAGAAAATAATGTATTGATTACAAATGACTATTTATAATCCGGATCAACCCTCTGAATGCAACTGCATTCTAAACTGTGCCACAAGGTCAGATTTGACTTGGTTGGAAGTGCTGGGATGGATTTAAAGAAACAGCCCCAACAATAAATGAAGCATGAAATGAACCAACAGCATCCAATCATGCAAATATCCAATAATTATAACATAACCTTACCCAGGCATAATAGTTTTAGATTTCACTTGTGCAGATATGTTTGTAATAAACATCTCACGATGGTGGAAGCAGCAGCTTCCTCTCAGGAAGAGACCACAGTTCATGACTCATTCCCTCTCAACACAGACTATTAAGGCAATCTTCTTCCAAAGTCCTCCAAACTAAGCAATAAAATGGTCTGTTCATCATTGTCTGCCAAATTGTTTTATTGATCTGGCATCCAGAACTGCAGGACACTGTCTAACGGTGCTTTCCAAACCATTACACAATGATTAATAGAAGTGTTTGCTATGATTTGGCACAAACTTTTGGTTAAGGTCAGGGGAAGGTCGGGAAGATCGTGGTGACGGTGCACAGGAAATAATGTTGACTTCTGACATTAATGGTCGTGGATGTAAAAATCACACGCTTTGCTGACCCAACCGTCAACCCTGACCTCATTAATGAGGAGTTTTGTGGTGCGCTAACAACAGACAGACAACAGTCAATATTCATATTGGATTGTTTGGGTCATTTTAAGCATTTGCCTAAAGATGCTTGATAACTTTCGATGAGAACAGCCTCGGCTTTCTTTAACCTCAATGTGACCGCAACTCGAAGTTACGCTAACTGTTTTCATGAGTGTGTATTCACTGAAAATGGGAATCCTTTTATATCGACACACACTGTGGCTCCTCTTCCATGTGGAAGTGTTTGCTGTGATTCTAGAGTGGACAAATGAAACACCGGCTCCAGATAGCAGCCAAGAAACCAAAGGCCCGAACATTTCTCGTTCACGAAGACGGAGAGGGTGAAACTAAGTGACTCCAATCAGCAACTGTATGGCAAGCTTCTGCCACATCCTGCAAACTGACCTATGACGTCATAGCGAAATTTCAGAGCGAAAGAAATAATTAATTTCACCGAGGTCTAACAGGGTGCATGAAGGTGCACAGAAATGTGAGTGTGTATCCATGAACTCAACAATTTCCTCCAAAACTCTTTGATTTAACACCGAGTAATTTATATAACATGACATATATATAGCTATTACCATAACTGGACACTTGTGTTTTGTATTTCCCTCTTCAAAATAGATGTAAATGTATGTTTACTATAATATTTCCATTGAAGTTTGTGCTCTTCTCTTCTCTTCTCTTCTCTTCTCTTCTCTTCTCTTCTCTTCTCTTCTCTTCTCTTCTCTTCTCTTCTCTTCTCCATCCATCCATTGCGCTGCCCATTTATTCCATCCCATTTCATAATCTCTTTTAAATGTGCCATCCCATCTAAAGCGTTCGAAGCACAATGGCGGAATCGCAAACAGAAGACAGAGCGAGCACAATAGGCTCTGCTGCGTCCAAATCTAAATGACATGATTACACTGTGCGGCAGGTATTGTGGCGTCATGCTTCTGCATTCTCTCCTCTCTACAAACATGTTTGCATGTAATTGAAACACTAATCACTCCATAATTACAAGAGACAACTCCTTACATCAAATGAAGTCAGTGCAGAAGCCCCCGCAGGGCTGACAGGAGAAGAAGAGAGGAGAAAGCATGGGAGATGAGGCGTGATATAAAAGTTATGGCCCATGAAGAAGAAGAAAGGAGGAGCTGACATTTTTGACTAATATGCTGCTGTCTGTGAATATGGCTCGATTACACACAAGAAAATTGTGGAGCAAGAAGCTCCTCACGTTCACGGGAATGAGTTCCCGACACCCCGAGCTTCTCAATTGTTAAAGCAAACAAGCTTTTGTTCATTTTACACCCGTTTCCACGTCTGATATCGCTAATTGAACTCGTGCTATGAGTGAGAACAAGAAGATGAGCTAAAATAGATACACTGTTAACTGATTCATTTACATACACAGGTGTATTTAGGAGCAGCTGACAGCTTTCAATATTAAATCAAACGCCCAAAGCTGTTAAGAGATTCACAAACCGTCGCCAGGAGACGGGAGAGAACGAAAGAATGGATAGATGCTTTAAAACTGCCATTATGGCTGATATAACAGGTGCATTTTTCTGCAATCACAGTGGAAGTAATATTGTTAAGTGCCACTATGCCTGCTTTATTATTTTTTTCAGCTGAAATCCATTAATTCATTGCTCCCATTATTGCATTTGATCAGACCTTGAGACGAGAAAACCTTTTTTTCATTCAGAGGATTTGCAGGTTTTGAAAATCACATCTTACATTAAACCGCCGTGACAGAAAGCTGTAATTCTCCAGGTGTTTTTAATCCGGCCCTTTAATGCAGTCTAGATAGAAGAGCACAGATCCGTGTGTAAAAAATTATACACTTTATAACTCCTGAGTAACACTCCCTTCAAATTTTTATTTTTATTTTTTAATTTATTAGCATAATTAGAAATTGTTACAAGCTGCTCCGGTGCAGTGACCGACCGGCCAGCAGGGGGGGATAAAGCTCTGGTTCCTCCTCTTTGTACTCCTCCAGTCCTCCTCCTCCTCCCTCCTCCTCATCCACAGACTCCCCTCTCCTCTGCCCCTTGACGGGAAAGGCCAACTGAGCTCTGGAGAATATTTATGAGCGAGGGAAAGCAATTGGTTTGAGATCATTCGACAAGGGAGGGAGGGAGAAAAGGGGGATGGGGGAGGTGGAGAAAAGGGAGAAAATGTGAGATGCACGTAGAGATAAAGGCGGAGACGACGGAGGTGGATTTAAGTGTTTTTATTGAAACTTCCTCTAACCTGGTGGGTAATTAAAAGTAATGAGTCATTGCCGTTCCTCTGTCTCTGCCTCTGTGTGTACGCTCTTGCATTCTTATAGCGTCTCGCTCTGTAGTTACAAGAACCGACAATCTGCACGGGCGCTGAGGGAAAACTGTTCAGACTCTGGGCGATTTGGCTACTCCTTCCACAGATTTAGGATTCCATCACACAGCGGTGACGATTGAAGAAGCAATAACAAGACTTTTACTGACCCATAAAGGAGCGTTATGTGTCTGCAAGAAGCAGAACGGTGTTGTTGATCAATACGAACGGCTCAAAGATTACTTTGCCTTGGCTTTCAGAATTCATGAGTCTGTTCTGGAACAACACACACACACACACAAAAAGCGGCGCAGCCCGCTGCATTTTGAAGGCACTTCTGATCTCTTCAGTTGTCAGCTAACTGGCATCCTCGACTGCTCAGCGATGGATGAGAGTGCTCCGGGTGCAAGATATTTAAAGACTTGTTTTTTCAAGACAAGGAACACAAATGACAATGCTGGGACACTGTTCCACTTCTCAGCGTGGTGAAATTCGACTTCCATCACTTGAGTTCCCATTGAATTTTTTACTCTAATTAGTCAGCTTACTTTTGATCTTCAGGGGGAAATTGAAAAGGCCACTGGAGCTCAAGGAGGAAAACGGAGGTTTATGGACTGGATATTTGCTGATGGAGGTCAATAGAAGTCACTCTGTAGTTTACAGAATGCTTTTAGTGCTACAGGTTTGGAAAGCTAAAGACGATGTCTGTGTGAGTTTTAGTGAATGCAAAATCTCGTGCATGCAAATTATTTCTTCACCAGGACATAAAAAACTAGAAGAGGGAGAAAGGGAGCTATAGAGACGTCCTGAAAGAGCAGCCAGCAGAGAGACAGCGAGGGAGGGAGTGATGGATGTGGGGAAGCCAACAGCGCTACATTCCCTATCTTTGCCTGGCATTGTCACCCTTGTCAGCTGCTAAATGCCAGTGTCAGTCAAACCTCTGTTCAGCTGGCATCAGCCCCTCCACTGCAGGGGCCGTGGACACGCCGGCAGCATCGCTCTCATCACGAGCATCAAAACACTTACCTGGCTAACACACAGCCACAAATACAGACAGTCAGTGCAGCACACCCGATCCTGGTCGGATAGCAACGACTCTCACTCTTAATGTTGTCGGCTGAAAAGCGTTCGTCACCTTTTCATGAAATCGAGAAAGCCAGCTTTGTTTTTGTCTGCTTGATGAGAGAAAGTACTTCACCTCTAAAGGACCTCAACGCCCCTGAAGATGAAGAGGAAAGTACAAGAAAAGCCACTCTGTGAAATAAAACTGTCTATATAAGATGTTATATCCATCACACACACACACACACACACACACACACACACACCTACACACAGAAGATATTACCCCTACAGTTATACACACAGTGTGTGTCATGCTGCCTCACTGAACCACAGACTAAAAGAATTTTATCAGCCTGAGTTGCAGTGTTGAGTGTCAATGCTTCCCTTTATCCCAAAGAGAATAAAACTCAGGGGGGAAATATGATCACAACATCACACACACACACACACACACACACACAGCTGTTACTCTATGGTTTGCTTGTGTACAAAGCCTAAATAATTCAGTTTCATGAACTTGTGGAACGTATGAAATGACAAACTGGTGAAAGACGCACTGATTCAGAGTTGCTAATATATTTAAAAATATTACTTTAAACAGTACACACGTTGTATATTTCATGTAATACATCTGATTGACAACTTCCTAATGTCCTGTGACTTCATATGTGTCTTGAAATGCTCACTCCTTCCTTGAATTCCACTCTCTCGTCTGAAGAGCAAAAGAAAAAAATGTGGTTCTGTATCGAGCCTTCAAACAATAGCCCTGCTGCTTCTGAGCACACACCCACTGTACCTCACACCGCACACTTCTGAAGCCATCCTGTCTACCCACTGTCACACATCAGCTGGCTCAGTCAGATATCTGTTACGTCCCGCTGCTTTGCTCAAACCTTCCTGCGGTATCTTCCACTTTGAGTTTCCACTCATATGCAGCATTCTGCCGGCTTGTATCGCACTTGAACCGTACGTCTGTGCTGCCCACAAAAAGCCGAATCAGGCAGTCGCACCCAAGGAAGCTTGCATCAATACAGAATGCATGCAGAGCTTTTCATTTGTATGCAAAACTCCACTGAGTAATCGCCTGAATGCTTCATCCCACAGTGCCACCTACTACATCTGCATCTTTTATAGTCTAAAGTAAAGTATTATGACGTTCCTAAAGATCCTGTAAAAATTCTTTTTCTCCAAGCAAAGCCACAAGAATCAGAGTTTAAATTATATCCCACTTCATGTAATTGCACAGCATCTCTACTTTTAGTCCACTTTGGCTTTAGATGTCATAAACAACCTTCATCTCAGGCATCTCAGCACTGCAGACCATCATCCTTGACCCCACCGTCCACCATCTCTCACCTGTATATCTTGTACTTGGTGGTGAATCCTTGCTGGTAGCGCTCTGTGAAATCAACAAACTCCTGCGAGTGGTGAAAGGGACCTTTGTCTGACAGGAGCCAGCCCAGGGGCCCAGTGGAGCCGCCGAAGCCAGCCCCGGCAGGGTCCGCCGCCCAGGCCCCTACTGACACCCAGCTCTGGAGCAGGCTTAATGTTAACCACTTCCATAGAAACATGAGGGCCGTCAGTCTAATGGAGATGCACGGGCCACTCATGCTGCTTCCCCCGGCCCCGATGACTCTTCATTCTCTCTGCACTCCGGATGAGTCCTGCTGGAACGAGAAAGGAGAGGGAGAGGAGTTGAAGCAGGGCTAGACACAGCTGAACAAGAAGGTTGTAATTCTGGTTTGGGGCGTGAGTGGGATGAAGATGACCAGAGAGAGCCGCATTTGTCCAGCACTGCTGGGTCAGAAATGATGAAAAAGGGCCAGTATTTTTAGAGGTTTGAATATTTGCAGTGCATTTAATGCACAAAAGGAAGCCAGTACGATTCTAACATGATGCATTTTAAATGAATTTGGATGGTTGGGAAGCTTTATGTAAAAGTCCGTTGTTTTGTTGCTGTTTTTTTACCTTATTCTGTAAGTGCTGTGCTCCGTAACTGGTCCGAATTAGTCTCCGCAAAATCCTCTGATAGGACCGTGAAGTTGGGTTCGGCTCGGCGCACACACGGGGCGGCATTGGAAGAGGGACTTCGGGGAGGATTATCGCCACAAATGCAAACAGACGCACAATTAGAGGCAGAGAAACTTGAACGAAACAGAAGATGACATCCAGTCTCCACGGAGCGCGCTCCTCTGGCTTTTTTTTCTTGACTGCTTTTCTTCACAGTGTCATATTTCCAGCCTCAGACGATGCGCAGCAGTTTGTACTGTATAGGTCCAATCCAAACGGAGCGGAGTCGCAGCGGACACGATGTTTTCAAGAGCGCACAGGGTCAAACCTTCCCAGGTAGACCAATTATTTCAGCACAGTGGTGTGTTGTTTTTGTTGGTTTTCGGTGAATTTGCGAGGATGCAGAAAAAAATGACCACCCGCATCAGAGAAGCGTCGCTTTGCCGCCGTCCTTTAACTCATTTTTTCGGCTTTTTATGGGAACGACGCGCTCAGGGGCGCGTTCAGGGCGCACGGAAAGCTGCTGATGCTGGACTCCCGGCGCACAGAGAGTGTGTGTGAATGGCATTCGCGGCGCCCTCTCCCCTCCCCTGTACCACACCGCCGCAATTTAATTTATTCCAGCAGCGAGCACACTCCCGGTTGGCTGAGACGTAACTGGAGGAAGTGTGAGTAGGAGGTGTTGTTGTGGGGAGGGTGGGGAGCGGGTGGTGTTGGTTAAGGCATGGTCAGAGGATGCTGATGTGTTGGGAGTCAGATGCCTAATTTTCGGAAACAGTAACGGCTTAAAAGCAGGACGCAGAGAGAATCCGGATAAAAAGAGGGACATGTCAAGTTTTAATAAGTCGGCTCTCCTGACAGCTGCAGCCTCGCACTTTAGGGAGGTGTGTGCTTCTGATAACAGATTTAAAAAGGCACAGTCCACTAATTAATAACAAGCAAGGCACACACGAGAAAAGAGTTACACAAAGAGCCAGAGAATAGTCAGCACAATGGAATTAATATTCCACGGCTCTGCTAGATGGAGAGTCAATCTACTAAATGTTGATTGTCATAATGGATATCATTTTAGTGAAAATGGCTCCTGAAGAGAGAAAAAAAGTTTTAATTATTTGAATAATGACTTTAATGGTGGCTGTGCTGCTGGTGATGACGATCATGAGGAGGTGGAGGAGGTGGAGGGTGTTTTCAGCCCCCTGCAGTTATTCTCGTTATTTCCTCTGCCCTCTTCCTCCCTCTCCTTTCTTCCTGCAGAATAATCATCACTTTCACCATCAGCAAACTTAATTAGATCTGCTCTATACCCGCTCGATCCGCGCGCGCTCGCTCGCTCGCTCGCTTGTGCGTCGGACACCGAGCGTGGATCAGAGAGGAAGAGAGAGGCAGGCGAGCGAAGGGAGGGGATATGTGTGCTGCCTTTCAGCTTTTCTGTAGACGTTCAAAGGGAGGTTTTATACAGGGATTGGATTAGAGAAATGAACACCATTGAGTCGTGAGATTCACTGGTTCCCAAACTCAAAAGAGAAGCTGAAATCCTGTGGCACAGCGACTTGCAGATTCCGGAGTGAGAGAATGAGTTGATTTGTCACGGTTTCATCATCATGTCTGGGGGATTGGGTGGCTTTTCTTGTGACCCTGCAGCCATGATGACTTGTGAAGCAACTACCACCGAATGGAAACACACGTTCCTCGGTGTTGTGCTTCTTTGGATTAAGATTTCTGGACTTGTTTCTTGTTGTGAAGCTGACCATTTAAAGTTAGTAAGTCTGCAGGCCCAGGTTAAACTTTTTTTTTTTTGTTGAAAGTTTTGAATAAAAGATGATTTTTAGTGGAGAGTGTCACAGCTCATTACTTTCATGGATTCACACTGCATTTTAGGCATTTCTTTTTTTTTTGAGCCTGGAAACTCATCCAGTATGAGCAGAGTGCAAGCAAGTCCCTGCAGCTCATATTTAGCGTTTCATATAAATCATTCATCAGTTTGTGTGTGTGTTTGTGTACGAGAATAGATACGTTTAGCACTGTTATTCGCACAGAAGCAAGTGTTGCTTGTTTATGTCTCTTTTTTTTTTTAGGAGAGACAGAAAAGGCAGTTGATTGCCAATGGATGGAACATGAGGACGTCCATGCCAGACAACATTGCACAACGAAAAGAGAAGAAGAAAAATCAAAACTCAAAGAGAAAGTCACAGCAAAGGGCTCATTAGAGCTCCAGAAAAGGTGCAGGAAATGGCTGAGCAGTGACCTGCAACAAGAGGGTCAGCTGTGCTGTGTGAGGCCACAGTATCCAAAGATCGCAGAAGCAGAAACTCAGAGACATGATTTGAAATTTACAATGAAATTTGTAAAGCATGAAGAAATATGTAGTGTTTTTATAGTAGCGTAGGAGGAATGACAATATAAACCTTTGATATAGAAATGATTGTTTGTCTTGTTCCTTCCGTATCAGTTGCAGCCCAAATTAGTGAAAATAGATAAAATGCACACAGACGTTTTGGTTTTTTTGGCCACTTGGGGGCAGCAGAAACAAGCTGTGAACACGACGTTAACATATCGTCTTTTAAACTGTTTATGACGCACTTCTTTGCACACGTCAGCTCATTTTACAAGTCCAAGCATCCACCAATGAATGAAGTCAAATATTTGCAGTCTTTTAGCTCCGTTTCTGGTCTCTGGCAGTAAACATCTCCTTTGGGAAATATCCGGCTCTTTAGCTGCTATATGCTCCACTAGATAGTCACTAATTGTGTCTGTCTGCTGTTTGTTGCTGGGCAGGTAGCGTACAGAGAGTTTCTGCTCCTGCAGAAAACAACGTTGTGAGTGCAGTGTGAGTGAACCGAAACAGGCTCGGACACCTGAACAATAAGCTGGAATTATAAAGCTCCGCAAAGCTGCACACTCCGATGATGACTCTGTCTTCAAACTGTAACATGCAGCATAACAGAACAACTCAAACATACTCAAGTACTGTATTTAAAGAGGCATTATAGATCATTTCACATAAACAATGAATGAAGTAACTGTGTGTAATGTGACAGAGGTCAGACAAATAAATAAAACCATGCAGAATTATTCCCCGTCTCTTCATTTTTACGGACCGTACTGTCTTTCAGCTCATTGTTTTGGTTTCACTGCCGACGACTTGACCTGAGCTAAAAGGTGAGTCAAAGTTTACCACATGAATGAACTTGTGAACACATAAGCGTGTGTATGTATGAGTACCATGTGCTAAACACTGGCTGTGTTTGCAGCTTGTTACACCGCCCCCTTTTAAATTATACTTATACTTGATGTGCAATTACTTTCCTGTGCAATTATGTCTGTTTACATCGTGAAGCTGCCGACACATTCCTGCTGCAATCTTTGTACAATTTCCATCCATTTTTCTGTTGTTGTGTTGGAGCTCCTGTAAAATGTGAATTTCTCCTGCGTGGGATCAATAAAGGCTATCTAATCATCATCTTTTCTTACTGCAAATGGAGATGGTATTAATACTTTACTCCACGACTGTTTAATATTTTGCAGAATGTGATAACTAGCATCTTAAATGTGATACATTAAAGTATCCCAAATTAGATTGTGGATAGTAGATATTTGCTTCACCACAAAGAGATCTTTATGTTCTGCATGATTGTAGTTTTCCATGCAGTACTTCTCTGCATAGTTAGTAAATATAAAGCACAGCTTCACATCAAATACAATGGAACATAAAAAAGGAAGGAAAGAAAAGAAATATGCACCTGGCCTTCACCATCCACCCTCATCATCAAAGGCTCGCAGGTAAGCCAGCGATTTTTCATTTCGGGGCTGTGTCACCCATATCCCAGCATGCATTAGGACAGCAAGTAAAAACTCACCACGAGCAGGTCATTGGTCTATCACAAGGTGAACACAGATAAAAAGACATTCACATTCACATTCACACATGCCGACAGTTCCAATTTTTCCGTCCACCTGACTTGAATGTTTTAAAGAACGGGCATGCAGCTCAGAGTCACGAGAACAGAGATGTGGAATCCGTTCTCCTCATTGTTAAGCAACGTGGTGCACCGCTGAGCCACCGCGCCGTCCTGCAATCATTACACACAGCAAAACAGTAACAACCTGCAAATGGTCTTGTGTCAACAAACAGCTGGTACACAGACCACGGGCTGAGGTCTCATCTCTCTGCGTGAGTGTGTGTAACCTGAGCGGCGGAGAGAGGACCGAGGCAGTTGCATTTACTCAGCGCTGAGACAGATAGTCATTAGGGGAGGTAAACATTCACTTAAGCCTGAGCGTGCTCATTGATGCCACTCAAGGGTCTTTGTGAGGAGTGATCAGGGAACAGAGTGAAGCTGAGGTTTTAATTAGCCTGAAAACCTGACAGCCTTTGTCAGTGCTCAGCACTGTTAGCTTTACTCGCGTTCTCCTCGAGAGGTATGGGACGAGGAAAAGAACGCGTGACACAGATGCTACATAAAATGCACGTCTCGCTGTCGTCCACGCTGATGTGTGCTAATGCTAACGGAAACGGTGCTTCGATGGATACATCACAACACTGCATCCTCTTTGTTTGGATGAGCAGCACTAAGTGGCGCAGGACAACTGTTAACTGCGTTTATGTCTGTATAAATTATAAATTACTATCGGAAAAAATAAAGAATCATCCTCACTTAACGTTGTCCACAGCGCGTATCTCAGCGGGGTCAGAGGCATACATAATGTAGTGATTAAAAGAGCCAACAGCCTGACAACGCTTTAATCAGAACCTGCATTACTTATTGCTCATTTGGGTCACCAAACCGGCCATTAATCAACTTAAGAAAATGCTGAGCATCTCATCCGTTTGTCCTGCTGTATCATCATTACACTTTTTTCCTTTTATCTGTACAGTTATACAAGCTGGATTGTGCGAGTATTCAAGGTTTCCTTTTGTCTGAGTACAATAAATACCCTGTTTCTAATTAACTGCCTAGTTCGCTGTGAGGTCTCGTGTTGTTCTCGAGCTGTTTGAGACACATCATTGTATTGTGCCCATAGGGGAGAGTCAATAGGAGATAGATCAGTGCTGCAAGCATTTCAGGCTTTACAGTAGATGCTTGCTGCAGCTTCATTTCATGATATTCATGCTTAAATTGTGATTAATGTTTTTAAAGGTCAAATTCCTAAAATTATTTTTTAAAATCCTGTTTCAGTGTCTTCTCTCTCCCCGGGTAGGTGTACTCAGCGCCCTGCGCACTGTGTGCGTACATGTCCTCTCGAGTTGTCATTATTTCTAAAGCCGGATATGTGTGAAAATTCTACAGATTAAGTTGTGAAGAGAAAGTCTGGCTTCTGCCGTATGAACACAAATATCTGCAGGTTCCATCCTCACCTGCCATCAGTTCAGAGAGAGAACAGATGTTAGATGACACCCTGCAAACTCATTGTGCAGCATATGAATATATGAGACTGTGCTCGAGCTTACGTAAACAGAAGCAGAGAGGCATGTATGTGTGATACAATATGACCTCTTCAGTCGGATATTATTGTCCTTAAGTTTATGAACATGTGCGTCATGCGTGCTCTTTTTCCTCATTGTCGACTCCTACACACGGACAGCCCGGGAATGAAAGATGAATGGCCTTGGACTTTCTGACTCAGGCAGGCACAACATTTTTGTAGATCTTCTTCTTTCATGACATCCTTGTGGAAAAAAAAATAGTCTGCAATGGTGGTGCAGTGTACTAAGCTATGGAATCATCACATCAGTTGTAATCTTGGAAGTGTACTGCAGCCTACAGACTATGGAAATGGGAATCATCATGTTTTGGTTACCTTAGGATGAGCCTATTATCTGTGTTCATAAAATATGAACAACCATGTTGCTTCATGAGGAGCACACAAACTTTAGCATTTCCTACTTAACTTGGAAAAGGATTTGGCTGTTCACATCCGGATTTAAAGCCACGTAAAAGATTCATCATTTGAAAGAGAACGTTTAACCTTCACAGTCAAAGACGGTTGTTAAAGCTGACCCTTGGTCAAATGGTTCGTTCTGTGCCGTTCCTGTAATTGTGGATGTGAATAGCGAGTCAACTAAAAACCCAAACCGCTGTAAGACAGACAAGAAGCTGCAAAAGTAGGAGGATGTGGGCTTGTGCATAATCAAAGCAGGCCGATGGCACGTCTCCTGCTCTTGTTTTTGTGTAAGCGGCTGCTCAAGCAGCTCACAGACCGGGTGACCCATGCTTAGCAGCTCAAGCAGTCCATCGTCTGGCAGCCCTTCTGGCATTTGCCCAATTTCCAGATGGCCAGTTGTTCACTGCTTCGACAAAATGCCAAATATATTTTTAGAGGTATAACGATAATGTGCAACTCTTTCTTCCAATTCAGGATGTGTGACATATTTAAGCACGTCGTGGGACTCTTGGATGTCTCTTTTGGTAAGAGCCCTTCATAAAACTACTGCAGGTTTACATCCACTGAAGTTAGAAGCCAAGAGGAACACTGCATGTCAAACAGGAACAACAATAAGTGCTTAAAAATGAGATAGGCGGTAACAAAGATGTCCACAATCCGTGCAATGGAGGGAGCAACAATGTCTTTGATGCTGATCCTGGAGAGAATGGCCAAACAAAATGGCAGCCACACCCAAACACTCTCAATATCCATCGGTTTATCCGTTGGTATCATTGGTATCTCCTCACTTCTCCTCACAGGACTGTGGAGATGAAGCCACGCCCCCACACAATGAAGACACGCCCACTTGACGGAGCAGTCGAGCAGCCATTTTGAATTGACTGAAACGTGTCAGACGAGTTCAGAAGATGACACGACTAACTCTGAAACACTCTGAGCTGAGATGAATTCATCTCTGTCTCTCTGCTCAGGGCGGCCTCAGCGTGTCATCGAGCCGCCCTTTAAGGACCGCCCACAAAATCCTGAAAATTCTGACTCCAGATTTCAGTGATTTTCAGCAACTGTTGTCCAACATATTTGACTTTAGACTTTAATAAATTACAGTGCAAGGATTACTTGGTTAGAATATATATTTCTCACTCTGTTAGCAGCAGTATGTACAGCAAAAGAGCAGTAGTGTTTTTTTTCTTCTTCTTCACTGTGTATCCATACTTGAGCCATGGCTGCTGTAAAGCTCTCTAGTGTTTCGCTTCTCTGTCCTCTCTTCATGAATATCTTCAGCAGCTTGTCAGGTTGTACATCTGGCTTGCCAGAGAGATCTGGACTGCAGGGGATGCTGGTAATACAGAAATTCTGCATTTATCTGAAAGGAAAAATAAAGAAGAAGAGTGCACTCAGCGGAGTGCAGCTCTCTGCCAGGAAACAGATGGCGAAGCACCTACTGCAATGCCACCACGACTGTCACAGAGATTTGCTAAATTTTCAATAGTTATGCTGAGGAATAAGTTTTCTTATTGACGTGTGTGCAGAGACGATGAAGATGATGTAACCGAGTGTCCTGAGTTCACCTAAATCGTTGTAAACATTGTCATTTGTTGACAATATTTTGTTTAACACACCACACGTAACATGATTATTAAAATAAACCTCCCGACCATCTCCTCCCCTCCCAGCTCAGCTCGGTTGTCCCTCCCAGCTCCCCGACGCTCGCTGCTGTCAGATCAATGTGACACACGGAACTGTGAGGGATTTGTTGAACATGTGTTGATAGGTTGTACAAAGTTCAGTGATGGAAAAAAAAGAGACTTGAAGGACAAGGTGGTTTATGGGAAGGGAGTGGAGCATCAAAGAGAGAGTCAGAGATGAAGGACAGCGGGACAGTAGGTAGCGGCATACATCTTTAACAGCGGTGTGTAACACCAAAGACGAACGCTCCCTCGTGGTGTGTTCCCATCAAATGAGAAGCCTTGCGTTCGGATCACTCGTGTAACTTGCACACGTAATGCAAGTAAATGGATACTGTGTAATGCAAACGGATACTGAAATAGCTGCATCATGATGCTAAGTGTTAAAAATACATCTGGCGTAAACCTTGTTTTTGCACTGATCAGGCCAACTTGGCTCAGGTTGAGTAGAGCTGGAATCAAATTACAGACACATATTTTCTTGACCAGGTAGTCCAACTTCCTCATTTACTCTTCTCAAAAAAATCTTCTTTTTGTCTAGTCTCTGTATAAATATGAAGCAGTATCATAGAGCTCTGGGTGCCCACAGACAGCTACAAGCCGAGGTCAGCACCTTCCTCGCTCTCTGCTGCAGACAGGTTGAGAAGCAACAGAGAAGATAAATCCACTTTTTAATCCCAAAAGTTTCAGAAAAGAAAAAAAAAAATTCACTGAGCTCTCCTCCCACCAGTAAACGGCTCCAGATCTGAATCCAGGGTGACTGCAGGTGTTTACATCCTCAAGAAGCTTCAGCTCTGGGTCTCTCATCCAAAACTCCCGCGGCACTCGACAGCTGTTGGTGAACAGCAGCTCTGTCCTTCCACTCTGACTGCTCCTCCAAACACTTTGCTAAGCCCTGCGATACAAACTCAATTCAGAAAACAAGTGTTCTGCAGGTTGTTTATCAGGTCTGCCCACAAGACAAAATAGTTTTTACAAACTGGTGTCAAGATTCCGGTTATTTCAGCATCGTTTTGATCCATTTGTCGCCATCATATCACAGCAAAATCTGCTGTGGACGGTCGAGTTTGGATATCTGCTTGAGTTACACACAATGAGCACAAATGAAAATGACAAATTTGCTGTTATTCTCTCTTTGAATCGATGTCGTATGTGATGTAATCACGTGAAAAATTGTATCGGTAAACCAGCAGCAAAAACAGAAACTGGGGATTTGTTCGCTTGCATCTAACTCAGGTGAATTACAGCAACGTATCTGGCACCGAATTCATCTGCAAAAGCATCAGACCAAACTTCCCTGTGGACTGTGGATGTTTTTGAGACCAAAATAAAAAGGTCCGACTGTGTACAACAGACCGCTGTATGTGGGCTTGTTTACTAGGTTGTCAGTCACTGCAGCCGCAAGAAGTCCTTGAGCCTTCGCATCATGCGAGTGCACAAAAAATATGAGGCTGATAGTTCCGGTAGCTTGTGCACTTAGCTGTGGACAGACACATGATCCGCTCCAGGTTTCTGCCTGTAACAGTAAATAGTTTAGTTATTTAGTAAAGCATTAAAATGTTTAACATCTGTTAGGTTGTGGATGAGTATGAGTGGTGGTTGTTTTATCTGAAATATCATCAATCACTTCAAATGATTTGTTTTGCTGTTGCGACCTCCTTTAATTTCTCTCTAACTCATGATATCTGGAGTATTACATTATCCATCATTGTCTTTTTTAAACGTAATTACATTTCTTCCAGATTCCTGAAGCTTTTGAAGGCGCTAAAGAGTATTTTTCCACCTATGTGAATCTGAGACAGTACGTGTGTTATGAATAAAAAATAATAATCAATAAATCATTATGTTTGGTGAAGCCTTCAAGAAAACTTGACACCAAGAGAAGTCTCATGCGATCGTTCAACAAGCTCAAAACACAGTTTAAAATAATCAAATCAAATAATTTTATATTAATCACGGACACTGCTGCCACGAAGACTTCGACTTCTGCTGTGCACTCCAATCTGCGCCCTGCTGGAGAAGCAGCACACATGTATTATTAAAAAGAAAAAGTGAAAAGGTTGTCAGCCCTGCTCACCTGAAATCAAACAGTCATTTCCAACCACTCATTTGTCCCCCGACTGATTGTAATTGGCCGAGCTGTTTGCCTCCACTTGTAAGAAGACACTTGCCACATGGGAGACACAAAAGTAAACCGTGTCCCTCTGGAGAGAAGAAATACAAGTGAGTGTTCCAGAAACTCCACCAGGACGTTTTGTACGTGTCATGAAGCAGAAATGCTAACATAAGGACTTCAAAGCCATGTTAGCATGGCTACTGAATGAGAGCTAACATTGGCAGTAACAACAACTAGGTCAGTGTTGATAGCATTGTCTGCTCTTCAAAGCTCATCCTACGCCCCCCCTCCTCTCTCGGCCTCCTGCATAGGTTAGGAAAATAGTGTGATTTTGTTAAAACACTGAAACAGCAGCTGTGTGTGTGTATATATATATATATATATATATATATATATATATATATATAGACAACCACTGGAGAAACACTGCAAAGCTCAGTGTGGTGGCTCTGCCCAATTTCAGATTAGCCAGCACTGCCAAGATGGTGACAGCCAAAGACACACGAGTGTGGGTGAAGCTGAGGCGGGCTAAATGAAATAAGCCACCTGTAACAGCCCTCACTCGTCAATCAAGGCTCTTCATTCTGCATCCATTGAAGTCTTCAAATGAATTTTGACTTTCATTCTTATTTTATTTATTATTTTTGATTGTATGTAGCTCTCCAGAATCCAGAGTTGTACTAAAAATAAACATGACGTTGAATTTTAGCTTTCTTTGTTGACGGACATGAACACAACAAATTTTATCTATCTGCATCTCCTGAAATCATAATTGACTGATTATTATTAACCTCTACAATTAATCTCTTCCTATAAAGAAACACATGCCTGTTTACACACCAGTCTTTACTCATGGTTACACACAGGAGGTGTTACATCTGTTGATACATACATTTAAGTAATATAGGCAGTATGACTTACAACAAAGATGTTTGCTGATGCAACTTTATACATGAGCTCGATGTGAAAACATGTTCAATACTGTAAACTTTTTAAAGTATATTATATTATTATGCGTATCATGTCTATTTTATACATGCATACACTGCCTGCTGCTCAGCCGCTGCACATGTTCATACTGCTGAATCTGTACATACCTCAGCATATCTTATAGCTTTTCATTTCACACTGTATTAATACTGTATTTATCTTAGCATATTCTTATTTAGCCCTCACGGCATTCTACATATTACCGCCATATATCAGCGGTAAACAATAAAGTTCTGGATCTAATGTAATCGAATAGCTCATGTATGTTCTTCACATTTGTCAGTTTATTCATGTGCCGTGTTTTGACATATGCTTGCCATAGAATTACCATCACCTATTCATGCAAATAGAATATATTTGAAGAGAGGGGGGAGAAATAATAAAATGTGTCAGTCCGTCCACAGAGGGAGAAGCAGCTCATACGTCTCCTTATACAGCCTCCCCAGATGCTCAGCCTCTCCCTGTTGTTGCCTCTCTTCCTGAATGATTCTGACATTCATATATTCAGTCAAGAATTCAGCGACAGAATGTGTGTTTATGTGTGCCCGTGCACGCCCGTGTGCATGCCCGTGTGTATGCGTGTGTGTGTGTGTGTGTGTGTGTGTGTGTGTGTGTGTGTGTGTGTGTGTGTGATATGAGAAGAAATCATTCCCCTCACTGTTAAAGGCTGCCAGACTTCTCACCTCATCAGGGAGTTGAGTTCATTTGCAGGAGCAATATTGTTGTTTGCAAATGTGGCCACTCCAGTTGAAAAACTATTAACTCCAGAGATTGAAATATATACTGTGTTGCATAGTAAAGAGTAACATTATTTCATTTTTATTGAGTGGGAAAACAGTGGGCTAACAAGCAGATGGCAAACTCCAGCACGTCTGGCTTTCAAGATGTTGTGCTTATAGCAATTATACCCCATTCTTGATTTCTTGTCAGTGATTCGGGATATAACGGTAAGGCAGGTATTGGCACAATCATCCAAATTGTTGAAATGATGTTGCCTCGCTCTCTAACAACGTGCATAGAGAGGGTGGAAGGGCGCTGAGAATACAGAGTTTTGTTCAGAACATGGGAATTGTTATCAGACAGACCAAACTAAATAAATATCAGACGGCAGCACCTCAGCAGAATGAGTCAGCAAACATGGCTTATGTAAAACTTCATTTAGAGCCAGAGTGTGCATCTGATGACTAATGCTGCTCGACAGGGACGCGGAAAAGTCTGAATCTTTATCCTTTAAATGCAGCATCAGTTAGCAGCTGACTCGTTAGGCTCTCTTATGCAACCTGTCGGTTTCTTAATGCCTCGAATCGTCGTGTTTGATCTTTAAAGTGAGATGCGGCTCCTCCGCCTCTAACAGGTGCTCATGACGGAGCTCCGGATTTGAAGGTAAAGAAGGAAAAAGAAGTAATCACAGTCGGTCCTGAAACGCTGAAAAATCTGTCATCACGTTAACCACACACGACTCGTCCACGCTCACTCGATTGAACGCTGCTTTGTGATCGTTTAAGGTTTATTGGCTGAATCGTCCCATTAATGTGCTGTATAAAAGTAAATAAAGAGGAAAAAAGATGGCTACTTATCCCTCTAATACAATAATTCACTTTTTTTTTTAGCTTAGCAACCAGTTTCATTTTTGTGCAGCCGTGCTGAATGTAGTTAAGGGTCTCATAAAACATGGTAAGAAAGCTTATCTGACGAAGCAGATTGCTTCGCTGGCACTGCCCATTGTACAAAGCTTGTTAGCATTATGTTCCCTCCCTCTTCTGTTTTTTCAGGAGTTATTCCCCCCGATGCTGGTCTGCATTCGCAGAGGAGGAGGGGGGGTGCAAGGACGATTCATTCCCTCCGGGGAAAGCAGAGCAAACAATTCACCAGTGATAGAGAGACTTCTCCAGAAAAAAACACAGTGTTAGTAGGACATTGTCTGGGTTTATAGAGAACATAGGTCAGGGATAGAAAGTGCCCAGCCTCTGCCTGTGGCGGCTGGCTGCTGATAAATGACCTCAGCCAACAGCCTCCAGTCTTGTGCAGCGTCCAGCTGAAATACCCAGGAGCTCTGCTCCAGTCCACACATATTGTACACAAGCCTGACTGGATTGCTTTTGCTCACCCACTGCGAGTCTAACTGCTGTCAGTGTATGCAGATGAATGACTTAGAGGGATCGCTCTCTTTGCGCTCCCGTGCCAGTCGGGACGACGCGCACCGCAAGAACGACGACTCTTCTTCTTTAGCAGACTCTCGTTAGCTTGAGTGCTGGATATGTTTGCATCTTAAAGTGGAAAGAGAAGACTTATTTGCTTTAACCATTACCATACTAATGATTTCAACACGGCCCCTAGGGGGTCTGCAGAGTACTGCAGGGGGTCCGCCATTAACTGACAATATTCACCAAAGTAATGGTGGATGTGAGGGTGCAGATGATTGAGAAGCTACAAACAGCTGAGACATTTGCACTCCAACTGGATGAATCAGTGTCCAAAGACGCAGCTCTTGCAGTTTAATAACCAATAATAATTATTATGCATGAAAAGCATCATAAAACATATAGTTATTAAAGATAATAACCTAATATATACTTAGGTTAATAGTTTGAAGGGAAAGCTGAATCAAGTAAATATAAAAGTTATCATAGGCCAGGCTTTTCCTGTTCTGATTGTCTTCTTCCTTCTCAGTCCTGAAGAATAATGACAGCATCTGTGTTCAGATTTCTTCCTCTCATTATGAATTATCAGCCAGCGAGGATGAAATATTAAGGCTAGATATATAAACTAAATGAATGAACTCCACCTGAACAGCAGCCCGTGCTGTAGTTACTGTCTGTGCAAAGCAGCATTACTCAAACTATGTCATTACTATGCGATGAACATCATTGCATTGTAGCTTTCGCCTGTTTTGCCTCCACAAATGAAATATAAAATTCTGACAATTTCAATTTACCTCTTGAATGAACATGCTTTCTTCTCTCTTATTTCCAAAGTGGTGTTGATCACTTCTTCATTGCGCCTGGCTCTGAGGAAAGTGATCCGGTCTTTGCAACAGCGGCATAAACAATAATAGCATTTTGGAAATGCTGGAGGTCTGTTGTCTGTCTCAGAAGCTTCCTACAGCATAAACAAAGGTCTGCACAGCCAAACCATCGAGCTGCGGGTGGTAAAAGTTACATATTTACTTCATCATTTATTCCCCGCGCTTTCAGTTCTTGTTCTGCTTCACACCACTGCTTGATCCATAGTGTAAAACTTTCAGCCACTGAGCTAGAGCTGCAACTGACACTGGCATTCATCTGTCAATTATTTATGCAGTTTATCAAAAAGATTGTGAAAATGCCAGTCATAATCTCCTGAGGTGCTTCTTTTGTCAGTCCCAAAACGGCGAGAAAGAGATTTGAGTGAAGCAGCTTAGAGACGCTGAAGAGTGTTTTGCTTGTTAATTGAGTTAAATGAATAATAAACTCTTGTCAATAAACGTAATTAACCAATCCTTTAAACGCTGCAATTAGCACATTTAGCAGCGACTCATTATGATTAGCACACAGGAACTGATCACCGACACCGTGATTCTGTCCGAGCCTCTTTCAGCTCATTCTTTCGGTTTTCCTTCTTTCCGTGTTTTGGTTCAGTTGATCCAAACTTGTTTGGAAAATGTTGGAAAGTCGTGAAAATGCTAATCATAACCTCCCAACTTGCCTTGTTTTGTCTGTTCAAAAACTCAAAGAGATTTAATTTAAACTCAGTGAAGCAGCTAATCTGGAGGAATTGGAGGATTTCAAATGATTTCAATGAAGAATTGTGATTAACACATTCACGATATTAACCTTCTATGATTGCCGGTCGGACCTGCAGGGCATCACCAACCCGTGTAGCCTCTTTCAGCTCATTCTTTTGGTTGTAAGGCCCGCATCCTGTGCTGTTTCAGTTCACTTTCACAGCTTTCATTGTCCTCATTTCCAGCTGCAGCAGGCAGTGGTTGAAAGTGAAAAGGCTGCCTGGCACCAAATTGCACAAACAGCCAAAACTAGCTGGTGGAGAAAGTGAAAATATGGCAGCTAAAAGACCCAGATATTTTTTTTCCTCAGGAGTCGGTGGAGACAGAGCTAAAAACAGCGTGACTTATATTCTTCAAAAGCTCAACTCCAGGTAAATGTTAATATTGCTCCACATCTGCTCGCTGTGTCATGACAAATCAACAAGGTGAGCACATGTCAAGGTTGTCCCGTTCCTATCCCCCAAAGCACCACGATGTAAACAAAGAAGAAACACTAAATTATTTATAATTGAAATCTTTTTCTTGACTCTTCCTTTTTAATTTGCCCCTCATGGTAGCCACCAAAATAAACGCCAAAGAGGGAACGTTTTATTATATGTTACCAAAAATACATACTGTGCTCTTATTTGGCAGACAGCGCCCGCAGTATAAAGAAGGCATGGAGACAGCAGCAGCACTTTTTTCCACCTGCAGCAGGGCAATGATAGCGTTGTGAGTGGAGAAAATCTCAGAGATAATGAGGTAAATATTGGACTTTTGAATACTTCGGTTGTGCTGCACAAGATTTCTGCAGGAATTTTACGGTCATTGTTTGCTCACATTGGACCTGAAATGACCTCGTTATAGGTCGCCCATGTTTTTTTGGAGGAGAAGCTAATTCATTCTGTTTTAATGACATGCAAACTTCATTTCATCTTTTTTAGATGAACTAATAACTTATCTCTATTACAGCAAATTTAACCGTCTCTTCTCCTCTTTTCTCACTTTAATTCCACATTTGGGTCACACCAGATAAATGAAGTAATGATTTTAAAATTCCTGAGACTATTACCTTTATTAGCACAAATTGTGGGCATTGCTCAGTCGTTTGCTGCAGGCTATGTGTGAGATAATACAGTGGCTGAGGTTGGAAATGTATCAGAATCTTTAGAGAACGGAGGCATGAACATTATTGAATTTTGTTCTTAAGCTTCTACATTTTAAAGCTGTTTAAATATTGCAAAAGCATCATCCCATCTTTTGTGTCCTGCTCCAACTTGTCTCATAAGATGTTCATCATTTATAGATTTATATATTTAGGTTGTGGTGTTGTACTCTGGTGTAGAAAGAGAAAATCCTCCTCGGGTGATATTTAGGCTCTGAGTTTTGATTGTGCTTCTCGTATGGAACAACATAATGTCATCATTTTATCAGAGACCATATGTCTCTGCAGTGCTGAAATTACACAGAAGTGAGACTTTAAACAGCAGACAACAGACTGCAGTGAGATTTAATGGAATGACTACAGATGGACAAATGGTTAGAGATAATGCAGCAGTGATAGAGACTGAACAGGTTAAATATAGTATATTCAGTGTGTGTGCGGCAGTTTGCATGACAGACTGTGTGTGTGTGTGTGTGTGTGTGTGTGTTTGGCTGTGAGGCATGGCCAGATGCTGTTTTGGGACATGCTCTCGGGAGAATAAAAGGCTTGGCTCTCTAAGACCTCATCAGCTGCCATCAACACTGGGACAGTGGGGAGAAAACCAAATTACATGTGATCACAAACACTTACCGAATAAATGGAATGTTGTGATCTGAGGGTGTTGCTGGAAAATGACTGACACGGGGGCGGAGGGGCCGTGGGGGGACTGCAGGGACCCGAGCTGTCACAACTCACGGACTATAAAACAAAAGAAGAAAGTGTTTTGCTCAAAGACACGTCGGTGCACGGACAGTTGGAGCTGCAGTATTGAACTATCTGGATGACCTGCTTCACCGCCGCAGCCGCTCCGTGTGAGAAAAATGTTTTTGGCATTTGCTGGGCTCGGGCCACACACACTCACACTGTGATGTAGTGAAGTGTGAATGCACCTAAAGTGATTTTGGGGCAATAGAATCCAATTTTAAGGTTAATTTAAAGTATTCATCATTGCAAATGGTATCATGTTGAAGCATTGTAAGTGCAAAGAGGAAAAGAAAACGCTTTTTCTCAAAGTAACATTGATTTTTTTTCTTCTTCTGGTTTTTCCTTCTCGTTGCTGGTTGTTTACCTCGTGATATCCGATGACTGAAGGTCATATTTTCCACACCTTTTAATTTTATGCTGCATCATTACCCACAGAGCACACGCCGGCCGTAACCTCACACTGGGTGATTAGTCGTGTAAAAAATGCTGAAAAAAAACGTGCACTTTGAACATTTTGTCTTTAACCACACTCACCTTCCATGTGTTAAGCTTTATTTACTAAAAGTCCTGTGAGGCTTGCAGGACGTGCGTGAAGAAACGGCCCGTCTCTCTGTTATAACTGTTTTCTGAATGTGTTTGGCTTTCATGGAAATGTCTGAAGAAGAAAAACTGTGTTGGCCATTGTGCTGCCAAATAGACTGATAAACAGTACAAAATGTAACATTACCGCTGAGAGCCCATAAAGTAACATTTACTTTTTTTTTTTTCCAGATTGTTAGTGGATGCTGCTCGGCAGTGAGACCAGCAGATGTTTTGACACCCTTCTTACCTCCTTCCTGCGCCTTAATATTCTCACAAGGGTCCTCTCCTGGTTTTATTTTTAACTGGCATGAATAAATTAATTACTTGAGAAGGAGCAACAAATGAAGCTCCTCTGTGAAAATAATGGCGTCGCACACACCGCACTGCTTTGCACCAGTGCAGCGCTTTCAAGATCACACACATACACGCGTACAAATATACACACAAAAACATGCACCTGCTCATAAATCTCTACCCCGGAGGGACCCACTGTAGTTAATTGCGGTCATGTAACTTGTGTGTAGCTATGTTGTTTAGCCTGAAAACGATGTCAACGGTATTACTTCCAGATTTATATCTAAAGGCGTCGACTACTTTTAAGCTTACAAGCTAGTTTAAGGTCCTCTGTGTTTGATACCATTAAACAAGTTGCCTGGTACTTCTGCAATATAGCAGCTTGTCAATGCTAGCTGCAAAGCGGTTTGTCAAGCTCCCTCTCAGTGTGTCCAGTTTGCCCTCCCTCTCCCTTTGTCCTTGTATGAAAGGGCATACCTCAGGGATCTACACTGGGATCATTATTATTTCATTTACGTATGTAATCTTTGTGCTACTTGCACTGTTCAGTGTAGATGTTCTTATTGGTTGACTTTTATATGCAAATCTCACCTCGGGCTGTTTCCCCCCTTACCTGTGTACACACACATGTAAATCAAAACCAATATGGCCTCTTACTTCAAACCTGCAGTGCATGACTTGACTCGCCCCTCTGGCAGTGAGAATAATTACACAAGCACAAAATGCAGGAATGTGAAGTCTGCCACAGTGTGGCTGCTCACGCCAGAGGCACATTCAGCTCTGCTGCTGGACTCTTTTCTAAGAATCCACATGAATTACGTGGCCGCTGATGAGCATGGCGTTGCTTCTTCTGCACCAGTGAGGTTAAAAAGGACCATCGCGTGATGGTCTGCTGGCCGAGGCTTCTCTACTGCTCGTCAACAGATCATACAAAAATGTATGATCTGTTGCTAACAGTGGGTGGGCAGATAGTTCATAGTTCTGAAATTTAACAGTGGGTTGGATGCATATTTAATCAGTTATCAGTTTCAGATCATTTATCGTGTTTTTTATGTCAGTTTTGCTCGCAGCTTGCAAACAGACACGAAAACATCACAAACCAGCCGTGGAGCTCTTCACCGTGGCGCGCTCTGCAGGGAGGAAGAAGTGGGCAGTGCGTTGGGCTTATGTACGTGAACGATATGAACTTTTTGGCTTGATTGCCAGGGAAGCAAACTAATCAACACTCACAATTAGGACGGGCTGGACGTCTTCCACTGGTGAGCAATGCCGCCCTTTTCACAATACTTGTGCAGGCATCAGATTGAAAAAAAAATTGGATGCATATCATAGATACAAAGATTTACCCGCCATTGACAGAAAATCAGCATTTTGTGAACTCGTTTGGCGAGAGCCTGAACGTAACAGACGTTTGTTTCTATAAAGTCCGGCACGCCGACTTTAAAGTTGTCCTGATGTCAGTTTTTCTGAGTTGGGTCAGAGTCAGAGAACGGGGGAAGCTTTTAAATAGCCAACGTTTACCCTCTGTCTGAACAATGTAGAGGCAGTTGACCTTGACAGACTTTGTATGAGTTTAAATGCTTTGGAAAATAGCACTCTTGGTCTCTAAGTTCAGTGGGTTTACTTCGGTTTTTGGCAAGTCATGCAGTTAACCTTAATACTGCTCAGTAGCATGTGATTTTGTGACTATTTGTAACCGTGTTTTAATGCCACCCTCTTGGCCGGTTGTCATCTTAATGTCCGAGAGGCTCTAACGTGGTTGGATGTACAGGTTGTGTCAGTCACAGCCGTCGTATCCGAAGATCTCAGGCCGTCTGGATTTGATTAGGTATAGATTGGGAGGCTCAGACGGCGAGCGCGAGGCGTCGTCCCCTCGCAGTTATTGCTCACACTTTGTCGCAGGAAAAGATAAGAAATGCTACTGTCAGCACAAACTCTGCCATCTTTTACTCCGCATAAACACTTTTAAAGCGATCCGATTGAATCTGTGTTCCATTATTAAGGAGTGCATTATGAATTCACCCTCTACCATTCACACACACTCAGTCACCCTTGACACAAAAATCTTCTAAGACACAGTCCATTCGCTGAAGGATTGTTCAGTAAATTAACCAAATCCCCAACTGCAGAAGTGTCAGGTAATGATTTCCCTAATTACACTTTAATTCAATTTCGTACTATATTGACACCCTTCAGTGCGTCTCCGACTCTCAGCCTGTCTCCCAGCATTACTCTCTCCTCCCTAAAGAGGTAGGAAACAGCTCAGCACTGATGTCTTCCCTTCATGCTCGGCTTGTGGCTGCTGCAGTCTGAAGCTCACTCTCACTCCGAGCTTCTGTTTTTGAATCAGGACTCACTTAAAGGAATAGAATAAGTATTTGGCGGATTGTTTTATTGTAAGTGCTTGAATATTAGCTGTATCCAAGCTTGATTTGTCTCTTCGGTGCTCCGCCATAACGCTATAAAAGCATTTTATTACAGAGACTTATGCTTTTGGGTCATGTCAGTGGCTTGTATGGTTTTTATAGCTTGTAAATGCTGAATAAAAAAATGAAACACTGTCCTACCTGTGCCATACTGAGTCACATTACACAGAGTGTCTATCCACATTGAGATCTCCATTATGAAGGACATCAAGCAAATGGCAAAGGGGGTTTCTGGTGCAATATTGGTACGAACATTTGGCATAACTGCCCGTTATTGTCTGGGCAGAACAGCGGCAGTCTGAAATGTTGTTTTGTTGCTCCCAGTCAGGTTGATTCTTGGCTTTACAAGCCACTGTCTGCTTTATAGGCTGAGTTTTGTTTTTTTTCCTTCATCCCCAACACTGCAGGTCTATGTAGAGAAGGGTGTTATGGGTAACTGTAAGGTCACAGAGGCTCACAGTGGAGCCGGCGTGCACGCACACACACACACACACACACACAACCCTCTCAAATCTCAACAACATACTGTGTTCATCTGACGCCTGTGAAATAACAACAATATATATAAAAGAGAAGCAGCCTCTGCGAATGAGTGCAGTCCAGAGCGACACGTGTTCCAGCCTCCAGGGTTAGGTCAGCTCTAGGTGCTGTTCCGTTCATTCACAAGGCAAACATGTGGACTTCAAGGCGGTGTCAGGAATGGGCTTATTGTTTTCACAAAGCACAGTGACACATTTACCGCGCACCATAATAACGGAGAGTTACTGAAAATAGCACTGCTTTAAAACCCACGAGGGGTTGTGCTGGTGTTGGTGTGTTGCCACAGTTACTGGTGAAAAAATTCAAATATGATCGAGGAAGTCTCGGCAATACACCCGTGTGAACAAACGTATTCAAACAACCATTCTATCCTGAGTCTTCACGACTGCATGGTGAAAAAAACAAAACAAGGCACGACACTGTTCACATTTTCTTCAGAGTTCAGAGTCATCCTGCTCTCTGGGGCTAATTTTGCATCTAAAGAAATGATTCCTGATTCAGTCTATGAGTTTGGGTCTAGTTTAACCTCTGACCCCCAAATTCCACCTGGCGGAGAGTTGTGCGAGGGTAATGTGAGGTCTGCGGTCTGGTTCAAAAGCGTCTCCGAAGCGCGTAGACGCATATTTAGAAGCACACAAACCAGGAAAATGACCAAATCTGAGCGAGTAAGCGTATCTGAAGTCCAAAACAGCGTCACAGCCACGACGTGACCGAGAAGTGCCCGGTGAGATTTAAGGGTGAGACCAACGGGGAATAACGTCACACTGCTGAGGCGATGGGAAGGTCGCTAACTAGGACTGCCCACTCCTGGATTTGGAGATCGTGCTCAGTCCCAGGTCCGGCTATGGTCGCTCAAAAACAAGTTCAATAACGCTGCTAGCAATGCACAGCAGTGGGGGAATGATGCACACTGACTATTGTCTACTGGCTATTAAATAAACACCACCTGATACCTGCAACAAGTCCTGTTGTGGGAGGGAGGAACCTATCCATATATATACACATCCAGTTAGTCACCCTTTCTCTGTGTCTGTCTAGTCTCTGTGGGATTTATTTATTGTTAATTATTTAATCATTATTTAACCAGTTAAAGTATTAAAACGAGTTTGTGACTCTTCCGGTGTTGAACATTCAAGGTTTCTGCCCCGCAGCAGCGATGTGTAACCACTCATCCGTCCTCAGGACAACACGGCGCCGTTTATGCAGTTTTCCATAACCTTCGCTTTTTTGTTGACACAATGAAAGTAGTCCCACTAATTAAAACCTTTCACTAATGTCATATATTGTATGAATTTTATCGGTCTCTTTCAGAAGACCTCCACGAATCGGTCGCGTGTAATTTAAGATTTTTCAGAATTTAGCATTCAGAATTTGCATTTTCCTCCGTCTCGTAAAACCTTGGTATATTTCTTTACCCAGCCTGCCTCCCTTCTTGTCAGCAAGCGAGTCCGCCAGAGGCCAGCTTGCCCTCTGCAGTACATCCAAGTCTTTATTCTAAAAAGGGCAGCTGAGAGCACCGTGTCTGGCACCACAGGATCTGCACGGGCTTCCAGTAATACTGCATCATATCGTCCATAATAAACTCAAATTCAGCCGACCCCGGAGGAGCGTGCGAGAAATGCGTTCACAGAGAATGGAGGGAAGAGTAATGCACTTGAACATATGGATGCCCACACAGGCGTGTGCATGGTGTTCTGCATGCAGGCACATTTTCTCCATAACAGGCGAATGTGTTGCTCACCCACACTATTGTTCGGAAATTAGCATAGCTCCTGCAGACCGTTTCCAGGACATTTTCTCACACGGGCAGAAAAAGAAACAGAGAAAGAAAAGAAACGTGCTGGGCGGAGAGACAGATGGAACAGGTGCAAATATTGCACACAAAGAGGCCAAACAGAGAAGCCAGTGTCAAGCACATGGAGGCGTTTGTGCGAGAGCAGAAATATTTAGAAGGCTAAAAACAGTGGTGGCACTTAGTCTCCGCATCCATCACAGAGGAGACTGCTGTGTTTGTCCAAAGGAGAGGAGCTGTGCGGGTGTGAGCAGACTGCAAAGTTAGCCGGCTAGGTGACTGGCCAGGAGACGAAAATCTTGTGGATTAGACTCAAAACACACACACACTCGCACTAGTCCATTGTGCCAGGCTTTCAGAGATGCTGGGGATAAAACTGTTGGACAGTTCAGCAGCTGGAACTGATAAAAAGCGACAGACATTTTTATAAAATTAGAACAAGAGCAAAAACACATACGAGTAGAGCGGCAGCTGCTGAATGAAGCAGTCCCACAGATGAAATATATTTATCGTATTAGATAAATGTGGATCTAATATTCATTTGCAAAAGCATCTTTTTAAAAAATCTAAATTATGGAGGAAAAATCTGCATCTGCGAAGTTGCAAAAATGACTGACTGTGTCTGCAAACCAATCACCATCGACGTGTTTCATCCGTGTCCGTAAAATATACACTTGAGCGTACATTTCATTTTTATGTGTCTCATGTCAAACTCAGTCACTGACATGAATGTCTGTCCATTGATTTATTCTTTTATGAAGGTTAACTAGAGGTTTCGCAGCAGAGTTAATAGACCCTGTATGGAGATGTATTCATCTGAGGAAGTTCCATAACAGAGATGCCTAGAAATATCCTGCGACTGTCCACAGACAGATTGATTCTCTCAGAAAATGGCAGATAGAACATTTCAATCAGTCCTTTTTTTAGTTAGCTTCATAAGATCTCATTTCAGTTTCATTTTTCTAGGGCCTACGTGACAAAACTGACATGATTCTGTCTGTGTTTGATGTGAACTCAACATGAGACAAAAATACAAAGCTAAAAAGTTACACACAAATTAGAAAACAGTTTTAAAGCAGCTTCGGTTTCTATAGGAGAGTCTGTCTGATGGCAAACTAAAGCAAAGCGCTATAAAACTCTAAATATAGCCAACAGTGACACAGTTTTTTTTGTCGGGTTTCGCTGCTGCTGCCTCCGTCTCCGTCCCCGATTTGTTTAGTTCCCGCCCGGCCCTCCTGGGGGAGACGTCAATCTGATGTGATTTGCCGCGCCTACGCAGACTTCAGAAATGGACAACAGCCAAACAAGCTGTTTTTGAACTAAAAGTTCACGTTCGCTCTGACTTTTGAAGATGCTTCATGAGGCAGTAAACTCCGATATCGTGTATGCATTTTCCCGAAGCTTTAAATCCAGTTTATGGATCCAAAATAAACTGATTTGTCTTGTTATTTTATTGCAATGAAATCAAAAGATGCCAAAATAACTACATCATGATGGCGATTTGTCTCCTGAGTTCATCTTTTGTCTGGTCTGTCTGTTCTCAAGACAGCAGGCAAATAACTTTTTTTAAAATGCTTGTTTTCTGAATGGAGCAAGCAGTGGCAGGCACTGGTGTGTGTGTGTGTGTGTGTGCGTTCACCAGAGACTCTGGCTCTTTCTGTTATTTCCCTCCAGTCTCCCTTCTTTTCTTCCTCTCCTCTCTGTGCGTTCAGGAAGTAAAGTACATTTCCCCTCCAGCAGGCAAACATGGCTGAGGATATACTAATTACTGTACATTATAAACGCTCGACAGTGGAGGTCGGCGCCTCCGCGGCTCGCTGCTGCAGACAGGTTGAGAAAGGAGAGATAAGAAATAAAAGTTTGAGCTCTGGATCAGAGCGGCATGCAGTGTGACTCCGGGTGTTTGTTCTTCTAGAAGCTCTGGCTCTGCCCCCCCCCCGGCTCTTTCCTCCAGCTGCCTGCTCCACTCGGTCCTCCTCACATAACACCGTGCACACCTCTGCAATATGTGATCATGTTTCACTAAAGGTGAAGGACGTGAAGTTTGCATAAGAAGATCGCGTCTATTTCCATCTTCTGAAGCCTCAACTAAATGTCATTTCACTTAATTAGTGACCATATTAAATTTTATAGTATTGTATCTTCTCAAAGTGTCACAGATAACCTTTAAATAGTCAGAAATCTCCATGGTTATGAGTCCGACAAGTTTTTATTGGATTTATATGCTTAACTGTACTTTATTTATTGTATATTGTACGGTTTGTGGATATTATCACAAATTATAGTCTCTGGTCTGTAGTCAAGCTTAAAGCAACATTTTGTTGAAATCCTTTGATGCCACGCTGACTTGTAATCAGCTGAAGGTGTCTCTTTTATTCCCACCCTGTGATCTGTGCGCCGTTCTTGCGTTATGTAACTTAATGCTGAGAGTTTGATCAACACTTTATGGCACTCAGTCACACACCCTCAAGGATATGACTTATTTTACCGACTTTTACTGGATCATGTTTTATGGAGAAAATGTCTCTGATGTCAACCAGCTGCTCCAGGAGTTTCCTGATGGACAGTAAACTGCTGTGAACGATAGTTGCTGCTTGGGCAGCACCCCGGGTGAGTGGTCTGAACCACCGTGGGATGATGTTCTGGGTGGCAGGAGCGCTGTTGTGCCAGAACCGGAGCTGGGCAATCGAGGCAATGCAACTGGGCTTAGCAGCCTCCGTGGACATAACGACAGAGACACAAGACTGACGGAGTGAGGTACTGAGCAAGAAGCTGCCGGGTAAGATGAAATCTGGGACTCATTTGTTGGCGAGAGCTGAATTAAAGGCTGAAAGACAGACGCCGAGCTGGACTTCTTGCTGTTGGACTAATAAGTAATATTCGCTGGCTGCTATGTTTCGTGTTTTCTTTGGTTGATGCCAACTCACAAGTTTTTGATCATAAGTAATATAATCATAACAAATGCACATGTACAGCTATCCGTATTCACCACAGTGGCACCGCGCTGTGAGACGGGGGGTCATCTAAATCTTTTTTACCAAACGCTGCTTTAAAGTCTCTCTGATCTCTCTGATATCGGTTTGTCTGGTGGCAGAAGAATGAATTTTGTTTTACATTCAGGCTCAAGCTGTTGCTCCAGTTTCCAGAAGGTCTCTGAAATGTCACTGCCTTCAGCGTTGATGTCTGAGCTCTGACTGGTGCCATTACAAGACCATTTGTTAGGCCACAGCAGCTCGGCGCCTGGAAAGGTTTCTGCTTCCTTGGACCTGTTCCAAAGTTGTCAGTGCTAACATACAAAGCCAAAAGGTTTCCAACCTGCAGGTGTGGAACCGTGGGAGTCCTGCCTGAGAGAGTGAGCTAGCAGGCGAGTACTTACTTACTACTGTAAGCCCCCCCTCCACAAGTTTATATATATCTACCTGGAATGTCATTGTACCCCAGTTTAGTGAGTTCACCTACCTTTAAGCTGAGATAACAGAAGTTCTCCTGATATATAGTGCCAACTTACAGAACTGACGGCGTCTGTCTGGTGCTGAGATGCCTAAAATGCCCACGATGGTGAGCTTTCTTGGATTAACTTTGTCTTCCAGAGGTCTCAGCTCAGTGAAAGAGTCTTTTTGTGTTCAGGACTACAGATACAGCAGGATGATTTCCACCTGATGGGCCTGTTACAGAGGTTATTCTACTCCTATGAGAGCTTTTTGCTTTGACTCAGAATCAGATTAGTTGTGTTTTGCCCCTTCTCGCCGTTTGGACATCCTGTCAGACACCGCGTTGTTGTACTCTTTTGAAAAATGACATTTCTTTTCAATCTTTTACACCACCTTCCATCTGTACTTCAAATTCATTTAATCCACGGTGGAGAGAGACTGGCTGAGCTTTCTGGATCCTTAAGACAATATTCCTCCTTGACATTCGGTGAATAATCCGCTGTCCCCTGAACAGGTAGCATCCTCGCTAGATAACAAAATGCCATGCATGTCAAATTGGTGAGAAAATGACTGTCCAGCAGAGCACGAGAGGCTAGCAGCCAACAGCACAGCAAGATTCCCATCAAAAGACGCCTCCCTGCACGGATGGAGAGCTGCGTGCCAACACTTCTGTCACCTTCGAAGGCTCTTGGAGTGCGAGGGAGAGGGGTGGGGGGGGACTGCGCGGTGGTGATAGTGATGGAAAGAGTTACAGTCTCTGCATAATGTTCAAGTCATTTTCCCAGCATATGTCGCAGACTACAGCTGCTGCAGCATTGTGCACCATTAGATCTTATACAGTTGGTTAAAATGTGATCCAGTGTCTCGATTTGCACCTCGGAATAAAAATGTGGTGTTGGCTGCATTATTAGTATTCGCATTATATAAATGAAAGCCGTCGGTGTAGCAGACACCTGATTGGCTGATTGGAGGTTTCACTTCTGACTCTGTACAACGTCTCACCTCAGTTAGATTCACGAGGCAAAAGTAAAGCACCTCAGAGAGCGAGACGAGAAAAGAGACGTTTCCTGTGACAATAAATAAATAGGCTCCTGTTCTTGTCACCTTGATGTGTGTTTTGCTCAGGTATTTTTACCATTAGTTTCGACATAGTGCATCGAAAGAACAACCATCGAGGGAAAGGGCTTAATGAGCTCTTTGTCTTACTCAGTTTTCAATGTCCTATATATAATTCATTTTTTCCCCTCCATGTTTCTTATTTGTTACTTTGTGAAGTAGTTCTGCTTTTTGGCTTGCTTTTTTTCTCCCCCAACAAATAATCAAATGAGTGCTGCACAATCCGCCCGAGGAAAATGAGCCGTGTTTGTTTTCTAAATGGAGCTTGCTCATTATTTATTCTGTTATTTATTTGTTCTGCGCCGTTATCGTTAATAATTACGAGTGTGATCATCACAGGGCAAAACAGCCACGAGTATAAGCAAAGATTAGCTTATTTTGCCACAAAACTTTTTTTCTTGAATTATAAAAACTCAAGACCTAATTAAAGTCAACAACAATGTTCATAATTAGTTTGTTTTTTTTCCCCAGTAACAGCCCATGTGACCCCTCGAAAAACAACGATTCATGGTTCATTCAAGTCTGAGCAGCTAACAGATCCCCGTCATTGTGCTACAGGAGGGAATGCTGTTTGAACGGAGAGTGGAAATATCAGCCGCTGAGTTGGGGAAATCACGGGCCTGCAAAAGTCGATCCTCCATCACGCACACGTCTGACGCTGTCCACACAGGCCGCATAACGTCTAGCATTTCCCCTAACGAAGTACATGCTCATCAGTCAAATGTATTTTCTTTTGTTTCATTTGATGAACTAGCCGTCATATTTTTGACTGCAGCGACCTGCACGCTTCCCACAGCACAACATGCAAATTCAACACAGGACCAGGAGCCTTCTAGCTGTGAGGTGACGGTGTCACCCACTGTACCACTGTGCCGCCTGCACCGCTGTACACAGTCCATCAACTCAAATGTCATATTTTCATCCGTCCTATCCGCCATGGTTTTTACCCGTCGAGGTTTGACTGGCACTCTTTTAATTGTCTCCTTGTTGTGCCTGTAATAGTTTAATGTTTTTGTAATGTTTTCTTTTTTTTTCCCAGCCGGAGCGTGAAATCTTCGGTCAGACACTGAGGAGAACCAACCGCCCTGCTGCTGATGCTGAATATTATCCAGGATCGCCAACGTTAGTCTTAGTGAAGCCAGTAACCCAAAGAGAGACAGAGACCTCGGGTCAACAGCTCGCGATATGGAGGTTGGCTGCTTGACAACTTCAACAAACTTTCGGTCCACTTCCTCTCCACCTCCTTTACCTCTGCTGTCTCTTTTTTGGCAGGTGTGCACACACACACACACACACACGCCCAAGTGGAGGATTGTTCTGTATTGTTTGGTACGACACTACGACACCACTGTAATTAAACACAAAAAACTACGAGCTTAAACATTTCCCGTTTACTTTAAATAAAGACAATAGCAACAATCCTTCCAGCTAATTAAAAATGAGCTATAAACAGTTTGCATGTTATTTACGGGCAAATTGCTGCACAATTTTTACCATGAAACGGTTAATGTATGTATATTTGTGACTACAGGGCGGCGGTGTTAACCGTACTGGAATAATGTTTGAATATCAAGCCCGCAGGCGGTCGTGGCTACTATTCAGTTGCCTCTAGTTTAATTTAGCGCGAAATTAATACATAGAGGAAAAACTGTTAGCATTCCTTTTGATTCAACAGAACGGGGTGAGACAAAATTGGATGGTGTGGCAGAGCTAATTTCTGACTCTCTGGTTCTTAAAAAAAAAACGTGTCCACGCCGTCGAGGCGGTGTGAAAATGTGTAGTGCCACAAATTTGTATCTCAAAACTCGCTTCAGGGCACTCCAGAAATTTAGTTAGTCATCCGCAAGTGAATCCGCTGATAGAGACAAATTCACTGAAATCAATTCAGCTTTTTTTTTACAATTATTACATAAACATACGTGACAAAGCATTTAGTTTCAACACCACACAATTTTTTGCTCTCGCCGCTGATAACCACGACCTGCGTGTGTTTCTAATGGGTAAGGACGAAGCTCCAAAAGTCCATTAAGACTGGACCTCCAAGGAGGTTGATGAAACTAAGACGTGATGTATTGCAGCGCAGTTTTGTTGGCAACTTCATCACCACTATCAGCACATGAGTTGCTCCAACACAAATGCTTTTCTTGACCTTGTGTGCTTTGCAACCCCACGAGCAAGATCCTGCCTAACGCATACCGCTTCTGACACACCATCCTCCAGGGCTTTGACATATTACACACTGGACCTATATAGAAAAAATAGATAGGTCGGCAAACTTCGTCCTCCGTCTCGGCGTGCACAGTCTTCAAGTTCTGCACGATGCCTTGGACTTTATGAAATACGGATACTCTTCTCCATTATACTGTATACACCTCATGAAATGCAGCTTGATGAAACAGTAATCTTCTTTACTGAACATTCAATGAAATTATACGCTGTTGTAGAGAGAGCAAGGTAGTTTTTTTTTTTTACCTCTTTTTTATTGCATTGTTCTCCGGCGTCAGACAATACATTTTATTTGGCTTCCTCGAGTGCTTCCCTCTGCTGTCGTTTCTCTTCGTATTAAATGAAATCAAAATGTCATGCCTTTTGCCGCAGTCATTACTTTGTAAACTTCTGGACTTCCAAAGTAAATAAAAGTATCTCAGCAGCATTTATACTTGTCGTCTTTCCTATCTTTTTCATTTTTCATGTGGCACATGTGGCTTTCTTGGAATCACGCCTTAATGAGAAAGAAAAAAAAAAAAGAACAATACCGTTTCTTCTTCTCATCCACAAATACTGTATTCCCCATTTATTCGTTTTTTAAGTGGTTGTTTCATCCAAAAAGGTGAAATTCAATGAGAATGAGTCAAGAAATGTACGTTTAACTTAAAGACGGGAAAACGCTCGAGGTCGAAATTCTAATCATGTTTCTCAGAATGCACAGGCTGCATCGGATATTAGAGAATTTCATGCTCAGCCACGTCTGCAGAATATTTGTCAAAAGAGGTGCTGCACCTTGACACAGAGGTGAGGAAGTGTTAGAGCAGACCGACAGCGAAAAAATAAAGAAATAAATCAGAAATGCAACAATGTAGGAGGTCAATTATGTTGTTCTGGCTGAGAAAGATCTTCTTCTTCGCGGTAAACACACGTTCTCACGTGTGAAAACTCAGTTAAAGTGCTGAGTTTGAAACTGTTAAATTACTGTACAGCATTAATCCATTTAGCTTTTGTGCATGCGAGCTAAGATGTCACACTTTAAAGTGGTTTCCGTGTCGGTACAGCGCTAGCATCCACATGTCTTCATTCAGGGTTACATGATTGCTTTGGACACCTGTTACGTGCCAAGCGGTCATGCTCTGTATATCTGCTTTCCGTCTTGAGCCGAGCAGAGATGTTTAAATGTTTCACCAGCCCCACCCCAGCCCCTTTTCCCAACCAAATCCATTTCATCCTCTCTGCCAGCTCAGTTACAGACAGATAGATCCTTTCATCCCCCAAAGAGGTACCCAGCGCTTCAGTGAAACAGCGTGACAGACAAAAGCTTGGGGGGATGCCCGTGGCCAGCCCCGCAGTCTCATCTCCTATCCATAATCTAGCCTGCCTCTGCCATTGCAGATTACCTCCATGGAAACCAGCGGTGCTTGGCCGTGCCGGCGAGTTGTTGCTGGCAGCGATGGTAGCAGCATATGTAATAACGCCGCCTGTCTCGTACCGACTGAACAAGATAAACACCGTCTTCATCGCGTAGAGGCACGCCCAGAAGTTTTCTTTGTTGCCCGGGTGACTGTGAAGGTGAGAGTGAAAGGTTATCGTGTTTCAGTGTGGATGGAGACTTTAGTCCAGCATACACAGGCGTAATCCGCACTTCCAGAGAAAAAGGGATTACTGGAGATGAAAGGATTCTGAACAAGAGATTTTAAAAGGACTAGTAATGCCACCACAGGCACAAAAATTCACAAATACACACACACACACACAGAAATAGGTTAGACTGTTTTAGTATTGTTGCCATATTGATCTTGAATTCATCAGTCAGTGTCTGCAGAATGTGATATGATGGCTCTCTTTTTTTGTCCCAATTTCTCTTCTTGTCTCCTGCATTGTTTCCTTCTTTCTGCTCATCTCCTTCTCTCGTTGCCTCGTCTCTTCCCTTTCTTCTTTGCTGCTCATTTTGCCCTAACCCCTCTCTTTATATGCCCTTCTTCCTTGTCTCCTTTTCCCTTCTTGTCTTTCTCCTTTAAGTGTTTATTTACTTCTTGTCTCCTCTTTTGATTTTTCCTTTATCTAATTTCCGTCTCCTTTCCATTTCCCTTTCTCCATTCCTTCTTTTTTGTGCTCCATCCCTTTTTCTTCTCTTATCCTCCTTTCTTTCTTTTGAATCCTTCGTGTGCATCTTTTACCTCTCCTTATCAACCTTATTATTGTTGTTTTTTAAGCATTTCTTCTTTCATCACAGTGTGTATTGGATTTTTTTAAAGCGCTACCAGGTACAGAAAGATCGTGGAAAAAAAACAAACAGATTTTTATGTTCAGGTTCAGGAAATAAAGGATTGAATGCAAATGCAGATTAAGCCAGCGGCAGAATGACTTCAGTGGTTTATTGAAGAACATCATAGAGGCAGGGAGGGAGACGGGTAACAGGCAGACAGGTAAGTGACAGGCAGGTAAGCAGGTTCAGGTCCAGGTTACTGAATCTCAAAAGCGAAACCAAAAAAAGGCAAGACAGAGACACGAGCAGCGAGGACGAACTGACCCTGAGAGGAGGGAACACAAAGACTGAACACACGAGTGAGGGCGGGGATCACATGACACAGGTGAAAGCTAACCAGGAGCAGGTGAAACTAATCAGGGCAGGGCAAGGCAATCAATGAAAAGAGTTACAGACACTTTCTTGGCTTTCAAACACTAAAATGTAAGAATCAACCAGCAGTCGACTGAATACTGGCACAGAATATCCGCTATCTGGAGCTTCTCCATCCTTAATCAGACTGTTTGAAGTCACAAATTGCAGGTGTTCCTTAAAATGACATTCAGGTTTTTCACACAGACAAAGTTTGAAACCTACAGTGTTAGAAGACAGACTTGCTGATTAAATAAATATCCAACGACACATCCTACAGCCTGCTTGCTCATTTATTTTTAGAGGTCCCTGCAGTGTTGAGCACGCTGAAGCAATAATTCTGGCAGCAGTGCTTTATCCATCAGAGCACTGAAAAGCCATAAAAGAGATATTGCGGTTTTTCATATGTGTGGTTGCGTATGTGTGCCTGAAAATTAATAATTCACAAAATTAATATGTGGTGCTGGTGGTTGGGGTGGTGTCTGTTTACTGTATATCCCTCTGCGAGAGGATAAATCCCGCCGATGTGTTGCTGTGATTCATGTACTCATTGCGCTTTCTGTACGCGGTTGATTTAGTCTGGAGTTATGGGTCATCGAGGAGGCCGCGTATTGTTCTCCGGTTTGGAATGATGGTGTGAGAAAAAAAAGGAGCCGTGATACGGCTGACAAACTGCTTCCTAATCCCTGTTTGTTATTAATGTACAGCTAACAAGACAAATGCACGGCGCGAGTGAAAATGTACACCTCAATGATCAGGACTTCACCGCGCGCCTCCTCACTCTCTAAATCTTCCCAGCGTCCCTCATTCACATGGTGGTTTATTGACAGTGGGAAATATTTATTCTGCAGGCTGTAAAGCGAGGCTGGCTATGGTAATGCACCATGCCTTATTGTGAAAAACATCCTTTAGCAACACCGATCCTTCAGGAAGAATGATCTCTGCGAGGCCTCAGAAAAGGCAGCCGTGTTATGCAGAGGGCTACTGAGAAACACAGAATCTGCGAGGAGAAGAATCCTTAAATAGAACTGCAATATGTAGAAGTGTGGCTCCAATAAAAATGCAAGCATGTGCTCCTCTGGTCCTAGGAGAGTCCTGAGACCCCTAACCCTAACCGGGGGACATGACATTGTGGATCCTTTGTCATATTCCAATTATGTGCAACATCAATCTGGGGAACGCAGCACCCAGGCGACAAAACCAAATCCCATGTAACCAAAGAGGGACAGGAATGTTTTCCTACCAAAAGAAGCTGGACACATCCTCTTGGGATTTGTACAAGAATTCTGCAGGCTGCCAGGCTTAAGTTCAAGTGTAGACTGGAAGGTCTCACTGAATCCATCTGTTACACTTCTTGTAGACAAGCTGGGGACACTAAATCAGAAAAAAAGAAGAATACTATGTGGATTTTTTTAAAGGCCCGGTGTGTGAAATTCAGCAGCACCTGGTGGTGAAGTTGCAGAATGCAACTGACTTAACACCCCTGACCTCACCCTCTTGTTTTAAGCGTAAAGAAGAAGGCCGTAAAATGAAGGAATATTAACTAAAACAACATATTATCTGTGCAGATCTTAACTGAATTTGTCTCCCACCACCAGTTTATAGCATAAACTGTCATACAGGATATACAAAAGATTCAGATTTACCTCCACGCAGGTGGCATGTCTACCTTTGCTGGAAATACTGGAGCCTCGTGGTGCCTCCTCCGGTTTTTACCTCAGACACTGTTTCAATTTCTTTAGTCGTGAAATTCTTTTGCCTTGCTACTTTAAGCATCATACTTCTCCTCTGTTACAACAGTTACAGCTACATTCTCCATGATACACCCCCTGGGCAAACATATTCCATTACATAGACAGTGTGGCAGTGTGCTAATTGCAAATAATGGCCATGCGCCTGTTCATTTGCAGAGAGTAAGAGCATTTTTTTCATGCATGCATTAGTGAATCGGACACATTGTCTGCAACAGACAGGTAGGTAGAAATCCAGTGAGCAAAAATATATTAGTTACAGGTAACCCAGAGGCAATAAACTTTACCAAGACAACAGCAAGCTAACCTCTGTGTATTTACACTGATTCCTGATGAGATACATCCGTGCAGGCACATAACTGTATCTGCTGACCCATCAGGTGATCTTTAGAAGTCGACAGGTGGGCAGGTGAGAAGTCCAGTAAAAAGCCTGACAGTCATAGCTGACACTTGAATATAAACGAGAAAAGACTTCCACGCTGTTAGTCTCCAGGCACAAGCCGCAACATAAGTCAGCATCTTATTGCTACAAGGCAAGGCTGCTCATTAAGAATGTTTATGTTTTTAATAAATGCCTGAGTTGAACTGGGTTGAGTCGGTGCTGAGAGCTCGGCTCGGTGCTGAGAGCTCAGCTCGGTGCTGATTTATCATCATATAATTCACAAACAAGAACTGCTTGGAAGTGATACTTATTAAATCTAAATGCCCTCCAAGTTCCTCATCCAGCTGTACTGTAATTTAAAAAAGTGTTACAATGACATGTAAAATACGACTGGTATTCAATGCTCAAGGTAGCACCGCAGAGTGCCACCGCACTCTCTGTAGGAAAGCAGCGGCTCATGCCGGTGCAAAGTGATTCTGCCCGTGATCATGTGTCGACAGCCTGAGGCTGTCTGAGTGTGTTTGTGTCCAAGGCTATAGATGAAGTAGGGGGAGAATGAACAGGGTCACCATGACACTAAGTTCACATTATAGCAATATTTTAGCAGCTGCAGAAGCAGCCAGAGTGAAAGTGTGGATAAAATCCAGATGGAATTTAATGACTGAACAGACGAGGACCTGACCGGCATGTTTTTTAAGATTTAAAAATCTTGTTTCTGGAGCTTCTCATCACTGTTTCCATTAACTTTCATTGTTTCCAATCATGCATTCCTCAATCATGCATTCAGTTGTGAGACAGTGAGGTCCATCAACATTATACTCAAATAACAAGCAAATATAGTTAAGCATAGCGACATATTCAATGCAAATACACTGTTCACGTGTCACAGTGACACACCTATTTCTTCTAGCCACTGGGAGCTAATGGGACCCTACCAAGGGCAAAAACAAGCTTTAATAACACGACTTACTCCCACTTGACTCTGAAGCTTTACAAATGGACTTGTTTCATCCACCTAACACACATAGCATCCAACACATACCCTGGGCAAAAAAAAAAAAAAAAAACATCCACCTGCAAATTTCATTCACACCTGGCCATTATCTCGTGTCCTGGAGGGATAAAGAGCTAATTAGAAAGAGTACAGGGGTCCTTATGAAGTCCAGAAAAGGTTGCAGTGGTCCGCGAGGTAATCACCCACATCCAAACTGTACATGCTCTCAGGGATATGCCTTAATATCAAACCAATTTTGAAATGATTTACCTGCAAGGGAAGTAAACAATTTTTGCGGCGGCTTTTATCGACTGGGCAAAAATTGCTTATTGTGCAAGAAGAAATGTAACTTGGAGTAAACTCCATTAAAAAAAGAGTGCGTGGGGCATTTCCCCTCCGTTCTCCCTCCTCCTCTATTGTTATCATTCTCCTCATTCTCCAGATCGTCTGTTCCTGATATCACCAATAATAATTCAGCCAAGAGAATCCATATTTCTGTGTAGCTACTATTAAAAAGCTGGATGACACTGTAACATTTCACTGTAAATTCTCTTTTTGTGTATGTCTGTGAAATCAATCACCAGTAATGAACAAGAAAGATGACTGCCTCGTCTTCCTGTGTATAAACCTCCAGGTCTCTCTTGTTTCTCAGCAGTCAGTTGTGAAATTGTGATGGGATGAAATGGCTCTTTAATCCACGTGTGACACTGGCTTGCAGCAACAAACCATTTGATTTTCACGTGATAGGCGAAAATCGAGAGGTCATCTGAAGGAACAAACTCAACTGCAGGCTGTCGGGGAAAATATTAACTTCACCTCATACAAAGACCGCGTGCTTCAGAATGTTTTATCACCCAGAGTGGACAAAGATGCTGGATTTCTTTTTGTTGCTATGCCACGATTCAACATTACAAAACAGGTGAGATGTGTTTTACCTCCAGGCGTATCTTTTTGGTACGAAGCCTGGCCTGATAATCAGTCAAAAAGACAACAGTACACGACTGCAATCACGCTGGTATTGGGTTTCTTTCTACATGATGTGGCCACTGCACTATATCAAAGTATCATAAATAGGGCATTTCAGAAGTGAAGTCATTTGGACTCTTTTGGTTTAATGAGTACTCACTCGACGAAATGTTACCAAACCAGTCCGATAATGACCACTGAGCTAACATTCTCAGAAAGTTTCCACAGATCCTGGAGATCTTCGAGTAATCAGCACTGACATTTAAAACTTTGAATCTTGAGGTCTGCGAAAAACTGTGTTCATTTGAGATCTCGGCTTTTGATTTGTACCGGGAGTGAGCTTCAGTGTTGAACAATTCTGTGAAAGCCCAGAACGCAACAGAACAGAGCAGAACAGAATGTGCCAAAGTTCTGTGAATTCCTGAAATATCTGCAGATGGCAGTGACGGTATTAGAGTTGGGGAATGATTGTGCACTGAAAAAAATAACTCATAAGATTTACTTAAAAAATCCATCGTAAGTATTTGCACTCAATTTAATTAAGTAAAATTTAATGCTGCAATATCAAGTAACACTCACTTGCCAGTATCAAGTAAAATTTACTTAACATAAAACATAACAGTTGTGACAATATTAAGTAACATTTACTTATTATATCCAAGTTTTAAGTTATATTTATGTAAACAAATTAAGTAAATTTACTTGTTTTTCATAGACAGGAACATCAATTTCCCCAAATTTTAAGTAAATTCTACATATCTGTAGTATTTGCTGTTATGGGGTAATTTAGTAGATTTTAATTACTTTCTTGTGCTTGACATTTTAATTTACTTGCTTGCATACATTACATTACTCACTAAAATTAAGTAAATCATTGCCAGTTTTCTTTTGATAAATGTTACCAAATAAATTTACTCTATGCATTTGATATATATTCATCACATATCACAACACTAAATTACAATGCAATTAACATGTTTATTTTTTTTTCACTTTCAAATATGCAGTGAAAAACTGCAAACCCTCTGACACTGAGTTTCAACATTCTCAGATATTCAGGCACACAAACATGCTCAAAACATCTTCTGAGGTCAGGATAGAAACAGTACTGCATTAATAGTAAGTGCATTCTATCTATCTCCAGCAAAAGGTACTGTATTTAAAGTAAGACTATGTATATATTTTTAAAGAAAAAAATATCTAAATTTGTATCATACTACTTAAAGGTTGGTATGACTGGTAAACAACAAATACACAGTACTACACATTACACACCGCATCCAATATAGATCTGGTAACAGTCCCTTCTCAAAATATGCAATTAAAATCTTTCAAACCTACACTCTGAAATAGTGCCAATTTCAACATTAAACCAGTCCTCTAGACTAGTGCACTTTTAAACATTAATGAAATAAAATCAATAAAATAAGATTACCAGCTTAAGGTGTCTAACCATTATAGATGAAGAATAAAATCTGTAAAAGATACCTTATTTGACAAAAAATGAGAAAACATTTAAGGACAGGCAACTTCCAACTAGTAAACCAAGATTAACTGGAACTCAGTGCTGGTTCTTGGCATTTTTTGGTCCATGCATGATGCCACAATTTTTCTCCTCTAGGATGACAAAATCATGACATGCATTTAGGAAAGCAACTTCAACTTCAAGGTGTTTACTTTGGGGACAGTTTAAGTCCATCCAGCTCCAGCAAGAGTTTTTGGAAGACCTCAAAAGTGTAACGCAAAGTGGGAGGGTAGGCCAAGTTCAGGCATAAATCAGTCCCATGAGCAGTGAGCAAGCTTTCGCAGTACTGTTGCACCCTGGCAAAATCTCATGGCCTTCGACAAGGATGGAGAACATCGACTGGATCCTCATCAACACCATGACGACAAGTATCTTGAGGATGTAGTTACTGACAATCACTCCGACTGTCCTCCTGCATACAACGCACAACAAAAAAGGAGAAAATTATTGAGAAACAAATACTAGAATTCATGAATCATTCATAGTGACTTCATTATCAGGGAAGAATGAACACAAGAATATGTCTGTTCCTTTGTCTGCTTTCCTCTCAACATTAATTAACCTGTTTCATTAAATTATTTTTTTAAATGATTAAATCATAGCTGTACCAAGCAGTCTTCAAAAAGTTCCTCATCCTTCTCACCAAGGTACTAGTATAAGGCTGCGGATAACGGTTTTCACGTCTCATCTCAATGCTCGTTTCTGTGAACAGATTAAGAACATGAACATCACCATTATACATACACAATGAACTGCCAAGTGAAAAACACAAGTGCATATGTTGCTCTTGTGTTTCAAGTGCATGGACCCAGAACTTGCAGGGGCACTGAATCTACCAATTGATGAAGACTTGTGCTGATGTGTTTATACGTGTGTGTGAGTGAGAAAAAACAAGTAGGCCCATCTCCCTGTAAAACATATGAACAAACAAGCACACCTGACTCAGTCTGTCCAGGAGCGGGCCTCATCTTGATCCCCACAGCACCTCCTTTGGCTTTCATCAGCGTAATAAGTTTTGGTGTATACTCGTCAGTTTACGCATGAAGGTTTGCTCCAGGGAATGGTAGTTATTCTCCTGAATTCCTCCTTGATCTGAAAGGACAAATGATTCACAGGTACATCATATTTCTATATAAATTTACATGTTCGAAAAGAAAATTAATAGTTCGTTAAAAAATTCATTCAATAATTTATTGTTACAGCTCAATAAAGAAAGTAACACCTACCTCAGCTTCACAAAACAAAGCAGGCCACCTCTCTTTGAAGTCAGCAGCATGAGGACTATCACTCACAACCTCCAGTCTTCGATAGGAAAATGTGTTGGCCATTTTTTCTTTAATTAATTTAGCATTGTTGTTCTTCTTAACCTCATTAAGGAGCTCTTGTCTGTTCCCTCTCCAGACTGTTATCAGTTTCTCCCCTTGGATGTGGAGGAAGGAAGTTGACCTCGGCTCTCTTCGGTTTTCTTGCATGTTTTTGCAGCATGTCTCTCACAAGGGGCCTTCCTTTTCAAGGAGTTGATGTGGAGCTCAGGACAAGGGACATTGCGCCGTTTCAGTTTACTTCGGCATTGGCCATCTTCATTTTGAGACGATGCTGCCACCCATATGTGCCTGAATATGACCTTCCAGGCTCCCTCAAGCATGGGTGCTTGTTTAGTAGAGCCTCTACAACTTCCAGTTGTTGGAGAGCACTGGGATAGGCCTGGTAGTGGTAGATTGCTTCTGCAAGTTTTTCAAGAATGTCAGAGTAGATACTTGGATCCTGAAGGAGTGAGCCGTCACGTTCATAAGCTTGATTTCCAGCCTCAAGAATCATTTCAACACCATATGAAAAGATGGGTATCACAAAATTGGTTGGCCATCGCTCTGTTCGATACTCCGCTGAAGGTTGTAAAATGATGGTGTCTGATGAGCTAGCTGAGGAACTCTCATCTTGAGGAGGCTGATCCAGCAGCACTGTGGAGGAAGGAGTGGAGGAAGGAGTGGGAGAAGCTGAAGACTCACCGATAGGAGTCAAAGTCAAAGTAACAGATGGTTCTGTTTGAACTAGTTTATTGTGTCCTTGTCATGACCACATCGTTGATGTTAGTGTGAAGAATTGATTATTGAAATCTTTGTCCATGTGCATTACAGTAAACTCCCTTCAAGCTGAAAATGATTCTGCGCCGCTGACAAAAGTTCATCTACAGTGCTAGGGATTCCATCTGGTAGGGTTAACTTGTGCACTTGTGTCTCTTCAATAACAACACGTAGTTGAGTTGGGGCAGACATGATCGCAGTCCTGGGCAAGCAGAACTGCAAGAGAGAAAAAAGAACAAAGACATGGTGTGATAATAACAACAAATAATAAACAAAATACAGTGTAAAAAAAACAAATAACATATTTTCACACTGATTTAATACACAACTTACACAAATCAGACAAAGTATAAAATAAATATATAATAATATAAAATATTTTTAAGAGGAAGTCATTAAATTTGTAATGATTTTGAATTTAATGAAACATTGTCTGAAAGTTGATAATTCTATCTTATGTTGATCATTGAGGATGTAAGGAAAGAGTAGTGCTGGTGTGCAGTATGTAATAAGTAATAAGTAATAAGTAGAAAAACATGTAGGAAGGAGTTAGGTTATTTACCTAGTTTGACAAGCAGATGTGGTGTTTCAGAGAAACCATGCGATCGCCTTCCACTGCATAGGTAGCCAATGGGTATGTGTCAGTGAGTTGTGACTGCTCCAATTACTTTGATTACTCTTGTGGACTCCAACTTGAAACATCTAAATGCTCAGAGTACCATGCACTTTGCAGTTTCACTACAAACACTAAGGTGTCATGAACAATGATGATTTGTAGGATTTCAGCAAAGTCGGGCAACCCAGCAGTGGAGCCATATACCACCATCATGCCAACACTGTAACTGGTGCCCTGAAATTCTGCCTGGTTGGTCAAATTAACACCTGTCTCTTGTGGATATTTCTGTAATAGATATTCCTGCACGTTCTCATTTACAACTTCAAATGGAACTCTTGTCATCTTTGATACAGACAAAGCAGGCTCTTTTACAACTGAAGCATGAAGATGGCATGCGATCATGGACTGGTGTTTGTTTGCCATAGACTTCAGAATGTTACGAAAGCAGTTAGTCTGTCTTACAATCTTTTTAAAAAGCGGTGCTTTCCTTCGAACCGCATAGTCCATAAGGACACTAGTGGCCCAAATGATTTAATGAGCTGTGGATAGTGCTCTATGAAATGGTGTTTTGGGATCAGGTTCACTTTGGAAAGACACTGGTAAATCTCTGCCTGTGCTCAGAAATCAGGCTATCCAGGAAACCAATGCTTTCATCTGTGTGAGTAGGTGACATAACAAGCTCAACGAGATCTTTAAGTGTCATCAACAACTGCCATGCTTGGTCTTCTTCCTGTACTTTGGAGCCAATCATAAGTGGAAGTAGCCTCAACAAGCACCAATTTTCAGTTGCATTACCACCAATAGTTTTACGAGATGCAAAGGTTGGTGGTATAGCTTGGGGACAATTTGTCCTGTCTTTCCACTTGTACGGAAACTGTTTGATTATTTTATTGAGCTCTTCAAGAGAGAATTTTTTTTTTCTTTATCAAAATATCTAAACACAATGCCAGTTCTAAAGGTACAATACCCTCCAGTAAATCATGGAATACATCAGGTGGGTAACCTGTTGTCACATGAAAATGATTTAATCTTTCAGTAATTGTACACTGTCTTTTAACTCCACGACTATGAGTGTTACTAGCGAATGCTGCTTCAATGTCCAACTTGTGATGCTCTTTGTTCTACCCTGGGAATGCTCCTGTCCTGACCTCAAATTCCTGAAACTGGGATCTCTCTCCTACACAAAATCTACAAATGTGTGATCCACAGAAACTTTCAATAAACCCCCCAACTGAGTGGGCACCAAGGTTATCGGCAATCACAGAGAATACAGTGCCCCTTATTATTTTTCCTAAACAGGGCACAAAAAGACCATCTTCTTCAAGTCTTTTCAAATCGTTAACAGTGATCTAGCACTTGGGAATAACCAAATTTCTTAATGTCTTCAGCCTTGCACAAAACAGATAAGTAATAGATGATAATGTAGACCTCAATACAGATGGAATATCAGCAAACACCCAGTAACCACCTGTTACCTTGTGCTTCTTACGAGAGGTTCCTAACGGATTGCATATTTCAAAGTCATCACAGTAAAGTAAAAGTGAAAGCCTTAACTCCTCTCCACAAAGAAATGTGTTTTCCTTGAAGTGGGAACCATCATGGAAAACTAGTGTACTGACATGAAGAACCACAATGTCTTACACTTTTCAAAACCTTTTCCTGGATGTCACTATTTTTCAGAACTTGTGACAAGGATTGCAAAATAGGTATATACTGAAGGTCTTTCCTTCTTTCGCATCTAGTATATACTCAACAGGCTCAACAACAGGAGAAATGTTCTTTTTAAATAATTATTTCTCTTGTATGCCGTGCCAAGAGGGCCTTCTTCACTAAATGCCTACACTAAGTAGGATTTAACTGGCAAAGGTTTTTTACTAAATCTGTGATCACCCCTTCTTCAACAATGCAGTTATGGTTTTGTAATGTGCTATGGACAATATTTTTAATAACAGGAGCAGATGCTGAACAAGTAATAAACTGAAGCTCCTCTACAATCTCATCTATACATCTTCTAGGAACATTGAATACACAGTCTCATTTAAGCAATAAGCAACCAAGCCTCATCAACAATAACCTGGACTAAGTCTTTCACCCCTCTTGGGACAAATGTTTCATCAGAATTACCTTCACATTTCAATCAAACTACTATCCTCTATTACCTCACCTGCCTGACTTGAATGTGCCTGGAATACAGCATTTTTAAAATCTTCAATGCAGTGAGGATTGTGCTTCCTACTTTTATGTGAGGCAAAGTTGAATATATATTCGTACTGTAGTCACAATCTTTAAAAACACAATTAACAGTCTCGTGCTTTCTCAGATGAGTCCCAAGGTGTTCAAAAATATTGCCTCTCTGTGTTAAAACTACATGAATTGCATACAAGGCACGAAAATGAAACTATCTGCCCTGACTGTTGAGTCTGTGTATGATTTTCTAGACAAATGTGCATGAAAGTGCCCCCCAGGTTTTAAATAAACAAGGACAATCTGAGTACAAGCAGGGTAGTGACCGGCCTTGACTAGTGTGTGGATGCTTCAACCTGTAATGTTTTATGAGCTCTAACGTTTAGATGACCTAAAATTGCATTTCGTGCATGACCATCTCATATCACAAGGGGCCTACTCTTTCTCCCTGATGAATTTTCTTCTCTCCACTAGACCTCAACTCCAAACTGTCCACAAAGTCCACTGGCACCACTCCAAAGGGCAAACCCTGGAAAATGAAGACACAATTAGTGTTATTAAACAATAGTCTAAAACATTCAGCCACAGTTTTAAATATTACGTTGTGATGGATAAATAAGGGAAAATAACAAACATTATATCATGCATACATTTTTTTTCCTACCTGCCTAAATGATGAGAATAATGTTCTGTTCTGCTTTGCTTTCTGTTAATAGATAGAAATTTTAATACCTTTTTTAAAATTAGGAGTTATGGGAGTGTATATGAATTTGGGGGAATTTCCTGCAGTAAACTACGCTGTGTAAATGTGATTGAGAAATAACATTTTAAAAAGGTAAGCTGACATAGGTAGCATGACAATTATTAAAAAAAAAAAGATTAGAAATTCTGTTCTGTAAACACTGTTGCAAGACCAGTATATAACACTCATGTATTGGGATATTTAATTTGAAGGGGGAACTTATTTTAATTATTACTATTTTCTGCTTAGCTCTTTGCTATAGTAGCTAACTCACTATTCTTCGACTAGCTAACTAACTTCACTAAGGCAACGTTACTGAAGTATCGCCGCCGTTTTCACTCTTGTTTTACAGAGAATCATGTTTCTACCATGTTGACGTCACTTGATAAACGTTAAACCGTTACGTTAGTGCTTTATTAATATCCAAACTTTAGCGTTAACGTTAGCTATTTTTCATCGGGAAAAACTGCAGCCCTCCCACTTCGGTACAGACCAGCCCCGGACTAATGTGGCGTTATGCTAACTTTAAATTAACTTGTGAACAGTAACATATCTTTGCGCCAAACTATCAAAATACATACAGGCCTATATATTATCACAAATATAAAACAGAACGGTAATAACTTACCTGTGTTTGTATGCCTTCGCGCTACACCTTGCTCTGTGATCTTGTAACGGACGTAAGGGGACGGAGCCAGTCCTGTTGCGCAACTGCGCCATGCGTCGTCATGTTTTTCAAAACGCTACACTTTCAGAGTAAAGTTTATGCAGTATTTCTAGGTACATGTACATACAATAATAAACATTTAAATATTATGAGGAAAACAAAAGTAAACTTACTCTTCCCCAATAGTTCATGTATTACGTTAATACAATGTTTGATTTTACCTAAAAACGCTAGTTCTGATTGAATCTTTAAAATACTAGGTAGAAATTATGACAGTTACTCTAATAGAATTTACCACACCAAAAAGTCACTTTTTTCAGTGTGATTACAGTTAATTTCAGATCACTAACAATTACAAACTCTTCGTTCTTCTGTGTGAATGTCAGACAACCTCCACACACTATGTCCTGTATTTTCTCTCGACGCTGGCTTTGAACGGAGTAACTGCATTTTTTGGTTGTAAATCTACTGAGGTCGATGAACCTTGATGAACATAATCAGTGCTGTTAATTAGCCAGAAAACAACAACCTATTTTTAACTATGTTTTAGCACCTGAGGTAAACAAGGAGAGCGACATATGCGAAGCCAAAAATAAGTGAAAAACATTCAAACTTCAGATGTCATGTCAGCTCAACAGTTTGAACTCATATTATGAGATGATACCGTTTACGTCATGCGAGGAAAAGAAAAGAAAATAATATTTAGCCAATTTAAGTAACTGGAAGTAACATAATTCACTCTATCATCTAAGCAATTTGATTGTTTTCTCCATGAACGAACACCACAGACTCTGGATTACAATGAGTAACATTTCTGTGTATGGAAAGTTGTTCAATAATTTGTGCCAAAGAAAAAAAGGTTGTCTGATGGCAAGATAAAAAATAATCTAATATTTTTTTCAGGTGGGCCTTTGTGAGTAAATATGTTTTTCTGCTGACCATGTCCACAGCGGTGCTCTACTTTAGAGCCGGGACTGCTTCTTCAAATTGGGGCCACTCCAACCAGCGTCCACTGTTTGTAATATGCTGACCCTTATGGAAGGACAGGACTGGATGTCTTGTGTCTGTTGAAGTTTGGGTTAAATTCATGTCAGCTTGAGATTGCTTTACGTGATAGCATAATATCAGGTAACATTGTGCAACGTGGAGCTGCGGAGACTTTGTTTTGGAGTCGTGGAAATGATAAATGATGTCCAGTGGAAAGCACAGTGAATCACTCACTCTGAGCCCTCGCTGATGACGGGCTACTCGTATTTATGCAACCGCGACAGCGAAATTATACAGTTAAAGAGGGCGAATGGGCTTCTGCCACGGCTTTGTGCACGTCCTTGGAAGTGAATTCATAAAATAACCTCAGTGCTTCCAACCACGCTGTGTGTTGCAGCCAACGTGCTCCATTAATCAAATTAGAGAAGATTCAGTTTTGGTAACTTTAAAAAATGGTCAACTGGAGTGCCTGCCTGGCAGGAAGCTGGCTGACAAATGATAAAGTCCTTGCTGCCATATTTCCAATAGTTTGACTTTGGCTGTTAAAAGTCTTTCTGAATTGAATTATCTCCCGTTTGTTAGATGCAATGATTGGTGAAATTGGCTCGAATTGTTTCCATTTGATGTTGACAGAAGAAAACATGATAAATCTTTTCAAGTCCTACAGGAACTGGTTGAATATGCATCAACATTTTTATGTAAACCGAGAGTTTAGTCAGGCTGATTATATCTAGTTTTAGTCTTGACTTACTGACTCTGTCATGACCGAATACTAAATTGTTTATAGACCTACAGGCCTGCAGACACATTTGTATGCATTAGCTGTTGTTTACCAGTCCTGAACTCCTTGTTGTCACTTGCAGGGAGGTAAAAAAAACAAAAAAAACTTGCTTTATTTCCTCAGGTACATCGATTGTTAGCTCCCAAAGCTTCCCAAAGAGTCAACAACAATTGATTTTCAAATGATAGAAATTCAAACTTTGGCCATTAGTGTCCTGCAGGCCAATCAGTGACTGGTTACACAGCTGAAAGATGCTTACAGCACAACAAGCAACGCCCCAGTGCCTCCTCTTCCACTGCGTTAATGTGGCATCATGGGGCCAGACGATAGCTCATCACAGATAAATAGTATTTGCACATAGAGTCTTCCTATACATTCAACAATATGCAAATAATATTCCTATTAAAATTCAGCTTTGTTTTATGACTCACTGGGACATAATATATGGAACTGCCAGTCCTGAACTCACCGTGCAGCCTTTTTCTATTCATTTATTTCTTTGTACCACGTCCACAGGCGCACGTATGGCTATCACACATGATCATGATTCACTGTGTCCTTGTGATTCACCATGAAAGGCAGGTGATGACATTCCAGTCCTCTGGAATTACTGAATACGTGTGAATCCAGTGACCCGTGCAAGGGTCAGAGCCATAATGTTCACACTGTTGAAGAACTGGTAGTACTCCCCTTGGAATTAACTCACAACTACACAGATAAAGCTCTATATGTAGAGCTAATGTTCAGGGCTTGTCAGCCAGGTTACACTATCTCCGTGCTGCATAATGATGTGTGAGCATTTCGGGCTAGCTGCCGGCTCTTTATACTGCAGAATGGAGACTCGCCCAACGAGAAAGGAAAGTAATAAATTACTCTGGCAAGATTTGAGTTCTGCATAAGTCAGGAGGAGCCACCACGGGGGAAACAGATTGTAGATTGTTTTGTGTGGGAGAGGGAATGGGGGAGGTTGGTTGTGGCGTTTAGATTAATGCATCCGCCCGCCTTATAAAATGCCTTTGAATCTGCAAGTGCAATGTAAGGTGTAACATAAATGTGAGATACATTATATTCACTCCTGTATGCACGGCTTTGTCATTAAGCAGTGATTTGCCTATTTTGTCAGCAGGTGCAAATATTTCTCGTCGTATAATATTCACGGCGAGCGGGGCCGAGCTCTTTGACATCCCATTCAGACGTGGCACGCGCAGGCAGCTGTTTATGATGAATGCCGTTACCCTCCTCGCTGGTGGAGGGAAGTGCCTCGTGGCTTCGCTCGGCAGCGGTGAAACAGAGAGCGCTGCCATTTGCAGGAAGATTTGGTAAACAAATAAACATGTCACATGACTAAACAACAAAGGAAATGTGCACATCCATATTATATTCCTTTAGAATCTTATCGACCGATGAAAAGATGTTTTGTTACATGACGTATGTAGGACAGACAGAATGAGGATATCTTTGGATAGATGACGTCTTGAGGTTTGATTCAAGGACAGACGACAAGCTGAGACTGATGCAGGCAAGTGAGTATCAGATAACTATTAGCCTGAATTATACTGATTTCTAACTTACATATTAAAACAGCTCTGATTAAGCCAGTGTGCATATAGGACCGTATTTTTATTGATAGTTTTCCAACTGAGGTGAACATGAGCAGGAAAGTTGAGGCTCATATCCACTTTCCCTCACAATCCTCGGCCACACCCAATAAAGTGTTGTTTTGAAACAGAGCCGGTTTCACACCTTGAAAAATGTCGGATCCGTCCGGACACGAGGCTGAAATGATAAAGTATTTAACAAAAACGTGCTCGCATGAACTAAGTGTGTCTCACGTGTGTCTCGTGTGCACAGAAGTACAACGCACGCAAACATAGATATAGTTATCATGTCAGCTATAAAGTAAAGGCCACACTGAACAGTGAGGGATCTAAATGTCAATACAAAACACTGAATATTAATTATCAATCAATACCAGTCAATCACATGCGACCTCTCTCGTCTACTGAAGTCGAACAAATGCATCCGACATCTGTGAAGCGTTCGTAGATGGAAGTGCTCGTCTGAGCTGCAGAAAGCTTTATAGCTTCACAGCAACAGTGGAAATTTACTGAGCTGTATCCCTCAACCTCTCATTCCTGCTCAGCTGTTAAAGCTGGTAGAAATAATACAGCATCTCCGCATCTGCTATTCTCTTCTGTTATTCGGAGGTGTTTTTTATCTCGGTTTGACGCACATGAAAGTCGGCAGCTTGCCCCAAACCGAGCGAAGACACTCCAAACATTTAACTGCTGCGGTGCAGCTGACCTTCTCATAATATCGCTATCCGTGATTTCAGTTTGAGGTAAAGCTCTGTGGTTTCTGAAGGGATTGTGCATGCAGATCTAAAACTTGAAAATATAATGATTGTGGACCATTTACAGCAGCCACTGAGGGGAAAAGTAAATGACTTTGGCTCAGAGTATGAAGTCTCTAAAGCACAGCGGGCTTCACACGTTCAGACCAGGTGCTGTAGGTAAGTATCTGGCAGCATGGCAGAGCTACTTCAATAGATAACTTCAATAGAATATGTTAGCATACCTGTATGTTCAGGACACACACAAACTCTGCTTGCACTTTCTGCTCTAAAAATACATTTCAGTTCGAGTAAGACCATCAAATGCTCTAGTGAACTTTTGACCATATTTGTATCTATTGTTTAAAATACAACATCATAGTTTGCAAATCATGTTTTAAATGACTTTATATGCTCAGAAAATATTAAAACATGGTCATCGTCAACTGCTTACTAAAGGCATATAGGATGTTGATTGGAGCAGCCTATGTCAATTATTGAACTAACTTGGCAACTGAGGTACTTGTTAACTACCTGACTGGGCCAGGTAAACTCCTGATGATGTAAAAATACATTGTTTCGGGGTGCCACAGAGTGTATTTGTGTCAGTGAGTTAGAAATGTAAGAGAGCAGCATACTCGCCCTTCTCTCCTTGAGGTCTGCCTCACTTTTTTTGTAGTATTATTCCAGAATCCTGCCAATAAAGAGCTTCTGGTTTATGTCGCCTTCTATTCCCCTACAAGCTCGGTCGTAACACTGTCATTATTGCCGGTGACAGTGTTACAGCCGCGGATGTTGAACTTGTTTTCAGTATCAACACCGGGGGCATGATCTCATTTCTGTTGATGCTGATGAGAGTACGACTGAATAAATGCATGAATAAAAAACAAGACGACAACAGAATGCAGTGAGGAAACAGTTCAAGAGCAGAGACGATCGTGCTTTTAAATCGACCTATAGATGCAAGTGGGCTACATTTCACTGAGTGCTGTGTGAGCAGCACAAATGCGGCGCTTTGGGCATCGGCCAATCACAGTCAAATGACAATTCTGGGACCGGTTTAATAGAGTTGTGACATATGATGGCAAATCTTTAGAAATTAAACCGGTGCCAAATCACTAGACTTGAACAAAGAGTGACAGTTACGGGGCTGCAAATCTGTTTTTCACTTGTCATGATGGTACGATTAAAAAAGTAAAGTGTTGTGTCCCTCCAGAACAAGCTGTCAAAACATTTTCTTCTGGCTGCATGCAGCGTACAGTAGGGAATAGGAATTATAAATTCTAGTTAAGTAGCCTACAGGCATGATTGATACATCGTTTGGCATCCAATATTACTTATCATCAAAGCAGCGACCTGATTTCACCTCAGGTCTGTGTTTGCAGTATAGAAGCTCTCAAATGAAATGTGGGCCTAATTACATTTTATCTGATGCCCCGCAGCAGGCCCTGCCCTCTGAGAAATTAATATCGGAGTGTCCACTGCACCCAGTCTCAATTACATTTCTTTTCAAATGCATCAGCTGCCATCCTTCTTGTTAATGTGCAGTGTGGGAATGAAAGTGAATACAGTTTGGAGTTATTCGTCATGCCCCAAAGACCGAGCGAGGGGCTCTGCGGCATGCGTAAGCTGTAACAACTCAGAAAAACAAGCTTCCTCGCTTCCATTTATGAGCTTCATGATGCTTTATTTTTTACTTAATGCCTGAACAGAATGGGTGTGGATGTTTTGTTCCTAATGCTATTCACAGAACGGGCTGTCACAGTGTTTAAAGTCACCAGATATTTACTTTCCGCTGCCTGTTGCGAAGGGGGTTGGATTGAAGTTTTGTCACTGCAGCCAGATTTCTAAAATGAGAAGTGCCGTGCTGAGTCTTGTTGGTGCCCCTGCTGTGGCCGTGTTACATATGCCCCTCACCGCCTCCACCTCTTCTAGACAAGCTGAGAATGGCTCGTCTGCTGAGGCAACTGCTGCAAGTGTGTGTGTGTGTGCGTGTGTGTGTAGGAGGTGGCTTGTTGCTTGATGATGAGTCACACACCTGTCAGTGATGACCTCTGGGTCACTCCTATGGAGATGTGTGTGGATAATGAGCATTACATCTCCACGGTCACCTGAAACAATGTTTGTGAGAATCTTAAGAACACGCTGCTTACTGTATGTGTGTGTACGTGTGCGAGGCCGAGAAAAGCTATTACCGATACTACTAATATGTAGCCAAGGAGATTAGAAATGTATGCATGTGTATGAGCTTTCCATCTCTATAACTGTGTGTGTGTGTGTGTGTGTGTGTGTGTGTGTGCCTATAATGGGATGCAGAGTGCACCACTACTTCCTATTCATTGCAAACTCATGTTTAAAAAGATCTGCTCAGCATCAGGAATCCACTTTCTTTCACTTCTCACATTACTCAGCATACAGCTGAAGTGATATTTCATAAAGTACTCAGGAGTTCTCCATGTGGTCATCACTGGATCGCCTTAGATGTGCTGATAAACACAGATAAGTGCACATGTTCGGAAGAGCACATGCGTCATCTTCAAATGCATGCGATGGGATTTAAAATGTTTTTTTCTGCCGCTCCGTGCAGGTAATGTTGCAGAAACACAGTGCGGCCTTTCTCGATCACTCAATTAATTAAAGAACAATAATGTAACTTTGACAAATATTAATGCAGCCTCTGCGTTCATTGTGATGGATTAGAGAAGTCAAGCAACAGAACTTTCAAGACCGGTGATTGATTTTCAGACCAAAATGAACATGGCTGCCTAAAACTGGGTAAAAATAGATCGCAAAATTTGAAATGTTGGGATAGCTGTGATGTAACTCAGAACACGATTGGATCGTTAATTAATCAATTAAGCTCCCGATGTAAATAATTCCTCTTAACGGCTAATGAGTTCCCACCCGCGTACTGTTGGTCAGCGGGAACCGCCTGACAACTTTTACGTTATGAAATCGCATCACTCCTCTGGCAGCCTTCACAGCAAGAACACCCTCATGTATGCCTGCGGTCATGATAAATCTGCCAAGAGAAGAAACAAAACTAAACAAACCAGGCTGGGTGTTGCACAGTCTGCTGCACTTACTTCTACTTCAAGAGAACATTCCTTATTTTTCTAAATTGTAGCCTGAAGACATCGGAACTATGATAAAACCCATAATTTGGTCAGATTATGTTTTGTATTTTGGATTCTTCAAAGTAGCCACCTTTTGCTTAGTTGGCAGCTTGACACACTCTTGGCATTCTCTCAGTAGCTGGACTGATTTTCATTTAACAGGTGTGCCTTGTCAAAAGTTAATTTACAAGTTGCCTTGCCGTCTTTGAACAACACAGCTGATGGTCTCGAGTGCGCAGAGGAAGTGTTGGCAGTAAAAATCCATATTTGGACAAGAAATAAGTAAAGAAATCTACGTTCACCGTCTCTTTCACACATGAAGGTCAGCCAATCGGGAAAATTACAATAACTCTGAATGCATCTCCAAATGTCGTTACAAAAAAACCCTCTGGCACTTTGTTAACTGGCTCTCACGAGGACCATCTCAGGTTCTGCTGCAGAGGAAGTTCATTACAGTGTACCGAGTACATCTGGTTTTATGTTGCCTCCTTTTCCCTGCATGAGCTGGGTAGTAACAACAGTTACCAGCAACATCAGAAATCAGCTACAACAGACACTGACTGTTCTTAGGAGACTGTGTGAATCAGGCCTTCATGGTTGAATTGCTGCAAAGAAAGCACTACTCAGGGAGACCAACAAGAAGAAGAGAGTTCTGTACTTTGTTGTGCTGTCTTTGATGGCTCCAAATTTGAGATTTTTGGATCAAACCACCTTGTCTTTGCGAGAGGCAGTGAAGGTGAACGGACGGTATTTGCATGCTGGTTCCCACAGTGAAGCGTGGGGGAGGCGGTGTGCTGATGCGGGGATGCTCCGCTGGTGACACTGACTTAATCAAAATTTAGGGCAGAATCGACCGGCGTGACTACCACGGCATTCAGCAGCCACGTGCCATCTCATCTGGTTTGTGCTCAGTGGGACAAACATTTGTTTTTTTCAGCAGGACAATCACCCAAAACACACCGCCAGGCTCCGCAAGGGCTGTTTGACCAAGATGGAGTGTGATGGAGTGCTGCATCAGATGACCTGGCCTCCACAATCACTCAACCTAAACCTAACTGAGAAGGTTTGGGATCAGTTGGGCTGCATAGCAAAGGAGAAGCAGCCAACAAGCTCGGCATCCATGGGAACTCCTTCAAGGCTGTTGGAAATGCGTTCCAGGTGACTGCCTGATGAAGCCGACTGAGAGAACGCCAAGAGTGCAGAGCTGTCAACAAAGCAAAGCGGCGGCTACTTTGAAGAATCTGAAATATAAAACATATTTTGCTCTGTTTATCACATAATTCCATGAGTGTTGTTTCATAGATGTCTTCTCTGCTTATCTACAGGAACGTGTGTCCAAACCTTGAACTGGTTCTGTAGGAAGAAGTACAGTCCACTGTGTACTGACTGGTATGGAGGTTGGAAGTGGTGACTTGTTTCTGGAAGTGCAGATAGCAGTGCTGATATTGAGAATTTCTAATGTGATGACTAAGATAGGATTCAGCAGAAAAACAGCATTTATTTTAAAGTTAGCAGCGTCGTGGTGGTGGGCAACAATTAACCCTGTGAGTCCCAGACTGTTGCTCAGGTTTACTGACATTTGGGGAAAAGCAATCAAAGAAATGAGTTGTCAGTCTGAGCATGCATTCTCTACTGTACTTTGCTATTAAATATTGGAGGTCTACTCACTTTGCTATTGATTAATAAGAACAATAATAGTTTGTAATAATAATAATAATAAAAGATCTGCTGTGTTTTCGTGAAGTAACTCTCCGTGCTCAGGGTCATCTCCCATAACCAGCCTCCAGCATGTTCCAGGCACGGCTCTCAGCCCTCTAAGTCTGACCCAAGGCCCCTAACACTGGGTCACCAGCCCTGAGACAGCCTCCAGCAAGCTCCAGTCAGTGAGCCCATGCAGGACGCTGCGTCCCCGTGCCTCCACCTCTACCACTCGAAGGATGTAGGAGAGGTCAGCACTTGTTCCTGGCCGTCCTCCAGTGTTTTTCATGAAAACTTCCTTCAGGATTCTGAGATAACGCTGTCCTCTTGATTCAGAAAAAACATTTTCTCAAATAAGTATAAGAAGCTGTAGTACTACATTTAAAGCGAGGCAAGATGAAGCCATTAGCAGTCCCCTATTTTAATTATGTATTTATGGATACTGGTATCAGAGAGGCTTCTGTCATTAAAACAAACTGCATCTGTTGCAGCACAAGTGTTTAAATCAGATGCTGTGTCTTGAAACTTCCACAGAATCCTAGCTCACCTTCACACAGGCAGGCACATTATAGATTTATGATGTTTTTTTCCAATTCACAAATAGCAGGTTGCAGAACAGGAAAAAGAAGAGGCGTATATTGAACCGCTTTTCATACTGTGAAACAACATGATGGAGCGTTACCGTCAAAAGAAGTTCACGTTTGCTGCAACGAGACAACAACCACAATACAAACTAGTGTGTGGTCCAAACAGCTTGTGGCCGTGTTTACATGCCGTCGAAGGACAGTAAAGCTGCAGCAGAATTGCAAGGATTAAAGAAATAACCTGTACAATCTTTGGGCCACTGCTTAATCCGCTCAAGTAAATACCTGACACTCAATTTTCAGCAAGGCCGTGCAGAGCTGCTGTGATGGCTGTTGTCAGTACTGGGGGGGTTAACTCCATCTGCTGAAGGACGTACGAGGGTGATGAGGTGGCCATGGCCTCTTCTGTGTCCCTCACCTTCTCTCCGGAGCCTAATAATGGCCAGAGAATACTGCAGATTAAATATAAAGGCTGTAAATAGTGCTGATATCCACTGCGGCAAGACTGACAATGGATACAGTATAAGTATACCATATATCGTTTGCCCTTTAAAAAACAGACTGAATTGTTATTCATGAACAGAAGGAAATGAGCATTTGCTGAAAATATGGTAATTGTTTAAAAATGTGCCTGAGTTTGTTTATTTGTAATATTTGGCCACCGTTCAGAGTCCGCTGTGACACAGTTGCCCTTAATTACTTGTCAAAGCATGAGGCACCGCGAGTGTTTCTCTCTCTCATTTATAACGCAGCAATCAGAACTTCACACTCCCTCTGTGCTATTTCAAAGCACAATTCACATTCAGAGATGGAGAAAAAAGAAAGAATCTAAAAGGGTGGAAAATATCTTGAGTGGAAGCTTATAGCATGACATAAAAACACTCCTTACTCACCCACTGTGCTTCTCCAGAGACTTTTTAAATCCTGCATTCAAACAGAGCAGCATAGCCACGAGCTTTTGGTGGAGGGAGGGGCGAGGGAGAGCTTTATAAACTCAGGGTGCAAGAGCAATGCAGACTCGTATTACTCTTCACAGTTGCTGCATTTATCCCCTAATTCCTGATTATTCTGCAGTGAGCTGCTAGGTGTGCTCAATTTACAACAGAATAGAAGACAGATTTCATCCCTGGGGGCGCAGCAGCTGAATGCATTTCTTCTTCTTCTTCGTCTTTTCTATTTTTTAATTAGAGCTTAAAAGTTTAACGGTAACTGCTCAACCATTTGGGGCAGTGCTGGTGATTATCATGGGCAAAGTATTTTAATAACAGATCATTTAGCATTTTTAGTTGTAGGATCCCAGTAAAGGGAGTTGTTGAGCACTGGCCCTTTAGGCTGTGTAAAGACTTGCACAGGAATTCTTGTTTAGAGAAGCAGCTATTTAAACTGTAACACAATTATTCAGGAGCCTCGCCGGGTCTCAGATGGCTGAGCTTAATAGTGTGCATGTTCTTTTGTGGCAAAAGCAAACAGTCCCACCTCTAAAATTTTAATTTGAATGAGCTACAGTTTCATATCAGACACTTTTTTTAGTTTGGCATGTTTCTCCGGTTTGGATTTAAAGTTCAGGCTCATCGTTTTGAATGCACTCGACAGTGAATCAAGGTTAATGTACAGTTAATGTGCTAGTGGCTAGTATCATCATGCTGCATTTATGTTTTGATCAGCTGCTCGATGAGTCCATTACCTCGCACGGATTTGTTATAATGAGAGTTCAAAGTGACGCATCAAAAACGTAGAATTCCTCTAACTTTGAAACTAAAGGAGCGAAACACAAGTTTCCTTTTTTACTCTTTTACTTGAAATACGTTCTCCAAGGACTATCAGGCTATAAAGTTATACATAGAACCACCCTAGATACAGATGGGGCTGTCTCTAAAGTTCCACATTTTACCTTCAGGAAGTCCTATTTTTTTCTTCTGAGGAGGAGTTTTATCTCTAACAGCATGCAGCAGCTTGCTCTTAAGCTCTCATTAGAACAGCCAGTTTTTTGGCCAGATAACGGGGTGAGGAAGAGCGATGGATGGAGGGATGGACAGGTGGGTCGTACACCGTCACTGAAGACAATAAGTTATGTTTTATTGGCGAGGACTAATTCTTCATTCGTCTAATTGAAGAAGTCAAAGGTAGATCAATAAGCTTCACCGGGGCGGCACTGTTCTGGCATTATAGCAAAAGACCGAGCAGCACAAATAGATCTTTTATCAGCGACAGGGCTTAGTGTGTTTACAACACATCCCTTATCTTTCCAACTCCCATCTGTCCCGGTGCAAGAATCCAATTATGTTCCCAATATTAACCCCTTTAGAGAATTAACCCCACACACCACTAGTCTTTGAGCAAATAAAAGTGGGTGAGGAACCTGCTGCCAGTGTTAAATGAGGAAATAAATAATGGATGCAGGCTTTGCCGCTCTCCCTCTGTGTGCCACTGATCCTACCCACCTGGAGGGCTTCTAAATAAGATCCTACGCTGGCTGAGCACAACACAGCAGTTCATTGATCCCCACCCTGTGGTAAGGCCTCTTCCCTCAGGTGGGCATATGAAGGTTGAAGAGAAAGGGCATGAAAAAAAACTACACAGGAGCAAAACACAGAAATACACAGACGGTGGAAGGCTGAATGACTCACCTGCCCTCTAGGAAGCGCAGCACAGATCAAAAGAGTCAGCAGCTTGGATGCACATGCATGTATGTGTGTGTGTTAGGCTAGTGCTGCACTCTAAAGAAAATCAAATGTGCTTCTCGTGTTCTCAAATCTATGCAATTAATATGGTCTGTTTGTTTAATGGATCTGGAGCAGATGGAGCAGCTTGTGAGTCACAATGTGGTGGGAAAACTGGAAACACGGCGCCCACAAAGCACATGTACAGTAGACGATACGCAGGCAGTCACATGACATCCTTGACCAGATCCACAATGCAGCGAAAGCTAGCAGAGGACACGACATCAGCTCACCGACAAGTGACTAAATGAATATCAGGAAGAGACATCAGCTGTCTGGGAGCGTCGGACTGAAAGAGGTCACGGCATCGACTGTTTAGAGGTCAAAGACATCAGCCAGGAGTCGGCGGAACGCGGGAGAAAGGTCAAATGTGACGCCAGATATCATTTGTGAACACACCACCACCTGTTATCACGTCACCCATGTTACACGCTCAGGTCGCGTCATGACAGGTGAGACCGTGGTTGAAAGCTGGTGATGTATCACATGAGCGCAGAGCTCAGATCTCTTCGTTATCAACGTGATCGATACTGCCCTAAAAAACTTTGGCAGACACCGGACATCGTCTGACCTCTGATGGATTACGCTAAATCCTTCCTAAAGTAAAAATAATACTAATTATTTATAATCATTAACATTCATATTTTATTTTCCAGTATGTTTGTGTAAATCATTTAATTGTTAATCTCATTGTTATGGCATCTGCATTATGACTCTATATGCACCGTTTTCATTATTCAAGTTGTTAATTAAACTGGTTTAATTAAAGTGTCATCTTAAGATACATTTAAAGTGGAAATTAATGTATTTTTGCGACCTGCTCTCCTAATTATCACTTGGATATTGCATATCTTGCTAATAAATGTGTTTTTTTTTTGCTTACCACGGGGCAAAAATGAAACAATCGTCTAAACGTTCCTGTTTTGGCATTGCATGAACATACGCAGCCCACTCACTCATTTCAGTGAATCCACTGCGTTGGCACAGTTGGGGATTCCAACGTTTCAGCAAAGAGAGTCAAGGTTGAACAAATGCAAGGTCGTAAAGGTTGCAAGGTTGTAAAACAAAAAACAAAAACACAAACTTTTTCTGCAGACAGAAATGTGGCCAGCTCATACACACAGATATAAGGTAATAACACTGGATACAGCTTCCGGGTATGGAAACTGAAGACTATAATTACCTGGTGAGAAAACAAATCTACTTCTCACTTGATTCTTTCCTCAGTTGAGAATGAATCATTATTTATTTCTGACCTCAGATGCTTTGAGAAAACAGAGTTCATACTGTTCAGTGTGAGCAAATTTGTCTGTTTCATTTTTCATTTTTGGTAAACAGATAATGAAGCAGCCCGTTCTAAGAAGTTATTATTTGGCTTGTTTACAGGCGGAAAGAAAGACTTATGTTTCGCTGGAAATAAGAACAGCGGCACATTTAAAAAGATTTAATTTAATTTAAAAAAATGATGCAGTCTACAAAAAATCCACCTCTTCCATTTCAGTTGTTCCCTCCATATCTGGTGAGACATCCCTGACTGGAATGATCCCCGACGGTGGATATCATATCCCACAAGACACCACTGCAAAACCCAGAGGCTGCTGCATCACAAGCCTTTTATCCAGCCATATTGTCTGCTTCTTTTTCCACATTCACAAAACTAGGAAGCTTTTTTCCTTTTTCTTTTTTTTTTGTCTTCTTTTCTTTAGAAGATCCGTCACATTTGCTAGATCCTGCTCCACTGGCTCTGCAGAGTGTGTGTGTGTGTGTGTGTGTGTGTGTGTGTGTGTGCGCGCTGAGAAACTGAGCTGGAGAAAAAGGAGAAAATGATCAAGGGCACCGCTGACATCAGACTTGGTATTGTAGGTTGGTATTGTAGGGTGCTGCCTCTTACAGATGAGCCTTTCATAGCCAGGCCTATCACCACACTTAGTTTTAGCGGCGTGCCAATGCTGGAGAAAGGTCTGACTGAAGCCATAATCATGCTAGTATATGTGAAACGCACTGCGTTGTTTGTGCTCCAATTCCTATAAATGAGCCTGCTTACACACGGGCGTGTCCGGTAGTACTTCCTGTGTACACGTGCCCTGAGCGCCAGCTGTTTCCTGCATATGCATGACCCACGAGTGCTTCCTGGTGTAATGCATATTTTAGCTGGATTATAGCTGAAAAGTACTATTCATGATTTTAACGTGACCTCAACCTAAAGTAGATACTCATGAAAATGAATCACGCTGCTCGCTGTGATCAGGTCTGGTTTAATTCATCACATTGCTTCGAACTGTGGCTTTGTTCAACCAGCTTGTTTTGATACAGCGGCATCATATTTTATTTAAAAGAACAAAGTTCAGTCTATTTTTCTGAGTACTGAAGTTTCTGTCTTGTATGAAAGGGCAGCATGAATGCTACTGTACACACGGCACATTGTCAGTTCTGCGTATGAACGTCACCGGAGAAGAGGCCTGTGGTTAGCATGGGCGTGTAGACGGACACTTTCAGATATGATAAATTTACACACACCTGTATGAAGGCAGCCTGTGCATCTGAGGCTGAATCAAACAGTGGGATTATTTTTTTATATACCTTATCACTATTTCTAGTTTCACAGGTTGACTGTCCCACAGGGGAAAAAAGAAACGCTCGCTACTCCAGATGGCGAGTCCACCTCTGACTGTCTCTGTTTTCTTTGACAGGAGGATGGCATAACAGCACGACTAAGAGAAGGAAAATATAAATAAAATGCACAGCTGAAAATACAGCGTGACACACTGATTTTCACATTTCTGTTTAAAGTCGCAGTCTCTGCAATTATTAGAAATAGCTGTAGGCCCTTTTATCCCCGTGTGAGTGGAGCATATAGAATCTTTAGGTGTCCGTGAGCACGTCTGTCCTTTCATGGAAGATGGAATGATTGGTTTCTTGACAGACCTTTATACCAGGGCACACAGCTGAAAGTGCTGGCCTTTGTCTTGGTCGGGGAGTCGATGACGCAGAGATGGTGTTATTCTGGAGCACACTTGGGCCTACAGCCATAACTACAGAGGGGTATACATTCATCAAAACACACCCATACACACACACACACACACACACACACACAATTACTTCTATACCTCCAAGCAATGATTGGGTCACATAGGCTCGGACTCTAATTTAATGTAATTTCATTTATCACTCTGAATTAGATTTCATGTTGCTGTTTAATAATTTAAATCCCCTGAAAAGCACTCTTGGCTTTCATCTCAGTATCAAGGAACACTAGAAGATGACCGGAGGTAACGGGTTCTACAGCGGGCCGTGATTTACTTTGCATTGTGGCAGAGGCAGTGTGTGGAAACAAGAGAGTTTGTGCACCATGTGAATGTTGTATTCCAAGAGTATGAGGACACGATCTTCATATTCTGAACATACAGTAACTCTAATCTACAAAAAAAAATGTCTGTCTCAGGAGAAATGACATTTGATCTCATGCTTACTGATTCTTTTTCACTTTTTCATAACTGCTATTACAGCATGTTCCCAACCCAGGTCGCTAAATACGGGCGCTGCTCAGCATCTCATACAGACACACAGGAACGTTTAGGAAATGAAGTTCCCTGTGAAACCACGAGCAGGACATGGCTTGTGCCATCGTAACTGAAACACAAACACAGTCACCTGGGTGGAATTCCTGTATGTTAGACCGTCCCACGCATCCCACACAACCTCCTCAAATATATAAAAGCCCGATCGCTCTGTGCGACTCCACGGCTCACACTGTCGAGTCTTTCTGCTTCATCATGCTCCCTCGTGAAGAAAGCACAACACTAGATGCTAGATAATAACTGGCTGCAGCAGGTAAAGTTCAACCTGCCAGAGACAAGGATGGTGCACTTTTACACCTCCATCATTGAATCCATCTTGACCTCCTCCATCACCATCTGGTACGCCGCTGCCACTGCCAAGGACAAAGGCGGACTGCGGCGTATCATTCGGTCTGCGGAGAAGCTGATTGGCTGCAATGTTCCATCTCTTCAGGACCTGAACCACCTCGACGTTTTTGAGACACTCCCCTCCGGCAGGCGGCTGCTGTCCACCAGGATCAAAACCCTCAACTGCCACTGGCCTCATTAACAAGGCCTGACGGCCTCTCTGACACTGTCTTACATCCTCCATGCCCCCGTACCTCAGCCACACTCATTACATTATCATACGGCCTCCTGACTCTATGGCTTACATAAATGCACACAGTTTAATGACTTTTTAATTAACATCCTTTTGATATATATTTTTATTCTTCAATATTTCAGTACCCTGCAGGCTGGGAACTTTTGGACATTCCTGCACAAAACTCTACGGCACTTTTTTATTTAAAAAAACATATTTTTCATATATTTTCTAGTTTTCAATATTTTATGCACCAAAACAAAAAGACAATAAACCTGCTTTTGATTCTACGTAAGTCGCTCTTTGCATCTGCGCCAAGGGGCGTGACAAAAACCTTGGATGGAGGCTGGCTGCTGTACGTGTTTGGACACAGAGTAATGATACTTGTTAATGAGACTGTCAGTGTTGTTTGTCATATAGAACTGAAAAATACATGTTGTAATATATGTTGTAAAAGATGAATAATAAGGTCACCTCGCTCTTTGGAGTGTTAACAAGTAGCGTTAAGTACATGTTGCTGTAGTTAAAGGAAGTTCATAGCGTGAATTGTCAATCAAGGAACTATTATCATCAATTATTGAGCCGTAGAGTTGAGTGTTTTCCTGTGTGTGTTTGAGTTTAGCTCTACACTATGTAAAACAAAGACAAATGGCTCTTTCAGACACATAGCAATGCTCTCTGACACCCATTATTTCCTGTACAGCAACCTGGCAGCACGATTGTGACCAAAGTTTAACGAGGTTGGCCGCCAAGCTCTTGCCACTGCAGCGATTATTTTGGATGATTAAAAAATAAATAAATAAATAAATGAGATTGAGATATTTGCATTGTTCCAACTTGTTAGTGTAATGACACATCACATGTCATCACATAGCAGCTCCAAAAGCTTTTGAATACCAAAGATCAGATGAGTTTAACAGCTATACTCTGAATTATGATGCCATTAATAAAGGACTATATTATCCATCCCTGGATGTTGAAGCTTTATTTATTTCAGTACTGATCACATTGACTTAGGTTCACACATTCAAACCTGGAAGCTGCCCAGCACAGCCACAGTCTGCTCTATTGGCAATTGGCAGTCGGAGGTTAAGGTCTCAGCTGAAGGGCATCAGTCTTTGCCCGTCCTGCTGGTCATGGGATCGAAGCAGCGCCCTCACCAAGCCTGCTTCTCTAACCTTTGCCTGCCGCTGCCTAATTAAGCTCTATTTACTTGATTAAGAGGAGAAAGACGCTCAGTTATTTAATGTCGATCCCATTTCCTGTTTGTTCAGTCGTCCTGACAGATTGATACGTCTTAACAAGTGAATGCCATTACGTCTAAGTGAACGTCGGCATTCAACAGATTTATGGCCTCATAAGCAAGAGATTTATGGTCTAATGTGGGCTTGTCATAAAGAATTTACTGTTAGATGTTATGTTAATTTCATGTTTTATTTATTTCTCAGTGTTCCCATGATGGTGATGTATTTGTGCGATGCTACTCTGGGGGACTTTGGAATACCTTTCAGTCAAAGCAATAGACTGCTAGATAACAACACAGTGTTTGTGAATATTTTGAACAGAGACAGTTTGAAGATGTTTTATCATGAAAAAAAAAAAAGCCAATCTCTGTATGAATCGTGACCGTGTTTGATTGTTCTCATAGATGGATGGATAGCATGTGGTCCTCTTTAATATTAAGCACAGGAAGCACTCAGTCATCCTAAGATGAGTGCTTTGAAATAATAAATTACAAAATGCAAATAAGGAGAAGATTAGTCTGTGTTTATGGGTGGCATTTAATTTTAATTGGTTCATTATTTCCAGAAATTACATTTTTAAACTCTCCTGACTGCCACAGCTGTGCTTGGTGCCGCGTCAAGGGACTGAAGGCTGCAGGTCGAGAGCATCCCTGTCTGTAAACAAGACTCCCGCGTACAAAGGATCAGTGTGATTTTGGATGGTCCTTCACTTTCAGGTGTAAGCGTTAACGCTGAGGGGGAACTCGATGGCCTCACGCAACTTCTGCAAAGACAAAATGATTGTGCTGAAGCGAACAAGTTGAAGAATGTGGTGACAGAGACTTCACATCTTCCAGGCAGCTCCTGCATTGCCCTTTCCTCCAGCCAGCCAAGTATTGTCCTTTCAGTGTTCATCTATGCTACCAATGCAAGCACATTTTATTGTCTTGTCTTTTTTATATACCAGTGACGATCACTCCATATTTTATAACTTCGAAACTGCCCTTTTTGTACATTTTGTCAGTAGTTGAAGCCACCTCCTGTCTGACAAATGCAATATTAATAACATGCAACTCTGATCCCAAGACATATTTTTATTAGTTTTAAACTTCCACAGACAAAAAATACTTCAAATGCTGCGTTGTAGAAAGAAGTTGGACCAGTTTCTAGCAGCATTCTTACACAGTGCCCATTGATTGTACCCAGAATCTATCCAAAACTAACTGCTGATACACATTGGACATTGACACGGTGTGTAAAATGCAAAAAAAAAAAACACCCACATGCTCGCTCCGCTGTTGCGTATCTGTGCTTCTGGTACAATGAAGTACTTTTTTGAATCATTTCGAAACAGGTTGTTCTCATTTGTACACAGTTTCAAGTAGTTTTTACCTGGTGAAGGACTTTGCAGCCCAATATAGAAAAAAAAATGATGCACAACCACTCCATATTTTATAACTTTGATAAAATGGACACCAAGGGCAGTTTTGTTTCAGTGTCGGAGTAGTTGAAGCCAGGTTGCACGGTTACCACCAATATTAATCCAATGCAACACTGATCTTAAGACATATTTTTACTAGTTTTAAACTTCTATGGACAAAAATACTTTAAATAGTGTAAGAACTGAAAGGCTTTGGACCAGTTTCTAGCAGCAAACTTACACAGTGTATCCAGAATCTATCCAAAACTAACTGCTGATAAACAGCGGACATTGACACGGTGTGTAAAATGCAAAAAAAAAAAAAAAAAAAATAAACACCCACATGCTTGCTCCGCTGTTACGTACTTCATTGTACCAGAAGCAGAGATACGCATCTGAATCATTTGGAAACAGGTTGTACACAGTTTCAAGTAGTTTTTACCTGGATGAAGGACTTTGCAGTCCAACATAGAAATATAAAAAAAAGATGAATAAATTCCTGAAAATCTATTTTAAACAAAACGTGTTTGAAAATCGGCACACATGCAGAATTTTAAACTCAAGCCTGGGTTGTGACCTTTTTTTTTCCCTCCCCCATCTTTCTTTGACATCTTTATCTTCTTTCTAAGCGTATGATACTATAGAAATGCCACAGAATATATATTAAAATATATGCAGAGGCATAGTTTTATGGAATGAAGCTCAAGCTGAGTAACCTTTGTTTTACCTCTATGACATTTATGCTTTATTAGAAGGCATGACACGCAGGGTCGGGAACAACAAGGGTCAGACGGAGGTTAGTGACACAGCGAAGATGTGAGAGCCGACGTCAAATCACCTCAAGTGCTCGATACGTGCTCGCTGCTCGTCAGGAGATTAAAACAAAAAGAAAACACGCGTATCGCAGGTCGCCTCATATCAAACGGGCCTCCTGGGATCATTTGCTGTCATCAGCAACAAGGGCAAGATGAACCCAGGAACGCCGCTGTGAAACAGCATCTGTCCCACGGTGTGCAGTATAGAATGACTGCTGCCTATAAAATGCCAATGCGCCCTCATAGATGACTGGTTTTCATCAGGATAAGGCTTGATCCTGAGATAAAGTGCCCCTCCTTATCGACCATGACAGTTCTCGCTTGTTCTATCACAGACAGAGTGTAGGCGCGCGGCGCTCCGCTCGCAGGGCTCCCTGCTGGCATCAATAGCAGCAGGATTTTCGAACGGGATTTCACTGGTCTCGGCTTGTGAGCAGTGATCCTTGATGCAAAGCTGTCTTATCTGACAAGTGTGTGAGAGTGTGTATGGGTGGATCACTGAGTGTGTGCGTTTCTGTATACGGAGCATGTGTGTTCACTCTGCATGACTACACAGACACAGTCGTTATCTCAAATCAAGAGCATGAGGGCATTAGTACAGTCCAGCACTCCACCCCTCCCCCTGTCACACTCCCCTCCATCCATCCATCCTTCCAGCCATCCATCTATCCTCCACTAGCAGCACTCCATCACCCCCTTCCACCCCCACCCCTCCCTCTTCCCCTTATCCTTCATCCACAGCGCAGAGCTCAGACTCCTGGGGAGATTATGTCCGCCTGTCAGCCTCTCTGTTCTGATAGGTTAGAGCAGAGTTTTTATTTTATTTATTTTATTTTTTTTATCCCCTTTGCACACGTGAAAGCTGACATGATTGGCACTCATCTGGAGTTCTGATTGTTGTGCTGCGCGCAGATTTTTGCAGAGGGAGTCACTTCTTAGATTTTGATACGGAGGCAAAGCTCTGCTGACAGCCCCGAACCGACGAAGGTGCAGCAAGCAGTCGACGCCTCTTTATCGGTAAACGCAGGCATTCTCTTGTCTCCAAAAAAACTTCTCCTCCTGGGAGATGTCTCGTATTGCTGAGTCATAATGGAAAAAAAAAAAAAAACAGTTCAGTGCTGCCACATTTGAACACAAAGGAAATCTCACTAAAGAACTCTGTTCCTCTAGGAATGCAGAAAAAAGGGAAAAACACCCAGAACATCTATTTTAATTTAATTGATTCGGTTGTTACTTAATTTGCGCAGGAAGATTCATGTAATGAGTGTCCGAGGCAAGATTTGAACCCAGGCCAAAAGGTGGGCATGAGTAATTGCACAAGTTAAAACTTCAACCATTACCGCATACACTCAGTGCAATCAGGGGACATCTCTTTCTTCATTACTGCCCTGCTGCTTGACTTCAGAGCTGATGGCCAACTTGCATTTTCATTTTTACCCAAACAGAATGACTCCATTATTGGATGTCTAATGTACAAAGTCAGCGCAGGTCTAATTCCACAAAATCCCCGCAAAGTTCAATTGGAGATAATTTTCACGCTGTGCTGTTTACTACTCATTTGTAGTTTGCACTCTCGAAACTTCAGCACATTAAGAAAAAGTTGTAACAACGGCTTCTTTGAGCAGCTAGTTTGCCGTTTTCCCAGCAAATATTCAATTAATGAACCTAAAGTAAAGGAAGTCTGTGTAGCAGGTGGCAGGTGGTAAGTCGGTAAGGTGGAGGAGAAACAGTTTTCTCTGGTTACAGTCAGCGGGCTGAGATGATGTGAATTAAATCACCTGGATCACAGGTCACTAAGACCACGTCCGGACCCAGTGCCAGAACTGACGTATCATGTCGTACCGTGTTTATACACCGCTACTCAGCAAAAAGGGACATCCTACCTGTCTCTGATTGGCCAGTACTCGATGCCTTCGTGGTTTGACTTGGGTTTAGGCATGAAGACTGAGGTTGGTCAAGGTGAGGAGGGCAAGAAAGCCAGTCACAGGCGAGGTAAGGGAACCTGCACGTGAAATCATAACTGAGTAGCTCTGATGTAGATAATCCTACAGATGTGATTGACTGATTTTTTTTACAACCCTGTAGCATTTATACTTGCTTATACAGTCTGAACTTTCTTGACACCTACCTGCTCATATTCAGGATTTACTGTAGTCTTTATTTGTAGCACTCATTGCTCTGACATCCGTCTCCTATGACTGACTTGTTCTCTACCGAGCAATCAAGGAGGTGACTTTGTTCCAAAATGGTGCCACTCACTTTTTAGTCATTTCCCGCAGCTAAAACTGGCCGTACGCACAGCTGTCTCGACTGTCATTTTTCTGTCGCACTGGCATTAAACAACCTCCTCTCCTGTGGGTTCTTGTCCAGCCAACGTAGCGGTGGGTGCACTAAATGATGCAGCACAGGCGATGAGTCTCTGCACATTAAAAGATTTTCTATTTGGATTCGGTCCTGAGGGATCTCGAGGCACAAATGTGAAGCATACTTTGTTTTTCCACCCTTATTTTGCCAAAGTAGAACTTGAGAGGAATGAGCAGCTTGCAGCACTTATTGTGTATGCACTTGTTTGTGCAGCAACAGACACCACTGATGTTTGAAGGGAGAAAGTTTGCAGGGATGCAAGGCAGTATGAGCAGAACCGAACTATGATTGCAATCAGAAACATTAGCTAAACAAGTCAGACGTCTGCGTGCGCACTGACTTCTAATCAGCTTCACTGACTCATCATTCTCAGAACATATGATTAGTATGTGTTTCACACTACAAAATCAGCAGAGTTCACATACCGCCAGATGTCTGGTCAGACTGCTTCTTTGACCCTTTCTGAATTAACAAGCTTTGACGACAGATACGGAGAAAATGTGATTTTTAGTCTTGGACAGCTAAATATATTGCTCTGGACTGAATCCAGTACCACAGCAATTTCTCCCATCGGTGCCCTTAAAGGGTCAGTTCACCCAAATTACAAGGAAATAATCAATCTTATTAGACGTGCAAATGGTTTCCATTTTGAGGTTTTAGGATTACCCTGTTTGTCGCTAGTGAAGCTAGTGAGTGGGTTTTAGTTTGTGCTGCTCAAAATGTTAAAGGGAATACAAAATATATATATAAAAAAAGATTTATTCAGTCATGGAAGCACCAAGATGTTTTGACTCAAAGATCCTTCATCCGGGCATAAACAGTGGGGGGCAGGTAGATGTGACATTTGGTGTATTTGGCTACCTAAAGAGACGATAGATCGGTTAAAAAAGCCAAAAAAGAAACATGTATGATGAGGAAGAGTACCTCTGCTTTATACTGAGTTATTATTTATTGAGCATGAGTTAAGGACAAACATGTCTATGACCTCGTCAAAACTATGAAAATAATGACACCCAGGCTGGCACCTAAGAGAAAGAAATACATGACAAAGATTAATATCTTAATAGTTACTGTAACCTACTCATTGTGTGTTTTAGTGTTTAAATCAGATTTGTTGATAGTGACGTTCATCCTTTAAAAGGTGGATTAGAGAACTCTGTTGAATTAGTGGCCTTAACCCTAAAGAGACCCTGATTCTGCACTTTTTAACACAGTGCAACGCTCTTTCTTTGCTAAATAATACATTTGAAAACTCATCAGTGATGCATCTTTCCACTAACAATGTCTTGGATAATTTGAATATTCCACAGACCTTTTTTTTTTTTCCCCCCACAATGACTTAATCTTTGGAAGAAGTAGTTCAAAACCTCCGGCAGAGCTACCTTCAACTACAGACAGAGAGGGAAAGACAATTTGGGCAAGCCCTTTGAGTCAGCTCACATAATTGCGAAGAAACTTTTTGTTGAGTCACATGCAGCAGTAAACATCGTACTCTCCACATCGTTAATGGGCAATGCCTCTAATGCACGTCTGCTAATTGGACCTTTTGTGCTATTGGCCAATGCTTCCTCATTGATCATCATCATCAGATGTTTTAAAGTAACGGATGACATTATTCATAACATGTCAGTAGTTCACGGGCTCATTATATTATAGTGCCGGAGTTGAAAGCAGCTCCATTCCTCCAGTCTGAATAAAAACCATTTAGGCTCAGAGAACATGAAATAATAATATAGCTGCCAACAGTGCTGCTAGAGGACCATGAAGACCTTCATCATGCTTCATTTACAAGTGGAACAAATGAGATACGGAGCTGGACCCTTGCTACTTTTATTTATGTTCTTACACTATCTTCTTTCTGTGCATGCAGTCTTATTTTACAGCATACTTTTCTGCTTGTACCTTCTCCTCGGTGCACCCGGAGAGAAGGTACACTGCTGCTGCAACTCTTAGGGCTGAAAAAACAGGGAAAAAAATAAAAAATCAATGTAATTTCTGCCATTAGGTGTCGTTTCCCGCAAACATCATGATGCCTCTTTGACATCCATACTCTTGGAAATACCTGCAGTCTCAGCATGAGTCTCTGAGTCACCCATCTTCCTGGAGACCAGAGAAAAGAGCGGAAAAGAATACCTCCATCTCTCCGGGAGAGATCTGAAACTGGCAGAACATTTAGAGACCGTTGAGAAAATCAATACAAATTGTGGTCAAGCATACACAACGCAGGATAGAAAACCCGAACAATGCTTAGTATATGGTAGCAACGCCACATGTTGCTGTGGGTCAAACATTGCACGCTCTGCGTCTCAGCATGAGTCGACGCGATCCTTAGTAGGAAAGTTCATAGTGAGGGAGACAGACAGACAAGGGAACTGGGCGAAACAGCGCGAGAAGAAGCTTACTGGCAGTGGAGGTGGTGCCAGATGGGAGAGGAAAGAGCTGCCCAGGAGAGGCGCCAGTAAGCAGGGACAAGTGATGCCAGCCCAACTGTGTCTAACAGGAGGTCCAGCTATTTAATCAAACCCAGCACTGAAACCACACCAGTGCCAGATGCAATTCAAATGCTTATAGAACGCAAGCAGCCATTAGTTCTGTTTAGATGTTTGAATGACTGCTCCTTCATCATCTGTGAAAAACTGATGGAAGACACTGGGTGACAGGGAACCTGACGATACACACAAAGAAATGTAGATTGACTCTTTCAGCAGCGCTTGTGTGCACAGCAAGCGCTTGTTACATTATGTGGGGAGGTTCAACATTTGTCCTTCACTTAATCCAAAAGTGTCTTGCAGCTGGCTGTGCCTTCAGCTCAGATTCAAGCACGCTGCCATTTGGGTGATTGAGCTGCCAATACTTTTCCACCGATCCACCCACACACACGCACGCATGCACACCTAGTAAAGAGAACTACTGCTAATAGCAACACGACTATTGCTCCTAATGTCAAGGTATCCCTTCGAGATGGCTGATGAAATCATCTGCCCTGTGGGGGATGAAGAAACCAGCAAACAGAGGGGGACGGTTTGTGCAAGAAATAACTGGAAACACCTTGATTAAATTCAGAGGTGTGAGATTTTCATCAGCGTGATACCACTCAGTGGGGGCGTCGGGGGTGTAATGCTAGGGGCCGGGAGTCTCTCCTGTTGACAGAAAGGACACACTGCTTGTCAGCAAAGTCATCTTTTCCCGCGCGCGCAACATCTGCGCTGATTTCGTGCTGCACACTAAGCAGGCCATTAATCTAAACCAGGACCAGTCCTTATCGTGCAGAGCGACAGGCACCCTCACACTGTGCACAGAGAATGAAAAATAGATATCAGGTTTTTTTTCCTCTCTCCTTCGCCGCATTTGTCTATGTGTCCGTCTCTTTGTGTACCTTATTCTTATCAACCGCTTCCCCTCTTTTCTGCTTCTTCGAGGTCATTTGAATTTGACACGGTTTTGCGTCCGGCTCTCTTAAGCAGCGCAACACAGAAATACCTCTCCCCGAAATAGCACCGTGCCTCTTGACCCCTTTTTTTGGAGCGCTGCAGCCTCTGCGATGGATCGATGCACAGTGGTGCTGATGCTGTGGCATTTCCACAAGGAGATGGATGTTGTGGGGTCTATAAGGCAGCATAGTGACATTTACATAAGGAAAGAATGGATGCTCTCGGGCCGGGGGAGGAAAGAAAAAAGCATGCACGGTGGTTATCACCCCCCCCCCCCCTCCTCACTGAAGCTTCTTGACAGTCATTTTGCCTCCTCCTGCTGTGGTACGGAGATGGTACATGAAATATTTTCTTTACACCATCTGCAGTTCCAGTCAGCAAAAGGAGCCGAGGTTATGACATATGTCAGCACGCCGCAACCGGCACTGGAGGGAGGTTAATGAATAGATTTAAATAAAGATTTACTTTTTTTTTTTTTTTTTCCAGCCGATCAGAGCGCTGAGATGATTTAGACCTAAGCCGTGCCTTCTCCGTCTTGTGCAGCGGTTATTTATAAAAGAGGACAAGATGTGCAGAGGGACTCTGAGGGCAGCAGAACTCAAAGCTGAGCCAGGCAATCTTGAAGTTATTCAATCAAAAATGAGTATGTTTCATATTAAGAGTACCATATTGAATGTGGGCCAAGGTGTGCTGCCCACAGAAATATTTTTCAAAGCTCAGGAAATGATTACTAAAATGTACTGTTAAATGTCAGACTGACCTGCTGCAAACTGCTCCAGACGGCCTCTTTCTTGTCGTGGAAAAGTTTTGCTTTAAGTAAAAATAATAAAATAAATAAATATGCGCTTGTAATTTGTCTTCTTGCATATTAGAAGTCATCATTATCTCATCTCAGTGGTTAAAATGCTCCTAAATTAAATTTAAATGCATCAATTACATAGTCAGGTTTGGATTGCACAGCTAAGTGTTTCATGGTTAATTAGAGTTTTCCAAATAGGATGTGCTCACTCAGAAACTTTTCTCTTTAAAAAAAAAACATACTGAGACTTAATAGCAATGAGACTTTACAGGATTAGAATGGATTTGGTGCGTTCAGTGCCTGAGGATTTTCCAAATTGCACCATAGAAAGCGTTGGCTTAGTTTTGTGCAGCTGAAACATTAGTCCGATATATTGGAGCATCTGTCTTGTTTACCGATCTCACGTATCCGATTCTGTCATATGTGGGAGTTTATTGGAAGGAGTGACGAGCATGAAATCACTCACACTGCTTCTCATTGAGGATTATATTGGATATAAATGGATCAGAATGGAGCTTCAGGTGAGTTATTGACCACTGGAGTTATTATCAAATATTGTTATTGAATTCATCTGTGTTTTGATGCTTAGAGTTGAATCAATGGGGGCTTTAAAGAATTCAGACCACTCGACAGAGCGGAGATAGAGAGAGTGTGTCTTATTACTTGGACAGAAAATTGAATTGTAGCGCGAGAGATCTGATTTGTTGGCTTTAAAGTGGACACATGCTTTCAATGTATGTGCGCCGCTTGCATTTACAGTATGCTAATATTAACTTAAACTGTGTCATAATTTGACTCGTGCAAATTCAGTTTTGGTGGCATCATGAAAGATCGACTCTCAGAGGTTTTGCAGATTGGAAATCTGCAATAACCTCCCACAACATCATCACGCTCTGATTGTAACAATCATAACACGCTCACGATGTGCTAATAATTCCTTATGAGCACTGCATCCACTAAGAGAAGCTGCATCCCAACAAAAGAGCCGCCTGTGCAATCTACCATTCAATTCTAATTAGTTCACAGGCTTATAATGTACTTGTCTTTTTCTGGCTGAGGTTTTAACACATCGCTGAGTCCAGTTGGTTGTCTTTTATCATGCAATAGTCTCATCAGCTCAATATTCCACTAAGCTTCTAAAGCAGCACAGCAGGGAGATTTTTTTTTTATTTTTTTCAAATTGAGAAGCCTAATCTGTGCCAGAGAGACTTCCCATATCTACTCCTCTGTTGAGTCTGCGTGCCCGGTCTCTGAACGGGCAAGCGAGCGTAGGATTGTAACAGAGTTCACGCAGCCGTCTGTCCGCACTTTTGTCTGGCCAGCTTCGGCAGCATAGGTGCATTAAGTGGTGCCTGTGTTTCTCCAACTGTTTGAGGCCCGTCTGGGCAGTGCTTATTCAAGTGCTATATTTCAAAACCATCTCTGCTGTGTTTCTAAGAAACACAAAGACAAGGTATTCTTATTTTTTGTCGTACGACTGGACATGTTGTCGCAGAAGTTGACATCCAAAACACACAGATCATCTCTCTGCCTTCATGCTCCATATATCACTGAGGTAGTGTGACAAGATGCAGTTCTCTATGAACAAATCACCTCATTGTGCTCAGACCCAACATCTGGATCGGGAAGCTTGCAAACTTCCCTGCTCCTAGAAAACACACATATCACACCTTCACAACAGTGCTGAGACTGCAGTGAGGGGTCTATTGAAAAGCTGTTCCTCTGCGCCGCGTGACACATAACATCTGCAAGTCATCCGACACATTGCAGAATTATCTCTCTCTCTCTCCAGAGATGAGTTGTGCCCTGAAGACAAACTGCAGAGATGAATCTCCATAATTGTCTCCCTCCTTCACAGTTGCTGTGAAAGTGGGAGCTCTGCTCTCAAGGCAAGCAAAAAGTAGTCGCATCTGTTTGGATAAATGGAGCAGCAGTTTTCAAACTCATAAGCCAGCTTACCTGATACAGATTTTATGTTTATGAAACTAAACAAAAACACACAATGCAGTCGTCGCTCAAAAAATCTGATTGCAAACTACTCCCGCAGCAGATTTTCACAGCAGAAGTTATTTGAGTTTCTTTTCGCTCTCTTCTGTGAAAATTGTCGACGTTAGAATCCGTTCATCCATCCGAGAGATGCGACTCCTCGGCTCGAGGAGTGTTTGATACTTATACTGCCACTTTTTGTGATTAATAAGTTTCTAAAAGTCTCCAGTGAGGAAACTGACCAAACAAAATGGTTAGATTTTCAAAATAAAGCTCGCTGAGAAATATGTCACGTTCCTTGAGTTTACAATATTGAATGTAATGCAAGTTAATGCAAGTTACAAAGCAGTAAGTGTTGACTCAGCTTCACAGGCTGAAGCGTACAGGGCCACTGACCGAGCTGCCGGGGGAAAAATGGTTTGTTGGTGCCGTCGCGCTGACCTTTGTATCACTAAAATTCCACTTGGATCCTCATTTTTCCACCTTGCTTCCCCTTTCGTTGTTAATGATTGCTAGAGATTTGCAAAGGTGTACGTTTTCGGCTTCTTAAGGGAGACACGCCAGAAAAAGTTATATTGTGGTGTTGTTGGGTTGGACTGCGACCCAGGATGTGTTCAGATCATGTCCTTCTTACACCCGTGTGCCTCAGATCGCCTCCTGGACAGAGAGGAGTAAACGCAGTCCAGGCATCAGTTGTGTTGTATGTGAATTATTGAGTGGTATATAGATATAATTTAGGGGAGAGAATAGTAAGAACAACAGGTCATGCCTGCAAGATGAACCTGGATGTAATGCAGCAGACCAAACCATGAAGTTCATCACCCTTGTTGAGGCTTGTGTTCCTTCTCCTGTATAACAGCAACCGTGTCTCCAACAAATTACATCTAATGTTACTAAATTGCAATTTATGTTTGCTGGTAATGTTTTGCTGGATGTAGTGCAATGTTCATAAGTGGGAACATTGCAGGGGAGGACGGAGCTTTCTTTAGAAGCTATTTACTGTCTGATTTTCATTTCCTACCATCAACAAACCAGGTTACAAAAAGAATCTTTTCATCATCACAGCGCTAAGTGAGTTTGCAAACTCCGTATCTACCTCGCATGTCTCGAAAATTATTTTCATTTGTGCCCAAATATTCCTTCTTAAAAACTGTCCTGTAAACTTTATAAAAGGTAAAATGAGGATGGCTTCATGATTGATTATTGCACAGAATCATGCTGTGTTTCAATCATATTTAATTCACACACTGATGGCTCAAAATGCATCCTAGTCTTCATCAAGGAGAAGTGTAATATCACCACCACTGTGCACGCTGGCCCTGCTATCGGCCAAAATAGCACGGTGGTAATAATTTACCTGGAGCACATGAATGACATGAGTGACAGGATTTTAGATACGGATTCTGCGTGGAGGGGCCTCACTCGAGCGTCACTCGAGCGGCTCCATCACCGGCCAGCATGATGAGCTCCCGGTGTGTGTGACGTCCTTTCATTCCTCATTTCAAGTTAAAGCTCTCTACATGTTGGCTGAGCGCGATGAGGTTTGGATTTCATTCCTCCCTCTGCCCCGCTTCAATCTGCCTCCGTCAGCGAGAACCACACGTCCTGCCTTTTCATTTTTTTGGATGAAGCATCTCTGAAGTTCATAAAACGAAGAGCCTTTTGTGTATCGTTGCCTCAAACAAAACTGCACAAGTAGATCCAATCAATATTTGGTCAGTACATCAGCATCCTTGATCGCACGAGAAAACAAAAAAATGATCATATGAAAGTATTGAAGTATTCTGTCATCTAAATGCACACTGTTTACAAGTCTTGACGATACCGAATAAAGTTAAATATAATCTAAAATGTCAAAACCATCAAGATCAATGTTGATTCTAGAAAAGAGGTTAAGACGCCCTCGTCTCCATCAGTGGAGGTGGAAAAGGTAAACAGCTTTAGTTCCTGGGAATTGACATCACAGAGAACCTGTCAGGGGCGTCATGCGTCTCCATCCTGGCAAAGAGAGCTCAGAGACGACTGCATCTCTTTAGGAAACTTTAAATATGATTCCTGCGTGAATTGAAGCAGAAAAAGAAAAAGTATCATTATTATTGTTGTCGTTAAACTTTCTAAATAACGTCCAAGTATAACTTTGACTTTGGAATAAACTAATCAAGTTTTGTTGCAGGTAATTCTATTAGCTTTCCTCAGATTACATTTCTGGTTCAGTACAAACTAAAATTGAATTTTACCTTTTTAAAAACTTCAATAAACCAAAGCGACACTAACAAGCATGTTACAGTCAAATGTTTGCTATATTATGCATCACCTTTTCTGTTACGCATAAAAAAAAAGCCACTTTGTGTTTTGAACATCAAAATGTGAAAGAAAAAAAAATTAAATTAAATCTATCTTAATGAATTTCATTTAAATAACCTACTAAGTCATTCTTTATTGTGAAGTGTCACGATTGTGCGATTGAACCTATAGCCTGCCGAGTGAAGGATTGGAATATTTATGTATTTGCAGTATTGCATGTTAGTTTTTACAAGCCACGTCTATGAGCTTGAGTTTAAATATTTAGTCTCTAGTTTGTTAGGTTAACATAACAGTCCAGACACAAAACTAACCCTCACTGTCGGTCATCAAATCATCCATTTCCTGAAGCTTTTGCTGTCTTAATAAGGTATTCTGGGTAACTTCATTTTCTAGTGGTCAAAGAAGTTTACATTTTACATCAGTCAACCCAAAACTGATGCAACTTATGAGACATAATTGGAATAGCAATCATGCACTCCTATCGTGATGTGCTGTGCTGTTATACACACTCTAAACTTTCTTACAGATTTATGACTAGAAAAACTGATGAACTGCAGATTAATACAAAACTAGTTAGCAGACCACTCCTTGCATTTGTGCATGTTTTCCCCAAGGTACACAATAAGGCTGTCCAGTTTAATTTAATTATGCATCTTCGACATCGAATGTGTTGACAAACTGAACATGTCACAGGTTTTCTCCCTGACAACTCCTCCCTTGTTTCTCATCACCTTGCTGCGATCGAGGAAGCCAAGAATCTAGGTTGAAGTTGAGATTGTCAACATTGACTTTTCTTTGGAACAGAATGAATGCATAAGTGTTTCCCACACAGAGTTGGGCAGACTGCCCAGGTATATTAATGGCATTTTGCAAAGAAACCACACACACACAGCACGGACACATTATCTGATATTCAGTGTGTTTTTGGGGGAACAGCGAACTCAACAAGCTAACAGCTGTAACGTTCTTCCACCCCCACCACTCACAGAGTTGAAGCATAGCAGGTGGAGGACACTCATAACTCCTAGAACTCCACTTCCAGTAGCATCATCAGCAAGGAAGCATTTCATTGAGCGAGTGAAGTATAAGCGCTCGATTCAGAGTTCGACCGACGACTTTCACGTCAGTGCAAAACAAACCTCACTAACCTGGCAAATGCACCAGGGTCCATTTTAGCTTAAACATGTTAGGTAAGCGCCATAAAAAGACAATACCGGCCTCAGCGACAGCCTGTTCACCTTGCTGCCATCTGGCAAGCAGTACAGAAGTATCCACCGCTGTACCATCAGACTACAGAGCGCCTTTTTTTTTTCCTCGGGCTGTTAGAAACCTCAGTTTATCCTCTGCACTCCACCATAAATAATAGGTTTTTGTTGTGCGTGTAGAGTATAGAAACTACAGCTTGTATTTTGTTGTACAACCTTGTGTTATAGAATGATACACACGGACCTCAACCCTGCACCTTTAAGACATCGTGTTTGTTTGTCTGACATTCTCGGAGCATCTCTCGAGTATTTAAAGATAAAATTATTTAAAGATACATTGTGGAGAGTGAGCTCCACATGCGGAGCTCTGCTGAGCCAAATGCACATACACAAACACTCTTCAGCTATGTACATATACTGTATACAGAGTATAGAATGATGTACACACACAGTATACAAATACATGGTTTCACACACTGCCAATCAAAGCACATGCATGCACACCAAAGGCTTGTTTATCTGTAGCACGTGTGTATTCATGTTAACATGAGCACAGCTTGCTTTGATAGATCAGTCAGATGGCCAGGTCTAACAATGGATATCCACTAACATCCAATAACCCACAATCAGCAGCAAATCACATATTTAACCTCACAAATCTGGAAGCAAACTGACGTTCTAAATGTCAGCTTCGTCACTCTTAACCTCTGGCTGTGTTCGGGGGGAATTTTAATCTCAGGTTTGAAAATAACAACCTTCTGTTGGTGTCTCTACCGTGTAGGTAAACAGAAATGTCACTTATCTTGTTAAGGCATTGATCAAATACACATTTGAAGCTCGCTAACAACACACAAATAGAAGATGTAGGCCATTAAGGACAATAGGCCAACCAGTCCTACTTTCCACTTAACAAATAACAGTCATGTGTAGAATTTGGATCCACCAGGGTGTCAAGCTCACACCATCATCACCATGCAGGAGAAAGGAAAGGTACAGAAAGCTAGATAAAAACATCTGGAATGAGGAACTGACAGTCAGGGCAGAGAGGGACACGTCCCGGGACGCCGATGGCCCAGGACAGAGTGAAAAGAGAGGACAAGTAGGACAAACTGGGGAGATAGAGAGAGAGACAGGCAGAAGCACCTTAAAGTCCGATCTGACATTGATATGGAGCCAACTAAAAGGAGCTTAGTGTAATGTGGCCAAAGTCTCTGGTGTTACATATAATATTCCAGCTGAAGTATTTTAAGCTGCGGCAGGACTAATAACTAAATTATCAGTCTGGATGTAACAAAGACACGAATCAGGATCTCTGCATCAGGTATGGACAGAGGAGACTGGATATTAGCTCAACTGCAAAGGTGATTTCTTTAACAAGTCTAAATGGTGTGAGTGGACAATTAGGCCGTGACTGACTGTTTCCATATTTAAGAAGAAATTGAATCTTTTTAATCGCAGATAAAATGGAAATGTAGCTCCAATTCACTGAAGACTGGACAACGAAATCTTCGGATAAAATATATTAAGTGGGCTAAAACCAGACTGACCAAAAATAGCTTTAATTTTCCATGTTTTCTGGGCTAAATAACATCCATGACTTACTAACCTGATTTAGCTCAAGACAACGTCCATGAAGGGCGAGCACATGTGATCAGAAGCTTCAAAAATGGAGGTCAATAATGTTTGGGACATTCAAAATAATACATAAATAACATTTGTGTATCTAGATATCAACATTTCCTACATCGCCTTAGATCATACCTAAATATTGTTTTTCCAGGCGTCTCAAACATGAAATTCACAGTTAACTTTTATCCAGGAGTGAGATCATGCTCTCGCCCAGTCCTTCCCCTTCCTCTCTTCCTCTCATCACCTCCTATTGAATCCACCGTAAATCTCTCCCATCTGCAGTCGCTCTCTCAGGCCGGTCTAACAGATGACACCCCTCCTCCACCTTCTCCACATTTATATCTATTCATCTGTCCTTAACATCAAACCCTGCAGATTTCCATTTAAACCTTTAAATGAAATATCGTAGTGGCACGCTCCTCACGCGTGAATCCAGCCGGGCTAATACGGAGTAAACAGTATAATAATATTTAGTACAGTCAACTGTCATCTGCGCAGCTACATCTATAAATGACTCTAAATGTGTACCAGCTGAGATTGCTGGGAAATTTGTGATGCAATTTCCGGGGCCTCCATGGGAATATGCTATTTAGCTAACTTTGTTAGATGAGGTTTGCTAAGAGGACAAACACACACACACACACACACACACACACACATTTGGTTTCAGTCGGGAAATGTGATTGCCGGTGACAACCGCTGTGACGTAGCGGCCTGCCAGCAGGTGCTTCGGGCTCTTTGCCCACTCTCTGAACTGGCCACAGAGGAATATCTGTCAGGCCTGGTTACTGGCATTGCTATCTAGCTCCGACACTCCCGGTGTATTCGAGAGCTCAGCAGAAGAAGAGTGTGCATTTGTGTCAGGGAGCGGAGACTGTAGACAATGAAGGAGGAAAAAAAAAACATGCAGTCACTAGGGGAGGGCCACCTTCTCCGAGCTTCTGCTGTGCAGATGCATGTTGCAAATTACAGACTTGAATTGGCCTCTATTCCAGGAGAAAACGCATATCTCACAAGGCTTTCTATACCCCACGGCTCGAGTTTATGCAGGAGAGCCGGCGTGTTGTTGATTTTTCACTGAAGATGAGCCTGTCTTTGGCGGAACGCTCTTTAAAATGCTTAAGTGCTGTGTTGAGTATTCACACAGGAATACCCAGACACTGCAGGTATGTGTACAGAGTACTTCAATACAGCCTGGATCAACAAACTAACAAAAGCTTCGCCGCAAAATGTTCAGAAAACATGACGAATAGAAGACGTCGTCCGGGGAATGAGGTTTGTTGGTTTTGGGGGGGGGGGTTGTACAGTTTGTTTATTTCCCCCTCTGACTATGTATGAAGATTATGAACATCATCCAGGATATTTTATGTAGGGTAGCCAAACAATTATGGGTCTGGAAACTGCCTCCAATTTTATTCTGTTGGGGACTTTTAATGTAATGACCTTGGAATTATCTTGAGACCAGAAATGAACAGTTGCCAGCGTCTCTTCTGCCAGTGATTAACACCACCATCACTATAATCTCAAGAATAAAAAACAACAACAAAAAGAAAGTTTTATTTTTTATATATATATTAGCAAACTCCATCTGCTGATGATTACTGTTAGATGGACTTGAAAGCTCTGGATAAAACTTAAAAGTGGACCTTGTGTTCAGATTCCCACAAATGTAACACACATCTCTACTTTTTAGTCACGTCTAATAAGTTTCACTTTGAAAGCAGACGTCTTGATCGTCTGGTAAGAACACAAACGCGGTATTGAAGTATCGAGTCCTTCAGTATTCAGCTTCTGAAGGCAGTAAACTTCGTTCGATTCCATATGGAGAATTTCCCAAAATTACCAATTTCGCAGACGCCTTTCAAAGTGTAGTGATTGTAAAATGCATTTTGAATGATACGCCACGTTGAATATTAATGTTTCTCTTTGTATTCCTTTCATTCTCCGATGGTGAAACGGGGACTGCGCTTTGGTTGAAATAATGGAGGTTGAAGAATCTCGTCTGATGAATCGATGCATGAAACACCTACACGTGTCCAGGCTGTCTCACTTCTGGCACTGCAAAAGATCGAAGTTTATGGAATGAAAGCTGGCTCAACACACACACACACACACACACACGCAGTATATTTTACATTTAGTTTGGCTGCTCCACATTCTGCTGCATTATTCTTGTCAAGCAGCGATGATCTCTCCCGAATGGCAATCTGGCTGTGGGCTTTTCCAATATGGAGTGATGAGTGATGTGTCGTGTGTAAATTGTCCCACATTGGATCAGACTTATTGATTTCTGAGTGTCGGCACTTGGATCTTTTGAGCTCCGTGCTTCGGCGGCAGAATGATTACTTTTTCATCATCTCATTGATATTTCATCATGATTGTGCTTCTCCTTCTTTCCGTCCAAACTACTACTGCCAACTGCCCTTCTGAAAAGCAATTATGCTATGGATGTCTATCATTTCCCTCTTATGAAACCGTCCATGTGCCAGGGCTCCTTTAGAATACAGAGACGTTACGCTCATACTTTAGGCAGTTCCACCGTTTCACTGGGATCCGTTCCTGTGCGCTGTGTTGTTGTTGTTTTGGAGCTTCTGTGCTTCACCCATTAGCCATGCAGTGACTCTTTTTGTCTGTGCTGCACCTTCCGTGCCTGCAGATGTGCTCGCTGCCTTACACCTGCGCAGGATAATGGTAATGTCTGTCACGCCTTCCTTGCAAAAAAAGGTAAATATGAAGAAGCGTCACTGTCATTATTTCAATGCAAATGATAGGTTGGAGAGGCAAAATCCACATTTTAAAAGAATACACTGATTATAGTCCTGCCTGTGGATTTATGGCAGTTTACTATGCTTAAAGATAACAATTACAGTCTGCGTGTGTTGGAAGTTATTTGATATCAAGATATGGTGCAGAAGATAAAAAAGAGGCAAACAAGAAACAGTATGTAGTCTGTCTTCAGACAGAATAGCTCGTCCCATCCAGAGGTGTGTGAGGAGGCGTGTTGACTTGACAAGACTGTTTGATATGTTAGTAGGGGGGGAAGGGAGCTTGCTGAACTGCACTGCAACACGATGCCACATTAAGACATCAGCTAAAATAAAAAAAGGAAGAGAAGAACAAGATTTGTTCGTAAAAAAAAACATTTCTTTCAACAGTCTCAGTTTTGCCTCGAGGAGAGAACATCAAATTGCAATTAATGGACCTATTTGCTCAAGTAAAATCTTCGTCTTGAGTGCCGTATCTGGAGGGTAAACTGAGAGCAAATTACCAGTATTCCACTTAATCAGGAGACAAACAAGTGTTGCTTTGAGAGGACGCTAACTCATAAACGCCATCTTTCACCTGTTGACGGGCCCCCCTTCATCAAGCGGAGGGTGGCTCGGGAAGTGAAATGGGTCATACGGTGGTGGTTCGATCCCGCTCCCTACTGGCTATACATCGCAGTGTCCTTGAGGAAAACCTGAAATTGCTTCCTCCCGCTGCTTTCGGTGCGTTCTGAAGTGCTGTGCCCTGCTGGTCTAAAACATGAACAGTCCATTCACCGTTGCAGGAGGAGGAGAGTGACGGGGGGAAACCAAGGGAACCAAAATGAATGAGATTTATTTAAGGGAACAGGAATGCATTCAGGCTGGCAGGATACATCTGGACAGCAAAAACAGGACGCTAAGTGCACGAGAGAGAAGGAGAGAGTACAAAATGTACAAAAGGTGAAAAGTGGAAGAAATAAGACAGTCCATGTTCTTGACAACATTTTTCAAAAGTAGCATTCAGCTCATTTTGTTTGAAGTTTCCCCCAAACCGATAATGGCTGCTAAAGTGGGGGGCACTTAAATGTTTAGAAAAGGGGGACATGGCAGGACTTAAAGCATAAATGAGCATGCAGTGTTGTGTTTATTCACATCGCATTATGGGATTTCAAGTCCACAAAATTAAAAATAAAAAGTCTCCCCTTGCTGCCATGTGTGAAATTAACTTGTACAGCATTAATCAAAGTATATAGGCTCCTGTGCAGTTGCACACACACACACAAAAGCTGAATACAGCCCCATTCATTTGCATAGACAAGAAGAAATATAGAAACAGCATACACCGTGCATATAAAAGCATGCATGAAGACGGGACTAAAAGTATTCCAGCCATAGCATCATATGCTGCTGATGCATGCGAAGGGAAATGCTGTGTGCGACTGCGTTTTCCCTGACATAACAAGACCACCCTCCCCCTTTCCCGGACTGTCTACCTGAATTAGCCCAGGACTCTCCCGCTGTCCTAACAGCATCCGGTCTAAATGAGGTGAGCGGAGTGGCCACTGTGCCAAATGGACACATAAAAAGGAGACATTAATGGACTGAGGAGCGGCATAAATCTACCAGCTGAGCCGTCTACTCCGATGCCTGCGTGAGCAAGCCCGTGTAGAAGGAGAGGACGAAGACGCCCCAGGTGAGGCATATATCTCTGGCATCTAATTATACTGACTCTAAGTGCCAATGACATCACACATCCCACACGGAAAACGGGGAAATACAATTATTTCTCCATTTATTTGAGAGTGTTGCAAGAAAAATACGCTCTGCGTGCTTTTTAAATATTATTTGCCGTGACATTTCTGCATTATTTAATAGTGGAAGCAGGCACCTTATGGAGGTCTTACTCTAATATATGTTGCATTTGTGTATAAATTCAAGTTCATGCTGCAAATGGCGTCAGTGGCACGATGAATGAAATCTCAAAATTGCATCCCGAGAAGCCATGATACAATGTGCATGTTAGCCTGGTAGAAAATATGGGCTTGATCATTCCAGGAACTCTTAAAGAAAGTCTTTATGGCCACTCATCCACCCAGAAAGACGTCCAACAGGTGCTCAATGGGCCTATTTGTACTGCAGGAAATGACTGTTGAGGAGCTGCTTGCTATCAAATGTCCCTAGTTACGGTGCAAAGCAGTAGACGGGGAGAAAAAAGGATTGCCATTATATGTAAAATCAAAATAAGATCCATCATTTGGAAAGTGAATCATTCAGAGCTCTTACAGCTAATGACACACATTAAGGACAAATTATCATATCCAAACGCAGGAAACATAAGTGCATTGTTGACAAAATGAGATCTGGCTGTATCTATAGTCTGAAAGGTAAAATCTGCCTCGTTCACATAGGTTAATGAGTGTTTCGCTTCTCTTTATTGGTGACTGTTACAGAACAGCGGAGTCCAATCATGTGCTGCGGACTGAAAGAGTTTCCTTCCAAGCAATCATGACACCAGCTGATTTCACGATTAGTCGCTGCCTCCTTCTTTTAAAAATGCGGCAAGTTAATCAAGTGGGGAAAAAAAACCCGACAGCAGCTGATGTGGTTGCAAGGTTGGAAGAAAAACCTTCAGAGGTTTGGATATCCAAGGCAGAAAACTAAACCCACATAAAGATTCATGTGTGCTACACAAAGCATTGAATTATATCAAATAAAATAAAGCCCTAATTAAGTCCAACCACTGCAATAAGAGCATTTTTTATATGCAAATGAATTCAACAAGGCTACGTGAATGATGACTGTGCTCCCCTTTAGCCGAACCAGTGTGCAGCAGCGAGGCCATGTAAATTTCAGGAAATTAAATGCAGGAGGCGTGCGAGGCGTTCGGTATGGCGCTTAATCTACATCATGATGAAACGGCAGCATGTGGCGTGGCAAATGCTGAGGTGCTTTATTTGTTCGTTTGGCAGGGAGCTGCACCAGAGTTAGCTGCGAGCTAATTTACATGGCTTCTTCAGGATGAGAATACTGAGGAGGAGCTGTGTCCTGTTCGGGGTATAAACTATCGTCCCTAACACGAAGTCAGATGGAAACTCTAACGACCAGAAAATATACCACCACTGATCCTTCCTCTAGAAAATATTATACCTGTATTGTCCCTTTTTTATCAGCCCTTTTACTTGTTGTTTAAACAGGATGGCAATTAAACTCAATCAATATGAAGAGTTTTTTCTTTTTAGCTGTGCGTAGGCCTCCTTGACGATGGAGCAGGATTCCCCGGAGTCTATATGCTGGTGGTGTTTGAGTAAAGCCTGCAGGTGGTTGATGGAAATGTTGAATCTCCCGGAGCATGCTGAAAGTCACGGCAGTGGTGGGGAGGTTGTGCAGCAGAAGGCCTGAGAGGCAGAACTGGAATGATATTTAAAGAGTATCCAGGAATCGATTGGCTCGAGGAACATGTGCAGAAAGATCACGGACCAGATATCGAGATGAGGTTACTTTGTCAGCGTGAGAAAAGCAGAGATGCAGACGATAAGTATACGAAGAGGAATGATACATATGAAACCACGTTCAGAAGTTTGAGAGATTATTCTTCTCTTCTGCTCTGCCTTCTCCTTCACCAGGCTCACTGCCACCAGTAACAGCTCTCATATCTAAAAGGTCACTGCTTTTGTACGTAATTATAATATAACAAGACCTTGACTAAAAGCTACCTCAAGCGAAATTTCACCTTCTCTTTGTCTGATCACTTACAGACCCTTCCGTCTCCTGAAGTGGGTGCAAAGCAGTGTGTCAGTGCTAAACATTTCAAGGAGATCTGACAGGTTTACAGAGGAGAGAGAGTAAAGCGCGCAAGCTGCACAGCCATTAGCAGCAACACACCACATCAGCTTCATAGCAGCATGTTGGCTTCGGACATATCAGCTGCACCTGGTGCTAAGAGTGTTGCAATTAGTGACTGGCTCCTGTGCTGGTGAAGAGTGGCAATTCTTGCTCATGTGATAGATTTGCTTGAGCCAGGCGGGAGGTGACTGTTGGCGTTTAAACTCCGGGTGACGTCACTGCATGATTAATGAAGTAAAAGACGCGTACCGCAGATGAGGCAGTAAGCGGCTGCTGTGTGATTCCTGACTGAACCTGAGCCTCAGTCTGCAGACAAACACTGAACGGCACAGACAGAACTGTGTGCACAGCAGTTGCACTAATCTTAGTATGCGGCGTCTTGCACAGAGGTCATACCAAAATCTATAAGATCACATTTATTGATTAAAAAGTCATAACCTGTCATTATCTAATCAGAATTCAGCAGCACACGGCGGGCGCTGTTATAACGTTTGTGCTCTTTGATGACAGATCCTCTTGAAACATGACACCTAAGAGCAATATGTGCTAGTACTCATCTAGCACACGCCTGAAAACATGCTCCATTTCAGATATTGAAGCTCTATGCAATTTGTTTTCATCTGCAATTTTGCCTTTTTGAAATAACCTCCTGGTTTTCCATCAAACCTCGGCACGCATTTATCACTGCGTCAGTTCTCTTTGTGTGTTTTCCACAGACGGAGCTGTGAATGTAACTTTCAGTGTTAATGGTGTCTGCACACCCATGCAGGTGTTTTCCATAATTAGATCTCTGCCCAAGTTGTTGACGACAAGTTCAACCCAACAACAGCAATTATGATTCCATTAACATGTACAGGTTTTAAGTGTCAGCAAATGAAGCTGCAATTCAAAAATATGTGACTGTATTATTAATTGAATACTGAGCTGATGCATCTCGTCGTACCTTTGATGATGCATCTTATCTGTGCTTTTCTGATCAGTGTGCGCTTTGTAGCATTTTCCTCTCTGCCTCTGTGATCGCAGAAAGGAGGGCTCCATTCCAATCCGGCCCCTCCACCCTCCCCCTACCGACTCTCACTCCAGTTGCACGTTCACATTGAGAGTCCGCCACATAAAGTGTCATTTCAAGCTAACTAGCCTGAAGTGGAAGTGGGTTATAAATTCCCTCCTCACAGAGTCTGCATTGAAGCAGGGTTATGAACTGCACATCCCTGAAGAGCAGTGTATGTGTATAAGATCAAGGAAACACCCTCGTGTGTGCATGGAAAGGTGAGTTCTGATGGTTATTTAGGAAAAGTGACCACGTTCATGCTTGCATGACTGAATTAGAGGTTGCATTTTGGAGCATTGGGTAACTCAGAAAACCGTACGTGTTCATTTTAATTATAGACAAAGCTATTGGGATTGTTATCTGATCTGACTCGATTGCCTGTCGAGTGCAATTTCAGGGAATGTGGAGAAAAACTGATCAGATCAACAATCGGAAAGGAAAAGAAGAAATGTGAGCATGTTGTATTTATTCAGTTCAGTTTCACAAGGTTACTTGGCCGTGAATGGAGTCAGTTTGCCATGTAAGTGCTCGATGCTTCATCAATGCCGCATGCTGTAATGTATGTAATGCTGTATAAAGTAGATTCATCCTCATCAGGATCTGGACGGAGCACCAGAGAACATGCAAACTCCACACAGATAGGCCCAAGCTTTGCCAGTGCTAAGCACTGCACCAAGTTCAGAAAGATTTTGAGCTTTGTCATAAAGGAACTGCACCTTGTTGGTCAAGCTGCTAAAAAAATAGAAATACTGCTGTTAACTAAGATGCTGATTGGACACCGTGCGGACACGTGTTGCTGTTTCCATCAGAGGAAGGCGAGGCAGTCCCAACGCTTATTTATACACCGCCCCTAAAGAGACTCTCCACACAGCTGGCTCCAGAGTGGGAGCGCGTAGGAGCCGGGTTGGAATTGGGCCGAGGATGACATGCACCCAAGAGGAGGTCTAATCAGGCAAGTTAAGTGAACACACCTGTGAGGATGGAAATTAGTGTGCATGGGAGGAAACTTATCTCCGGCAGCCGTTCTCTCAGGACTACTCTGAAATCTTTAATGTAGGCGGTGCAAAATAACCATTTACTCAGCTTTTTTTGTTCTTTAACTTGGCCTTCAAACAACATATACTAAAGAGAAAAGGCGTATATGCTTCTCAGTAACTTGATGACGAGGGCCCACACACTGTTAGACCTTTTCAAACGCTGTTTTACCGTCCAGGCTTCTGCCTCTGTTTCCCTTTACTTAACCTTCATTAAATCGTCATTGCTCTTGTATAGTGTGTTGTGACCTTTCACTATAATTCAAAAGATGTGTAAGTTACAGGAAAATGAGGTGCCTATGTGCATGAATGGGAGATGTACACACACACACACACACACAAAGCCCAGGGCTTCATCTCATGGATTTGTTTGTTTCAGGTCGCTCTACCACGTCTTCTTTTATAAGTTTTCATGTCACAGCCGACAGAAATCTGCCCACAATCTGTCAGGCTGAAAGCCGAGATTTCATTTTCTGATTAAGTTTTGTTATTGTGCAGATTTCTAACACAAAAAAAAAATCAGTGTAAAGTGAGATATTATACAGAACCGTACGCGAAAATATGGAACATATATGGGTTTGTTTTTGTTTGATACAATCACATCTCTGCATGAATAATTTATGGCCACCTTCACTTTGGGAGGCCAAATAAAGCATTTCCACAAAAAAACCACAAAGTTTTACATTTACATTATTCCCATGTGAACTTCTCCAGATACGCTGCAGGTCCCTGTAGGCACAACATTCAGATCCACTGATCCACATCAAACAAATAAAGAGATGTTTGCTTTTTTTTTTTTTAACGGTGAGTTTTATATCTGTGATTGTCACTTGGGAGATTTCTTCTCTGCCTAAATGTATTTATTATTCACCGTTTTTGGTGTGATTGTACTCAGGGTTTTGCTTACATACACGTTTGATGTGTCGTATTTTAGAGGCTCTATCCTCCAAAGTCATTCCATATATCCAGCCTCTTGCATTAACTTGCAGTAATGATAAATGTGATAGTCTAGGCAGTATTTTATTGCCTCGCATTCTTTCTTTCTCGCATTTCTTTAAAACATCTGCAGCGAAGTCGCTTGTGTTTCCTTCAGGTCAGGAGTGTGGCGTCCGCTGATCTCTGGGTTTGCGGCTCGATCCCCCGCTCCTTCTGTCCCACATGTCTAAGTGTCCTTGGGCAAGAAGAACCCTAATTGCTCCCGGTGGACACAGCAGCTCCTTTGCCATCGGTGTGTGTGAGTGTGTGTGTGTGTGTGTGAAATAGAAGCCAAGTTTGAGTTAGATAAGTGCTATGTAAGTACAGTCTGCTGGAGTTTCAAAGACATAACAGCTGTACAATACTGTATGTGGGTTGCAAGAGGTGTTCTTAAGCAACTCTGAAAACTAATGAGAAGAAGCTAGTATTTGTAACTAGTAATTAGTAATCTCAGCCAAAACTTCTCTTCTACACAGACCTCACAGACTGTTCCGTTCAGCAGAAGAACTGAAGCGTCTCAAACACACGATAGGTGACGTAAATCTGTGGCAGGACACAACTAATGTTCTTAGTTCACGAGGAACCGTTGGAAGCGCTTAACAACAGCAACAACGACGGCTGACAGAGAGTCTGACAAAGTCGGAGAGGGACGCGGCTGACGGCGGCTGGCAAGCTGCGGCTTTCACTCAGTCCTCGTGAGCGACTCGACGCTCCCACTCGGTGATTTATTCTGTCTCAAATGATGCAGAAAATTACTTCATCAGAGCCTCCGTGTTAAATGCGTGTTTGCTGAACAGTGCCGCTGTTCTGAATTACAGTCATGACGGCAAGTTTGCGGTAGCAGGTAGGTATACGTTAAATATAAAATATCTGTAATAAAGTTTGAATCATGTGTCTATTTACTGTGAAACCAAACAAACTTCTCCAGCAGTCTGATCTCGCTCCTGCACCTCTTGTGTTGGTAATTAAGATATTTTTGTCTGATGTCGATTATGCTTAGCTCATTTACATGCTGTTTACTGGCACAGCTATGCCAACATGCCAACTGTCTATGCAAATGCTTTCTCACCTTCATTTTCATTTTCATTTTCTGTGGACCAAAAAAATTATTGATTCCGCTGATTTACATATAAAACACATCATGCACCAAATGACCACAGAAAAGAAAGAGGACATCAGATGGAGCTGGTCAGAAGTCAGACATTATAGAGACTTCATAACTGCAGACAGAGAGGAAACATTGCAGCCTACCAACTCACGGTAAAACCACATCATCACCACAAATTAAAGTCTGTGCCTGGCTTCTGAAGCTGAAGTAAAGAATGAACCAAAGCGGCGCTGCAGCCACGATGCCACGGAGCTCTGGTGTAATCCGAGGATAAGAAGAGGAGAGAGGGTGAGGCAACGGGGTTGCAAACACCGATCTCACTGCTAGATGCCGTCAGATCGTACACGCCGCTCCTTTGAAAATGAGCAATACCAGTAACGAGAGAAAAGAGAGAACCGACGTTCTACATGTCAAATTAATTAATTCACTGCACCTGCAACCACACCCACTGGTGACGTCACAGCGACACCTCGGAGAACCGCACATGAGAAAGGTGAGGAAAGACATGATGGTTAGCTAATATTAAGAGAAAAAGAATGAAACCTCGCACACTGACGGGGGCTTTTATATTCCACTGCCAGTCCTGCTGCAGTTCACCTAGATGAATATGAATAAGCTCTTCTCTTGGAAGGGAAGGGAAGAGTGACGTTTTTGGGTGAATCCGGGGAAGTGTTCTTTCTCTTTTTAAAATATTATGGGCATTATATGAGGGGAAAAAAAAAGACTTTCTATGATAAGCAGCAGTTAGTCATAGTCAGAGAAATTTCTCCCTTTTTCCCGTGCACCCCGTTTTATTTGGTGAATGCATTGCTCGTCTAATCAGTGACCTCTGAATGCAACTTCTAGCAAAAGTTTCTGGCTTTTATCTATTTCTTCGTGTTCTCTGTAAGCTATTTTTCCACTCTGATTTTGTCCCTTTGAGCTGTCAGTCATTCATTCTACACCAACAGAAAAATGAATATCAATGCATGCTTTGGATAATTATACTAAATGCAATTCATCTGGAGAGGACAGATGGCTCTCAACTGCACCCTCAATTGGATTCTGAATTTGTTCCCTAAGGCTCCTTAAGACATAATATTTTTAGATCATTATTCATATTTATTTGCACATGCGGTGTAAACAAGCTTTATATAAGAATGCAGATAGTATTATTGGATGCGGTCGTCTTGCTATCTGCTGCTTTCACCCTTTTCCCGAATGTACCTTGGACCCATAAATGTCCTGACCGTTTTCTGTGTCAGTGTCATGGTGATAGCAGGAGCCGCCGTAGAAGATGCACCGGCAATTTGCCAGCGTGAGCCTTTCCCAGCATGCACCGGGTGTGTGAAAGGCCTAGATATAGTGGACCAAGTCACCAGAGCTACTAGATTGAGCTCAGGCTGTGTGAAAAGAAGCCACTCTCAGTCCTTCTCGCCCTGAACCTTTATGTCGTGAACTGATTGCCTGACCTCGACGCGACCTCAGATCGTAACTCACCATTGTTATCTGAGGCTCTACCAGCCACGTGAAACCCTTCATTCAGGCTCCTTTCAGGTGCCAGCCAATCCACTCCATTCTTTTCGGAAATATGAGACACATTTGAACACTTGTACACAGTTGTATGTTACAATCTCCTTTCACTCAACACTAAAGAAAAGCTTTTATTGGCGCCTGTGTGGAAAATAAATGTATGTGTTCTCTGTGTGTTCCATGGTGTTTCTCTTCAGGGATGATTGAATCATAATTGAATAATTGAGAATAATCTAACCATCAGGCTTGTGAATGGTTCCTGACTTTCAGCCCGTTACGTAGATCTGAAAACCGGACGGAAATAATTCATATTACTGTTATTAAAAAAACAAACATCATCATTTCTGCTGCGAGGGGGTAACCTATTTTATTTCTAAATATTTTATATATTTTTTGAGACATTTCAAGAAATGTTGGATATATTATACGCCTGTGGACTTTGTTCTGTCATTCTAGATTGAATTAAAATGATATCTGGCCAAAGGCAGTGCTCATTGGAATTGCAAATCAGTTTTAGTTAGCCTCCCTGCTGGGTGCCAGCAGTGTTGACACCACAGATGGCTTCAACTTTCTGGTATTTTAATGGGCATGATATGAAAAATTGGGGTGGCAGTTTTCCCATTTGAGAAAAAAAAGGGTCCTTAACAAACTCCATCCTCTCAGTTCAAAGATGGCCGCTGATGTGAACCCCTGTGTTCAGACGCCAACATGATTAGCCTGCCAAGTGCTGCCTAAACAGATCTACAATAGAAGGGCGCACGGCTGGATAGCCAGCGGTCTTATCCTTTTTTGCGAGGCACAGGAATCGGTGACCCGCGCTGTTGAATCAGGTACTTCTCATTTTGATGGGCAGTCCTGCCATGCAGACGGAGGAAGACAGGACTCCCCCCGTCTGATCTCTGTTCTGCAGCGTGAGCAGTTCGGGGTTTTAGCGGTCATGCAGAGTCTGCTGCTGCTGACACACTCCTGTCCGGTCAAAGGAAGAAACACAAAAAATCAAGCCTCCAGCGAACCACTCTGAACTGTCACCAACTCTGTAAGACTTAATGTGAATTTCAGACTCAACTTTTTTAATAAGATCAGACCTGAGTGAACATGAGTGTAAGCTGCAGTGAGAATTACTCTCGAGACAGTAGATCCGCTCTTTCTGCTCAAATTGCATTGAAAATAAAATAAAAGGAGAAAAAAGGCTGAACGCCTCCCACAGGACAGATTCTTCATAGAACAACTTTTTTTTCAAGTCAAAACAATTTCAAGAAATCTCAGAAAGTAGCCCCTAACGGTTTACCTTTTGTTGCGAGAGAGATTCATTTTTGTTTGGTGTATTTTTTCTCATCTGCAACTAGTCAACTCTGCTGCAGTTCAGGGAATGTAAAGACTGCATCTACATTCAGCAACCTGTCATCATCCCAAAGTTTGGAATACACAGATCCGGCCACACTTTCAGAATGAAGCCAGTTTAGTTCAGGTTTAGGCACCAAGATCATTTGGTTACGAGGAAACTGCGAGTAATGTTACATAGCTGATGTTGAGTATGATGAGCTAACTCACGTTGTAACATAAAATAAGACTTTTGGCGTCACACGGGACGAGAACAGCTCCTGAGTGGAAGCCGCTCTTTATATCATACGTGTGCTTTTCAAAACATGACATTGTTTTAACAGCAGATGAAATGCTTCACTAAGTTTGAATAAATTTATGACCATCTGCAGTCATATTTACTCATATATTTCTCAAACCTTTTACCAGGAGCCGTTTTCTCTCTGTACTACAAGTAATGCCACTTTTTTTAAAAAAGGAAATCTCTTCCAGAGTTAAACGTAAAACCGGTGGAACTTTATTGAATATTCCACTGTCAGACATCCCCATCAATCTAGACCTATAATCCATCATTGTCAAGTGAACAATGCATGCATTAATTTGAAGGGATATATTCCATTTTTTTTTCCCCATGCACCCTCAGGCAATAATTTTAACAACTGTCAGCAAGTAGGATGCTGTAAGTAGAGTTCAGATCAATCCCCTCTGTGGGGAGGAAGTAATGCACGTTGGACACTGGTACATAGCAGAACAGCTTTTATCAGGCCTGTACTGAAGATGAATCAAAAGCACAGCAGTGAACTGTGCAGATGGAGAAGCACTGGGGAAGAATCACACACCATTTACTCTGAAACACCATAACCTTGGTTAAAAGCTATATTGATAGATATCCTCTGCAATATGTAGTAGTTATGACAACCTAGTGTTTTTATCACTGGTCTCAAAAAGGCAGTTTAATCTTTGAGTTAGACTCCAAGACAAGCTGACAGATGCTACATGTGAATTAATGTAGACTCACTTTTCTAAGCACCAGACAAATGGACGTCCAATATGTACGAGATGTTCACTACAGCTGCCTGTTACTGTGTCAGGACTATGGATGGAGGGCCACACAACCATAACCTCAACCTCACAGCCTCAGAGTTTGCCACCATACATGAATATGACATATGACAAAAGTAGAGTAAACTACATCGTTAGTTTACGGAAGAAGCTAACGTGTGTCCTTCCTGTCTCTGCTGAGTGACTGTCAGGTAGTTTACTTCATCTCCAAACACCAAACCAGTGTGTTCTGTTTGTGCTTGGAGGAACCACATGGAGTAACACCAAACTTCCCAAGACCGACTTCCTCAAGGTATCACAGGAGAGGGTCAAAGAATACATCTTACAAGTCATGCACGGACAAGAGAGAGCTGCTGCAGCGTCCCTTCATGTACCCTTCATCTGAGAATGCGTGCTCGGACGCATCTGCATATCCTGGTTTAAACTCTAACTCCTTCTTAATGGTTGCTGCAGTGTGCCTTACAGGAATGGGGGAAAAAAAATGCATGTGCATGAACTGCATGTGCAAGCTTTCGTGCACCTCAGCACCTGCGCATGTATGATGTATAAGGGCACGCACCGCATTTCCAAATCTGCTCAGGCGCTCTGGCATCGCTTCGACTGCCGCAAAGAGGCACATAATGGGCAGGAAAAGAGATCAGCTCCCTGTTTTGAAAAGGAATCACCTTTTTAATTTACCATAAGATGTCTCTCAGCACGCACAGAGATTTCGTCTGACGTTTTTCTGCTTCATTTGCACTCCGCTCTGTTTTCTGCCACGCTCATCAGTTTTTTGCCTATGTCAAAAGCTCTGCTTTTCTAATGGATTTTCAGTGAACAGATTTTCTATTTACGATAAGAGGATGCTCTTAGTCTTTAAAAGCCCAATTGAATGTTGATGGGGGCGGCTGTATTCCAAACATGTTTTATTAGTATTTTTAAATCATCTATGCTTTCATTTTATTTTTTTTATTTTTTTCTTTGCCTTTCACGTTTTTTTCTAAAGTGAACAATGTGACAGAAACTAACTTAACTGAAGAGACAAATAAAAGAATTATAACCGGATGTCAAGGAGCCGCTAACATACTTTAGCTCAAGGTTGTAAACTTTAAAACGGTTCTATACACTGCCAAACAATGAATGATATGGACTTCATTTCCCGCTCTGGCATTCCTGCAAGCCTGGTAGACTTAAAAGAGCGGCTATATGAGGTGTCACCTTGTGAATATGATTTTATATGTTGCTCAATGTAGTGTATCATTCATACGGAAATGCTGCAGGGCTATATGGCTACTTCTCAGTGCTGTCACTGCAAAATTATTGGCCAATGGACTGATGCAAAAATATATCAATTTTACTGTATTGATACAGAGGCTGCAGCAGGTTTGGGAGACTTAACGGCACCTCCTCAACCCACTTAGATTTTGAATACAATACAGCTTGGCATAATTATTCATGGTCTACGAAATGGCTCTTCAGATTGTAACGGCGCAGTAATTCCAGCAGCTAGTTGTGTATTTTGTGTGTTTGCCAGGCCTGGAAATGACACTGAAAAAGTAAGGCTGAGGACCACTAATCCAAAAGATGCTGGAACACTCCCTTTAAATCATTTATCAGTGCCTGTGGGACGTGGTATGAGCATGTTAATTCACCTAAGAAGAAACATTGGCTCTGCAGTCAAACTATTTTTCTCCACCTCGTCTATTATTCTCGTAGGACATCGGACACCTTATTGTGTCTTGTTGTAAAGCTGGGGGAGTTTCCTAGCACCCCGATTCTGGCAAGTCCTTCCCTTTTTCTGCAACGCTCGCTGACAGTTGGATCGCTTTCAAAGCTCGGATAGACATTAACCTTTCTCGGTTAAACGTTAATACAGAAGATGGGATTCCTTAATACAAGTCAAAGGTGCAAGCCTCTGTTTATGTAAGCTGCATTTACAGAGGAATACCCGAGCGGCAAGCCTCTGGAAAACAGGGCTCGTTGAATTGATTTTTTTACTGCAAAACAATCTGCACTTTACTTTCCTGTTCAAGTCCAATTTTGCATGAATTCTGCAAGTAGCACAACGTGTTTGTGCCCGACTGCAAGTGCAGTGAATCAGCTGCGACTCTGATATTCCCTTGTTGGTCCTTCCCAATGGCGGTCTTGGCTCGTGGGTATTGTGGTTATTTTGAGACGTCAGCCATGCCAAACTGGGATGTACTCAGTGCTCGGAGACGAGGGAAGTTGAATGTGAGCGTGCACACAGGGAATGTGGCTATATGCAGATTTTGTTTCCACAAATCATGTTGTCTCCACCCTCCAAAATGGACTATTAAAATGAGTTTGAAGCACCCCATTAATATGAGGGTGGACTGCTGCAGTCACTGTATTTGAGTCAAATATGAGAGCAATCAAAAAGAACTACCTCCTCATCAATAAACCACAGCGATCCCATCCATCTCTCCAGAGCTATGATGGATAGACACGGACCAGTCTAATTAAAGGATGAATTATGGAATGGATTCAATTCATCACTATTCTGTCATTGCTGTTAAATTCAGTCAGTCCCATGTTTCCGTATCTGGGTTGCACTGCTTTTCTGCATCTATCAATCATGAATCAAGGAAAAATTAGTCCCAGCAGGAGATCTTATGTAGTTTATCTGGGCCACACTTCTGGTCCAACAATTCTCTGCTTCGCGTCGTCGTGTTGAAACCGAGCTTGTGCTTGATGATTCCCAGTTTACACGCTGCTAAACCTTCCGAGCTGCATGTGGCAGGCGATACGGTGTTAAAACAAACACGGCAGGAGAGACTACTGAATGCTCTCGCAGCCAATCCTCCACGCGCTAGAAGAAATTCACCTATGCACACACAGATACTGGCACAAAGGCGTACACAGCCGTGCGTTCAAGCACACGAACAAACACACTTAAACATACAGGGCCCTCCAGATGAAGAGCACAGCCACACCAGGGACTAGGATATTATTGATTGGATGACTTGTACACACACACACACACGGCGCACATCACACAAAGCGGTGGCAATAAGATCTTAAATGGGTGCCTCTTAGCAAGGACTCGCATCTGCATTATGAGGCTTTTGTGAATGGTCAGATTGAGGTCAATAAACATTTTCTGTCCACACAAAGAGAGGGTGAAAGAAGGCAGGGGGAAGGAGACAGCTGGCATCCAAGGCCAGAGGTATTGTGGAGCTCTTCAGTGCCTCTCCCTTCATCAGAGGACATAGTGATGGAGGGATGTGGGGGACATAATGAGCGCCTGTCAAAAGACTGAAACAAACAGGCCAATCAGTCAATGAATACAAAACATCCACTGAGGTTGCTGTCAGTTCATGTTCGCTGCAGTATATCCCAACACTCTAAACTAGTTTTCCTTCACGTGTGTGTGTGTGTGTGCTCCCGTTTTTTCCGGAAATATGTGTGTTCATCTGCATGTAAGTGGGAAATCTATTATACAGCAGAACAAGGTCTGCACGCAAGGAAGGAAGAGAGGGAGAGAGGAGAATGCCTTAGGCTCCCTGCAGTTCTATTAGCGAGGCCGCTGAAGGAGTGGAGCTCACTGGACCCCCCAAAAAATTATGGAAAGTCCAAAAATGTCTTGAATTTGGATGTTTTTTCAAGATGCAGCACCTTGAATTCAAGAAACAGAGTGACTGACAACACGTGGAACTACCAAATATTCAATATCCATTTATATATTTGGGATTTTGAACATGTTTCTATTTTTGTCAGACAAAGTTTAAACTAGATTTATTACCTCAGCGTTCTCCGTTGCAGTTTCAGTGATGGAATGTAATGAGTGAACTATGACATGCAGTCAGTGAGCACCATCAAGCAAACAGCCACAAATAGAAACTCAAATCAATTATCTTTACAGAAGGGCATTAATTATCGGCCATGTTTTCCGATAAAGACTTTATCCTGATCTGGTAACTTGCATCAAGAACAACGTGATGCATCAACAATTTACCTCATGGAGATTTATCGGAGCCTAAAATAGAAGGTAAGATTCATCCCGGCAAATGAGGAAGGTGGAGTTCGCTCGGTCGGCTGAGCGTGCGCCGTGTTGATCGCAGCACAGGATCAAACCGCTCGTCGCAAACGGCAATTAAGTCAAATATCACAAGCAAAAACACGTTTCAGCCAAAACTGTTCAAATTGTTCTTGTCGGGTTGCTTCGTTTAATAGTTTTGCAGTCTTTGCTCAGAGCCCATAGCCATGCGCAGGCTGTGATGAGGTCATGAGCAGGCATGGATTTTCTCTGAAGGGTCATCAGGCAAGTGTGGATAGTCTCTTAACTGAATCCATGTTGGATTGTAGGTGACATGCAGCATGAACCAGATGTCAGGTTCATTTCACTGTATTACTACTACTTAATACTACTGTTTTGTAATCCTTGATTGCATCTGACAACCACACAATTGCATTGTGTTGTTATTATGAATTGCTACTTGGGATACAGTGCAGTGTTCATAATGAATGGATGTGCACTTCGTTCAGGAAAACGTGAGGCTGCTGGGTAATTACCACGACGAGCGAACAGAAGTTGCTTAAAACCAAAAAGCCACGTACCTTCTTCTTTTATCCGTGACTGAATTATGCAAAATCATTTTTCGAAAACTCATATCACCTTGTGCAAACATGTAGAAATCTGTGTTTGCTCTGTTTTTTCCTTTCGAGTACATTTGTACATCTGAAGTGCATTTATTTTCTTTGTTATGTGTTTGGCAAATGGCACTTTGGCTACAAGTCACCAGATGTAATTTCCATTTCATTTAAAGGATAAGGACTAAAATCACAGAGCAGCTCAAAGAGAAAAATATACACATGGAGCTGTAGAAAAAAAAAAAGTGATGTTTTTAGATGAAGCAGAAACGGCGAGTGTATTGAGTGCGTTATTACCCAAAATGCCACATGCTGGATGGGGCTGAGTAGGGGTTGAAAGTGGACATGTTGACTGATGTTGCCAACAACCAATTTTTATTCCCATGTTTTAAAAAAAAAAAAGTAATAATAATTTGAGGTTATTTGTCCTTAACCTCGCATCCATAATGGTGATTTATGTCAGGGATCAGCACAAAAACACACGCAGGACGACGGAAATGAGATGGAAATTATTCAAAACACACATTGTGATGTACGCATGCGCAAATTCTCACCTGCACAAAAGCATGCAAATACCTAAGCACCTTCATGAATAAAGTGTTGTAGTTCAGCAGTTCATACATATACAGTACTCAAGCATCAGTGAAAGACCCACAGGACCTGTGCGCTGGCTTTACGCTGTGATATTTAGCCTTTAAGGATGCATGTGGCTGTGGATAAAGCGCCGGATCATTTGAGTGTAACAGAAAAGACAGCAGTATTTGCAATGGATTTGCTGAGGTGAGTCAGAGGTCACACCACATGTGGGTCTGTTCTGCCCACCAGTGAGTCTAACCTTTGCTGTGCTCCATTAGCAGCGGAGACCGTCTCTTGGGGTGGAGAAGGGTGAAAGAAAATGAACAGCTGGACTGATTTCCTGTCTCTTTGCTGCTGGTTGCTAGGGGGCAAAATTGCAAATTGTTATACACAAAGTGAGTCGGATGGTTTTGTTGACATTCCACATTTCCCTCGAACGGGTTCTTTCTGATGCGTGCTCATGCGCGTGGCTCATGCGCGTGTGCTTTTTTCTCGATATGTCAGGCAAACTTGAGACTGGAAGGTCGCCAGTTGAAGTCCCCGGACTACCTGGGAGGGGGGATGCAAATGAATGTTCTCCTCTCTTTCGGCAGCTAGTGTCGAGGCGTGTGCCCTTGAGCCATACAGTGGTTCAATAGGAGTGCATTAATGTGGTTGTACTGGTCAGCTCCCGGTGGTAGACTGCGGTTGGTTTTATCAAGTTGGGCGTCAATTGCAAAATGAAAAATGCATGTTTTGATTTTCCTTGGACAATAAATCATAAAACAAAACGTGCACAGAGAGATTTTGAGGTCAGTTTTATAGTTTTGCTTGACGGTTACTCTGTTATGTCAAATATTCAATCAGCTTGCCCGGTAATGTTGCAAACCATGGCTGGTCAGTGTTTTGCATGTGTGCGTTTAACCCTCCTGACCGCAGCAGACGTGTAGCATGTTGCTGCAATTCCCTGAGAGCCATCACTCAAAAAATAGAAAATAATTGACAATAATAAGTTGTTTTGTGTTAAAATGTAATTTGATATTACATACAGTATGTGGCTGTTGGATCTTTTTCTTTTCTTTTTCAACAGAGTTTGATGTAACACACCAGAAACACAAAAGCAAACAGCACTACGACTGTTGACTCTTGGGCAAACAGTAGCCTGGAAAACAGCCTCCGTCTCCAGCAATAAGAGCCCGTTAAGTCAGCTGCTTATTTACGGTGATTATGTGATGAAATTTTGAGCAACCCACAATTGTTCTAACAAATAACAGTAATGTGGTAGTAGGTAGAGTGTCTGGCAACTTACAAGAGAAAAGTCAGCACCAACCAACTCACGGTGTCTCTTTAAACTGTCCACGATTGTAAATATGGGTACGGTTTGTTGATGGAGACATTTTTAGGTTCATGATGGAAACCAGGTGGAAATCTGCAAAGAAATGTATCTACAATACAAATCTCAGGACTTTATTTCCCATGCTTTGATATACTGGGATATTATTTTAAAATAACGGGTGCTGGTGAATACAGAATATAGAGTTTCTTTAGAGGGTTAAGGAACTCTATTAAGGAAATGCAGAGATAATGCTGCTGTTCCCAAGAACTTGTGAAAGGTTTTGTCCAGTTATTGCTAAACCACATTCCCAATGAGTCATTCAAAACATGAGAATTAACTTTTTTTGAAAGCTTCACTGGGTTCAGATTCTTGCTGGGAGGATCAGCTGCAAAGCTACACTGCAGTCCAAGCTGAGCTCCCTTCAGTAGCTCGAACAGCTCCTTAATCTTCCTCTCCCCATCGCTTCATCCCCGTCCCTACAGTATCATGACTTATTTCTTCTTTGTTGGATGAAGTGAATAGAGAGAATTCAGAGTGAACGGGGTGCTTCTCTCGTGAGGGCGTGCGTATTGACAGGGCCACACAAAAAGAAGCTAAGATTTAGGAGGTGGCCAGTAAAGAGGCGCTCAGCGCTAATGAAGTGTATCCTTCACTATCTATCAGCTGTCTTGTGACAACTATCAATGGACCAGATCGATACAGATGTGGTCAAAGATTCAGTGGTGCTTGAATGGGAGCACTCACCTCAATCTGTCTGTGCCATTAACTCTTCTCTTTGGTCCCCTCTTTGTGGTAATAAACTAATTCCACACTAGAAGAAGCTCTCCTCTTCTTTCTGGTTGAGGCTTCCTCATATTTAACCAGTTGGATCCAGTAAAATGCAGCCGCGGCTGGTGAAGCGTTATCTTAGCTGTCTGGCACTCATCAAGTCTCACATTTAAGAATTTTCTAAGACTGAGTGTGTTAATGCTGATCTTCCATGCATGAGTGTGAGAGCCATAGGTTTCCCATCATGAGGATTATGCTGGGATGGCATTAGTATAAAGCGGTGTAAGTCCGTCGATGATATGGCATATTGGAAAATAAACAGCGGATGATATTTCCTTTTTCAAATTCTAAATAAAACCTTTAAAGTTCCAGTGTGTCAGATTTAGAAGACTCGTTTTACAGAATGTGACAGTTACTTATATTTACTTTACTACTTGTAAACTTAATTATGCAACTTTCTGAGTTCTCATGAAAAGACAGACATGAAGAACCAAGAACAAGTCTTATGGTAGACAAGTTGAAGACGTTTTAATTGTTGCTGTGAGATGAGACAGAAATCTGGTTTGTGATATTTTATTTGAATATGAATCCATGATTAATATATGAGGTGAGTCCGATGTTACATGTTCCTACAGTTAGCCCTCTTGGCTAATGTGAGGGGAGGATTGTGATTGCGGTATCATGATCGTCGCGCCACATCCTCACTTCACAAAGGACACTATTTCATGCAACGGAGCTGAGGGTCGGCATTGGGCGTAAACCACGAGCTACGAAATTGTCCAGCATTATCCCTGAGTGTCGCTACACTGGGCATTGCCGCTGAATGATAGCATTTGATGGAAGTTGAGCGCTGCAGAATGATCCATTTATGGACACAATTCTGAAGGAGACTGGGCTGTTGCGGCAAATTTGTTTGCATTTTTTGGACTGTGGGTAGAGGCGCTTGCAGCCTGCAGGCTGACAATGGATCCTCAGTTGAATAGCTAGAAATTGCTCCACAATATCAACAGTTGTTGATAGCAGGAAGCAGCAACAGGGCAACGATAAGACAGTTGGTGGAATCATGCTGTCCACAACAAAGTACACTTAAGTCTTAGCTTTCAGCATCATTTTTGGCTGTTTCGTGGTTTTTCTGACCACTTCCACGTTGTTGCTTTACCAACAGGTGCATGCTGGGCGTGGCTAACGTGCTTATGTTAGTTTCCCCATGCCAGGTGTGGGGAAGTTCTGAAAGTCCTCATCTGAACTGTGAGCTCTTTCCAATCAAACCTCAGCCCTCACACAGATTAACATTCATGTATTCTTTACCAGTCAGAGACATTTTCTTTGTTATTGTTAAAGAGGATCACAGTCACACATCTCCAATGAATACAAAGGATGTTTGCTGTTATGAGATCTGACTCAGAGAGAGGATTTCAAGCTTGCACTGATTATAGCCTTATTTATTTTACTGATACATACACAGAATTCATAGTTGGACATGTAAATAATCATAGCTTTCTCTACCAAAAGGACAGAGAGGAATATACGTGCACAACGTTATTTTCCTGAGTTGTCCTAAACCGACACGTGAATCCAGCAGATAATGAGTCCAAACACAGCAGCTGCAGATCAAATACTTAAAAGAACAGTGAGACAGCCGAGGTCACACGAAATGCAACAAATTGACCTGATTATTAAAAAATATATTCCAACTGGCTGTGTGACATCTTCAAAGGAGAACAGTCTGCTGATTGTTGTTGAAAAGCTTTTATCCAACATGCGCTGCTTCTCCTGTCCAAGGACGCTCGGACGCTTGTCCATGATACAATTTAATACCGGCATACTAATGTCACTAAGTGACATAAAGAGTTAGCTGCATGTGTGACCTATAGTGACAGAAAAGAGCTTCTCTGCTGATCTCTGGACACAGACAGCCTAATTAGCTCATGTTGAAAACCAACGTGGGGATACTAAATAGCAGATCCCAGCTTCGATCTCAGATCTCAGCCTGACTTTCACCTTCGGTGAGGCTTTTCTGCTGGTTTATGTTTTATTTTTTGACTATAATCCCTGTCACAGTGACTGCGGGGCGCTCTTTAAGCTGGAGATGTTTGAAAAAGTTCCGGGGAGTGCAGTGGGACGCGGAGGGCTGAGTGGGCCGGATATATTGTGCTTTGAGAATGATCAAGCAAAGAGCAGATTGTGCAGGACATGAATGACATTCAGACAGGTGAGTACAATAACACTCGGCGTGATGGTTGCAGGCGCGTGGGAACTTATTTTTCAGCAAGGGATGCTACCCCCGGATGCATGCGTGCGCGCGCGTGACACCTTCCACACATGTGCATATCATAAACAACTGACATCTCGTGTAGTTGTTAAATGTGAAACTTGGGTGGAAATAATATAACAACACTTGCAGCTTAGTGGCTCTAAAAATATGAAGGAAGGAGATAAGGAAGTGTTGGTGTGTGGCATTGAAAAAACCGACCACACGGCTTGCAATGCAGCACTCAGGAAGGGAAACTTTATTACCATGTAAACTTCTTGCATGGTGCTCAGTTTGCATTTGAAGCTCTGTTAGCAGCCTGCATGCATGAGTAAAAACACTTGATCTCTACAGTTACAGTCATTTAAATAAAGGTCCAGACAAAGAACAATGTTTGAGCTCACTGTTCCTCAAAAAGCATCTCTGCTTGACAACTCCAAAGTTAGTATGATTCTTTAAAAACAAACTTATGGACGCTGACTCACTTCTGGAGGAATTACAGTTGTTTCTCTTCCACATTGGCTTCATTTTTGGTTTATTGTAGATTGTTTGGAATTCTAGAAGTTTATAGATTTGCTCCATCAGTGGATGTTTAGTCTTCAGTTTCTGCGTTCACACGAACAAGGCTTTAAACTTTCTTCTTGAGGTGCAATCAACATTTTTTTTTCAGCTAACCTGACTAAAATCTTTTAGGGTGCTGAGTTAAATTCCTCCCCAAATATTTCAATTTGAAAGCTTCAACATCTCATAAATACTTTAAAAGAAATCACAGAGGTGTTAGACGTTATTGTGGGTGGAAATTCTCTTTTGGTGAGACTCAGCTGCGGCTGATGGCATTTGCTGCAATATTTCAATGAAAAAGAAATGACATCAAAGTGCTTTTCTGGGTCTTCAGTTCAAATGATGAGTGAACCCAGTCTGACACGGCTCTCAAATTTAACTGAACTCCCGTATCTATCAAAACCATCATCATCATCCCCTTTCTCTCTTCAACTGCATCTAGCCAGAGGGAATGGAGCCATTAGAGGGTTCCATCACAAAAACAAATGTCATCGCTGGTTTAATCTCCTGCCGCATTTCTTAACATCACGATGTGAAGCTTTTCTCTGATAACACGTTGGAAGAAAACAATAAAACTTGAATAAATTACACACGGGCTGAAGCGAATCGATAAAGATTTGAGGCTGACTTGACACTGCGATTAAATATATATATATATTTTCGCCCTCTTCCCTTTTCTCACTTGTCCAGGAGAGAGTTGCGTTCACAGCTAAAAAGAAATAATTTCCATTATCTGTTAAAATTAATAAAAATTCAAGCGGCGGCCGAGTTTCCTTGTTATATGTTGAAAAATTCACCCCGCTGAAAGAATATAGCACGGCGATATTTGATCGAAGAGGCAGTTCTTTTTCTTTTCTTTTTTCCCCGCCCAACTTAAAAGGGTTGTAAATGAATTCTCAACTCCTCTTCTCGTCTTCTGGCAGTGTTATCATATCCTGCTGAAATAAGGCCATCCCACCAGCTCACACAGAGTGAATTGTGGATTGTATATAATTACTGATTCCTACTGGAATATTTCATACGGAGCAAGATAAATTAAATGATAAGCATCTCAGTCTTCTTAGTGCTTATTTCCTCCTTCAGTGTGTGTGTGTGTGTGTGTGTGTGAGAGACGGAAGCACTGACGTTACATTTCTTATTTATTTTTTTATTTCATTTTGGGGCCATGAGAGAGAGCACACGGCATTTACTGGCTGGAAAAGCAATTATCGTGAGTTGTAAAGACATTTCGAGACAACAACTCTGTAGAAGTTTGGTAAAGTTCTTTTTTTTTTTCTCATTTCGATGTTTTAAATCTGGAATTTGGAGCAAAATCTAAAACCTATGGTTACTCCTAACTCATGAAATATGTCAGTAAGTGTACTCTGAAGTGCTGTGAGTAAATATGTAAATGTAGCTGTCAAGTTGGCAGTAATAAATATACAAAGTCCTCTTCAGAGGTTTTCAGAATAAAGCTGAGTCAGCGGCCCCTTCACAGCTAGAACGTACAAAACCCAGGCCAGCAGTATCACATCCAGTTAGGAGGTTAAACAAAACAGTTCAATGAAATCTGTATTATTTCAGCGGCTCAAAAGTAATTGGACAACTCGACATGTTCATATATTAGATGTTTATTTTTAATACTTGTAGACAATCCTTTACAAACAATAGTTTCTTGACATCTAGAGCTCACGGACATCGCTAATGTTTGTCTCCTCCTTTGTGATGCTTTATTGCAGCTGTCTGCAGTTGCTGTGTGTTTGTGGGTCATTCTACCTTAAGATGAAATGTGTGCTTGATCCAGGCTGAGATCAGGTGATTGATCAGATCATTGCAGAATATTACACTTCTTACCTCTGTCTGTCTGTAAAGTGGAGCGCCTGCCCGGTCAACTTTGCTGGACTTGAGGTTAATTGGAGACTCTAAATTACCCGTGGGTGTGAACATCAAGCATGAATGGTTGTTTTCTGTGTGTCAGCCGCGTGATGAGCTGATAACCTGTCTGAGATAAACCCCACCATGCAGCAGGGATGCGCTCCAGCTACCCTCGATCCCAAAAACCCAACAGTAGAGCAACATTAGGCCTCATGATCAAAGTTTTTATGTCACATTGACACTTCTGTCCATATTCGTATGCACCGCTTGTCCACGAGCTCTCCTTCTCTATTTTAAGCATCCATGCACATGTGATGTGTCTTCTAGCAGATGGGGAAATAGAAACTGTGTCCAACTGTGCTAACGTTTGCTGGTGTATTGAGACTTTTTAGGTGGAACGCCGTTCCTGCCCTGACATTTTGACAGCATCTCATGTTAAGTTACTGTAGCCGGCCCGTCTGCCTGTGCAGAGAGCAGCTGTGCACATGTCCCTTAAATCAAGTTGTGGGTTTTTCCAGGTTGTGCAGTGACAGATGGGTTGAATTGTATGTAGTGTGCGGATTGTGTTTCATACACGATCTGGCACTTCATAATAAAGTTTGAGGGCCCGTGTAAAGTACAGGAGTTTCCTGGGAATAACAACAAAACCGGAGGACGCCAAGAGACGGGCTTGGATGCAGGAAAAGCCTGGGACGAACCGGAGTGTTGGCAGGTATGGCATCCACCCCAACCACCCCCATATGTTGACTTTATGACTCTTTATGCTTTAACGGCAGATCAAAACGTTTGCCAGGCGGCGTGTCCAGAAATAATACTCGAGTACCTACAGCAGGATACTTTGAAGCGGAGGGCCACCGACCAAGCTGCCATATTGACGAGTTGGGAGTAAGAACAGGTTGGATATCTACCTGAAAACCAAATGTGCCAGAACACAACGAGGCGCACATGTTGTCATCTGCTGCTGCTCGCAGTTTCACATGGAAATACCAATAATGCACTGCCCCAGTAAATGTTCATGTATCACAAACTTGAGAGGGAATAGTGACTTTTGAATCTGCAGTTGGATATGACTTTTTAATTTCGAGCCCAACCCGAGGCCAGTCTGCCATTGTTTGACAGTAATGGCATAATTGCTTTGATATTTGAAATCTCAAAGCGGTGGGTCTGTTCTCCAGGGGTAATGACTCGTGAAAAATCCAAGGGTGCTGTTTTAGGTTGTTGTTTTTGGCTGCATGTGACTTCCCTTTCCTCTGCCTTTGAGAAATGACTTCACCCTTTGTGATCGAGGGTGAGGTAGTTGTCTCTCTGAGTGAGCTATTGTGTCATCAATCACACGACGCCGTGAACTGAAAACCGAATTCATTTAAAGTGGAAAACCAGAATTTCCAAGTCCTTCCTCACACTCAGACGGGTGGATGACAAACGGACAGGCGGACAGAAGGACACACATCTTTAGTGACATTTCCTGATAACCCTAACATCTACATGTCCGGGGTTATGTTTCTATGGAAACATTGATTCCAGCTCAGTAAGCTAAATGTAGGAAGGAGAATCGACACCCTATTCCTCGCCTGCTTTTAACGATTGTCTTGAGGTCTAGTTGAGATATTTGAATAAAGTTTTTTTTTAAATTGACAGGTACAGGAGCAATAATGAGGGAGCAGATGCTCTGTTGACTATTTGTTTTGCAAATGGCGTCGCTTTTGGTTTCGCACTACACTTGGTGAGATTTTTTAGCCGTGCTCGCAGCACGACGAGAGGGACGTTTGTCCGTCTGTCAGTTCACCACTTACAGAGAGAAATATCTGATTACAGTGGAGAGGAACAGGGCTGCATTTTCAGTCAGATTTGTGGCATGATGCTTGATGAACACATACAGTCGCACAACTGTCTTGGCTTATTATGATATAATAATGTATGATACACATGTATTCTGTGAATTTAGATGTTGCAAGCTGACGTTTATCTTGACAAAAAAACAATCTCAGCAACTTTACTGCAGCAGATCTAAAGACTTGTCACAGTAGGTGCAAGAGTTAATTAATTAAATAAAGAAATAAATAAACTTGTTCCAGATCACAACCGCAGTAGCCATATACAATTTTGTAAAGCCGTTTCTTATGTATTAAATATCTGAGTTGATCTTTGAACACCTGGCTGTGGAATACGTGCTGTGATACGTACATTAATGTACGTACGTGCATTACTAACTGTGGTAATGTTCTGGTAACCACCATCAGCAGGTAAAAGCTCTATTTGTCCAGCGATTCCAACATCTACTTGATGTCTAACACTGACGGTTCCTACACAATAAGCAGCCAGAGGAAACGGTTGTCTAATGTAAACATGCCGATACGCTGAACTAAGATGGTGAACGTAGTAAACATACATACTGCACATTGACACATGCTCCTTATCGATGTGAGCATGTTGACATATTGATTGTTGTTAGCATTAGCTCAAAACACAAACAGCATCTCTGTCAACATTGATTTTTTGTGCTTCTGCACAGAAGTAATCCATCCATGATCAGGTCTGCAGAGTATCCTGGTTATGTTCTCACACATGTAAACTTCATGTTATTTGAAACCAGTTTTGTGGATTGAAATTGAGAAAGGACGTCATTCAAACATCTCGTCAAGATTTCGAGCATCCTCGCCTAGTCGGTAAAGTTGTACCTGCAACCTGAAACAAAACTGCAAGTCTGATATGAGCAGCATGGATGATAAACTGTGAGAATCTTCACCTTGTCCAACAAATGCAGGGTCACGGCCCGTGCTGGTTTCGTTCATGCTTGTCACATTGTGGCCATCTTTCTTGATCATTTGGGGCGAATTTGTCACTAATGTCAACCTCAATCCCGCTCCCGCCCAGCAGGAAATTGACACGACAACAGGCCGATGAATGAAGTGAAAAGAAATGGCAGTTCAGCTTGATTATCAGGCTAGATAAATTGCATCATTGCTCTTGTCTTCCATTACCAGTGATCAGCCAAAGAAAAGAGAGGCCAAATATAGAACAGTGATGAGCGCAACAGTATCCAGGCAACCGGAAACCAGAATGGGCCCGCCTGCTCCAGAACGCAGGTGATCAGAGTATCATGTGTTAAGGTTAGAACAGAAGGAAAACAAACAGGTTTCTCTGTATGTGGACATGCAAACTTGATTTGTTTCACTCTGAGCTATACTTATCAAAACCATCAGCTAAGTAATGAGTGCAACATTTGTGGCAGCCTGTTTACCGTGCACCACTGGCACACTCCTCTGTCTGGCACTAGCAGAAGTGATTAAAGGGCAGCTGTCAAGAGATGCGATTTTATCTCCCCCCAAACAGGAGTAGAGCAGAGCTGACAGCAGCAACACTTACACCTCACATGGGATGGGCTCGACCAAGACAAATGGAATTATGTCTTTCTCCCGTTTTAGTCAAGCGCCTTATCTGTCTGAATCGATGCAGCTTTCTCCTGCCCACGGGGAGCGGGAAGAAATGTGAGTGCAGTCGTTGCAGGTAAATAGTAATTGGACTCTTTCCATTCCCCCGTTTTAAGTCTGGAACAAAGTGAAACTTCTTCCTGACTGGAAGAAAATATAGCATGGAGGAAGCGGCAGAGATAACAGCCAGGCAGCTGCAGTCTTAAGCTCTACATCAACAGTGTTATTGTATGTGCTTTTCACTCCGTCAATGACAAAATGTCACTTAAATCTGAAATCTGTCTCTGTTGATACAGTTGAGCTGTCTGTGTGTATTTGGAAACTTGTAATGCAATCACATAATCATAGAACGCTCGCACATATTCTGCTGTATGTGAGTGTGGCGGTCCAAGTGAGTGTTTAAACACACAGATTAAGATATAAAAGAGGTTCATGTGCTGCATATTCATGAGTGCAAGAAGTTCTAAATACGCAGGGAGGAATGCTAACGTCAGAAGATTTCATTTACCTTAATAAGTGCATGAGAATTAACATATTTAGTGTTAAATTCAATTAAAAAAAGACTGTGCGGGTATGCACGTTCATGATTGACCGTGGACCGTGGACAAAGATCCACTTAAAGAGTGAATAGGACTGGAGAGGGCTGGCTCGGAAAGAAAATAACCCGTAAGCAGACCTTGAAATCTTCAGTGAAAACATGTTTAACATTCAGCTGGTCTGAATCTGTATAATGTTGCTCTCCGATGAACCGTGTGTGTCCGGGAGGATGAAAGAACTCCAGCTCAGGAAATAAACGCTCAACAATAAAACACTGTAAAGAGACACATTTAGCGGTCGAGGAATGAAAATCCATGTTTACACAGTCATCAGTGAACCGTTTAATAGATTTAATGGATTTACATGGATTGTGAGCGATATTAATGGTTCTAACGACGTGCAGGTGCTTCGGATCCGCGACTGTTGCTGTTTACGTCCACCTCAGCTGGTGAGCTATCAATAGCATGGCTGTCCTACATGTTTCCACGCAGCGCGTCGGCCTAATCAAAGCGCTTTTACCTTCCTGCACTGGTTTTGCATAATCTAGGCTAATGGCCATCTGACTCGAGGAGAGATCACAGAGCTTATCGTCTTTGCTTCAATCAAAAACGTCATGTATCCAAAGCTATCCTCCTTCAATCTGTCCCACATATGTGATCTAACAAAAGCTCTTTTCATTGATCAATAAGATTCTAAAAGCTGACCACAGACAGATGATAATATGCACATTAGATATATAGACAAAAAGTCTAAAAATCTCATCTCATTCAAATATTCAAAAATTAATAAATATATATTTTTTTTTCTTTTTTTCTGCTGCTGGCAACTAAAGCGTTATTAACATTTTAATGAGTGTGCTTTGGCCGCTCGGAGCACCTCGTTAAGGTTACACAAAGATCATTGTCTTACTTAATTATTGAAAACTTTCAAGTTCAAGGCAGGGAAACGTTGCCCATCTGTCCCTCTAACCTTGACTGATCCTTTCTGAGCTTAAGGTTGACAACATCTGGGATGCGGGACGTAAGCCTCGATCTCCGGTGTCAAAATCGTGTGGTTAGGGCAGGAGACGACTGGCTGAACTGTGACTCCTGTGCAACATAACGACGTCCCTTTGGTGATATATGAGTAGAATGAGTCGGAGATTAGGTTAGAATTCAAAAGATCTGTTTTTTATTGTTTTGGAAAGTACAAATAAAATCGTCTGACCTTTACAGAAACGGCTTCTGTTTCCACATTCAGCCGTCTCATGCTTAAAGAGCCAGATTTTTAATTAAGGAGACGAGTTTGGAGTCATAGCTAAATATAATTACACAATCGTACAGCAAACATTATTTCTAGATGCTGAATGTACTTTTTTTGAATGTCAAATGCAAAACAGAAACGTGCATACATCTCTATTCAAATGATGTTAGCAGAAGCACTTTTATTTACTGTATAATCGCAGCTTTATCAGGCTCCAACCATGAACTCCTCTGCCATTTGGTTTGCCCTTTATATTTGCCAGGACTTCTTGCCTTTTTAAATGCAGAGTGGAGATGAGCAACCCCAGTGTGTGCGTGTGCATCACACACACACACACAGACAAACAGGCACAAACACACATTCTCACCTCATTCATTCACATTAGCTGCTTTTCACCCTGCTTATGCAGAAAGCCTCCATTTCCAGGTGTACATTTTTTTCATTACAAGGGGAATTGAAAAGGAGATGGGGACTGCTTCTTTTTTTTTTTTGCCTCTTTCTCCCAGTGATGAGTTCATGCATTTGAAGAGGAGCTTTGTCACCCGGGAATTAGCACTCCATGCATGCACCCTCTCTGCTCTCCCAGACGGCCTTTACATCATCCAAGGCAGAGAGAGAGAGAGAAGAGAGAGAGAGAGACAGAGAGAGAGAGAGAGACAGAGAGAGAGAGAGAGAGAGAGAGAGACAGAGAGAGAGAGAGAGAGAAGAGAGAGAGAGAGAGAGACGGCTTCATGCTCAGAATAGAAGAAATTGAAAAAAGACGAAATAGGAATACACTGACATGTGTGCGTGTGCAACACGGAATAAAACTAATTATCTGTATATTGATAAATCTTTTCTCGACCAGAGCAAATACATACTTAATGAGAGGTTTGTCAACATATTTCCATCTGATTTACTCCATTTCAATAAGATTGGTCATATTTAACCGCAGAGGTGTCTCGGGAGGGCTCCGAGCTGCGAGCTCCTTGAAGGCAGCATCTTGACTGAATTTAACACCCCGCAGGCGCTGTTCCTCCCACGTATCAACCACAGGCAGACAGCCTGTATTAAAAATAAATGAAATAAATAAACATTACATAGGAGATGAAACTTCAGATGTGTGAGCGCGTATGTACGTGTGAATAACGTGTGTATTTCACGTGCACAACTTTTGAAAGAGTGTGTTTCTGCTCGTGGCGTTGTGTGTGTTTGAGCCGCGGGGGTGAGTGTGTGCACGGGTCTGTCCACAGCAGATACAGTATGTGTCGAAGCCAGCTGCTTGCTCACGATGCCGCCACTCATTAGTTGGTTATTACGGCTGCTCTGACTCTGGACTCTGCAAAGGTGAATACTTAAGAGGATTTCACAGTTGGCGAGGTATCAGTAAGACACCTGGTGTGGAAAGCGTACATGTATCTTTGTGACAGCACCGGTACAAAGGGCCTCATGTGGCGACACATCAGCGTCTTCTCCCACAGGAATATCTCATTTCATGTTGTGAGTCGAGTCCACGGTTCCGCTGCTGACGATCATGTGCTTTTTTTATGTCCCTTCATATAAATCCGGTGAAAAGGTTCTGAATCATCAAATTGCTGCGTGATAATGCGGCATTGTAATCTAAACAACCAGACTCCCTTTTCACTTTTTGACAGAGTAATTAGCAGCTATGATCCGGCATGAATGTTCAGATTATAAAGCTCCTGAACTTGTAACTCTCAAAGTTCTCCTCATTGTTGGGCAGAGGCATCATTTGCCTCGCGTTCCAAAGTTCAAATTCAAGAAAAGTACACGGAATAAGGAGGCATTCATTCTTTGCTTCCAGTGGAGACCCTTATATCAACATTGCAAAGTCTAATCTATCGATGCAGGGTGGTTTTAAATTCATCTGGCATTGACATTATGCTAGTGAAAAGCAAGGAGCGCTTTGTGGATTTATCTTTGACTCCCACGCAGTTCTTGGCTTCTAATTTTCTGATAACGGCAGGACACGAGTTCTTTCCGTAAAAAGACACAACTTGAAACTCGAATGTGCAATTACAGCAGAATGAAAGTCTGAGGTTCTTCCAACGTGAGACCACAATGGAAGCCCTGAAAGAAAGAAAAACCCGGCGCCGTTTTGTCCGGCTGCATTTGTCGGTGCAGGATTGCATTCCAAAGCAATAGATGTGCTGTTGATTTTGGGAATTATTTTTCCACTCGCTGTTATGTGTGAAACTCTTCCCTGAACCGCAGTGGCTCAACCTCCAAATCCTCTGAATGCGCGCTGCTAGAGTCAGTTCCTGCCCTGACTAGCCCTTATCTTGGGATACAGGCTGTTCTAACGTCTGACAAAATCCAGACAGATTAGCCCTGACTAGGAGTTAAACGAGTCACCTTCAAAGCCTCAAAGACTATTATCTGTTACCACTGAGCAAAAGGTCCTTGAGAGCGCGAGCTGTGTAGTCCACAGTGTTGGAAAGAGATCACAATTTAGATGCAATATTTTCTGCAATGAAAATGATGGATGGGTTACTGATAAAATGCAACAGACGGGGCATCCAGAGAATGACAATGTTTAAAACCAGGAGCTCAGACGCGACCTGGTTTTATTTTGGTCAAAATATCAGCTGATATCGTTGTTTCGTACACTTTGTTATCTCTGCTGCAATGAAGAACAATGTTTCTTTTACAAATAACAAAGTGTATACGAACAGATGAACTATGTTCATACATTTGCAGAACTTATCGGCTGTTTGTCTCTGAGTTCTCCATCAGCCTTCCTTAAGCGACTCATGAGTGTTTTCTGATCTGCCACCTTTACAATTAGTCTTGTAACCCTCGCCTTCGTTAGTGGTAGATAATTGAATCCAAGTCTCTGTTGTTGAGGCGACACACTTTAATTATTGTGTCCTTCCTAACGGTGAAGATCCACTGGACACGATAAAGAGTGCGACACTTTAAACAAGCCATTTGACTATGCACTTTACTTGCTAAGTCTAAGCATGTTTAAAACTGGAGGACCCATATTCATTGTAATTTTATGGCAATATTAATACTTTGTTTTGTGGTTGTATTTTTATTTTAAACAAACATATATGTCTGTATTCAAAGTCTATACGACTTGGATAAAACATCTGTCTCAGTTAGTATTACTCGTTGTGTTATTACTCCACAGAATCTTAAATAATGTGCAAACCATGAAATACAGACATCAGATCATCTTCAGTAGATCAGCAGGAAATGATTCATCGCTAACGTGCATTAGTAGTTACTAACTGTAAGTGCATTTTATCACTGTGGGCGTGTGATTACATAGAAGCATTGCAAGCATTGTCTAAATACGCATTTATGAATCAATGTGCAATGATTATCTCCACCACATGCACTCTAGAGACTAAACTTCCTCTGTCTCTTCTTCTTTAGGGTCAGGGGTTAAATAAATAATAAATAATAATGATAATAATAATGCAAAGGACGGTAATTATTTACATAACCTTTGTCAGAAAAGGTGTAATTGTGCTTCTGCTGCTGAGGACAGCTCACTCTCAGGCAGGAAGAGAATAAAAATGAGTTGAAATCTATCTGCCTGGCCTGTTCGTATTCCTAAATGATGACCGTCTCTCCAAAAATAATCGATCGCTTCAGTAATTGTGTTGTTAATTACAGTAGACCAGAGGCGCCTCCCGCTCGTTTCTACTCTACTTCCCTGTAACCATGAAGAATTGCAGAATCTGGAATTTGATTGATGTTGGTTACGATCAGCTCCTTAATCCTGCGTAGTGCTCCTCAACTGGATCACGCTGAATTACAAATTGCCTTCATGCTAATGGAGAATCATGAATAATCCAAAAGAACGAGTGCTCGTGCACGCGCAACGCGAGCCAGACCTCACATTTAATTTATGAACGTGTGAAATCCACATATGAAGAAAAGTTCCTTATGCAGCGATGGGCAGTGCTTGATGATTCCCCTCTGCTCTGGAACATTTTAATCACGGGTAAACATGTTGCGAGCAATGGGAAAATAATGAAGATTAAGTCAGGAAGAAATTGAGCAGGATTTAAATTAAGCTGCTGACACTCCTGCGTTATGGTGACATAGAACATTAATTATTACAATATAAAAATGCCCTGAAGCCTGCTAAACACTTTATCTTTGTTGCCTGCGATGTTTCCATCTCAACATTGTTCAGCGCTAATTTAGCAAGAGCCCAGAAGGCCTTGGAACAGCCTGCTCACTAATGAATGCAAAATAATTGTCCAGCTCCACCTTCTCGTGTACAAATTATTGCTTTTGCATGTGTGTGTGCGGGTGTGTGTGTGTGTGTGTCATATACTCATTGATTACAGTCTCGGCTGTGTTTTTTTTTTTTTTTTAATGACTCTCACTGAAAACCTTTACACACTTCATCATGATCACCTGATGTATGAAAGAACAGTAAAAGATTTAAGGAGTATCATTACCAGTTACCATTGGCATGATAATTTCATTAATTACAACGATGTGATTAACCGTCTTTCGGAGCTAAAAGAGGGCAGCCAAGACATAATTTGGAGGAATGTTTCCTCTGGAAATGAATATTGGAGACAGTCCGGTTAGGCTGAAAGGCTGCTTTTGCAAGGTTTCACGCTCAAATGGGCTGGATTTAATAGATGTGGTGGCAGCTTAAATATGTACCTCAGAAATATAGTCCTATTCACATGCAGGCACCTATTTTGCACTTTTGCAAGTTGCAAGTCAATGCTGCCTTTAAGTACCCGTGAGTAAGCTGAGCAAGATAGTTCTGTCTAAACTGAAACAGAGCAATAAATAGCATTTGAATAGCTGGGACAGAGCATAGTGTGTCAAGTGGAAACCATCAATGAAATCCATTCGGTTTGGGTCAGCACTTTTAGGACCAATGAAAAGATGTTTTATCATTAATCTAAAATCGTCTAATATGCTGTGTGGAAACATGCAGGACAACCTCGCTGAGATGAACACAAGCAGGAGGATCAACGATGAGAACCACTCAGATATTATATCTCCACTTTTGCTTACAATCCAGTCCGTCCACTTTAAATATGAAACAGTTCACTCACAATCCAGATTTTCATCAAACGTGTTTTAGGTTTATTTTGTGAGCTTGTTTCTAGATTTTTTCCAACAGTACATGCTTTCATTCGTCAAATGGCATGCCCTCAGTTTGTAATGAAGTCTTTCCACTAAACCTTCTTTGGTTTCCACACTCAGGCCGAGATAACTCGGATGACTGATGATTTCTCACACTTGGCAAAGACAAATAACTGCATTCACAGGGCGAGTAGCGCTCTCCACGACTGGTAAATGTATCTTCTGCTGTGTACTGTTTCTCTCCACCTGATGAAGTTCAATATTCGCTCTCATTTTAAGTCAACTTTGGTCTCTATCGACTCATAACAATATCTAAACTCAAGCTGCTTGATGTTCCTCATTCTTCACCAGCTAGCCGCCAACAATATATGCTGTTTGGTGCTGGTGCGGGTGTACAGTGGATTTACAAGAGCTTTGTGTGCTGCAAACAGCTGCCCGCTGCTGCAGAAAATTGGGCCGATCCGCAACACTGATCCCGCACAGCAAATGTGTCTTAAAACTAAAAATAACGAGCTGAAAGGAGCTAAAAAGCTTAGTATAGAATCCTCAGAGTGACCCTTTCACAGGACACATAGCTGTTTCACTGTTTTTTTAATCAGTTAGCAGAGTTTTATATTTCCCCCGTATGCTGCTCGAGCTGATTATTTTGAGACGCATCAGGTGCAAAAATTCTGCCTCCCTCTGACGTTTCCTCTGATTTGTTTCCAGGATTCTCAGCCTTCAAAGTTCCTGACTCCAGACATTACACTAAAAGCAAACCCGTGTTTTTTTAAAGTCATTTTCTTAACCGCACCACATAAATTTAATAATTTGCCCTCTTGCTTGACGTGCTTTCAGGCAGCCATGCGTGCCACATGACCCCAGGCAATAACTCCAAGGGGGCTGGAAAGGTGACCTCTGTGAATTGCACGCGTGTGACGAGGCATTGTCAGTAAAAAGGCGATAATAGCATGCACAGTTGAATTCTCCATCATACCCAGAGGTACGTATGTGACAAATGAGATATGTTTCACGGTGGGATGTGAAAATGGCAACCGTTTGAGGACGTGGCGTGTGCCCTCTTCAAAATACGTGACAAATCTCATTCCATTTAATTAGATTCATGTGTCACTCTCTAAACAAGCACGAGAATGACGACTTGTTGCTGATGGACATTACCCATTGCACACTTGATTAAAGCCATTTATTGTTAAATCACGGTAATTAGACCTGACAGGAAACATGGCTGTAACTCATTAGTGGGCTAACCGATAATAACTGCACATTAATGCAGGATTTTTTTTGCTGCACAAGAGACATTGTTAAAGGATAGAACTGGTTTCTGTTTAATTTTAATGTTTCACGATCACTGAGAATTTAAGTTTAAGAGTTGAAGTTATACTATTTAATATCTGTTTTCTTTGGCACACTGTTATTGATGCTTGCTTCTGTATAATAAAGCCGGCCAGTTCTCCCATAGTCATGAATTCCAGGCCAACAGTCTTTGCTTTGAATTTCTTTCAACCGCAAATGCTCAAATTGGGTTATTTGAAGTGCGGTTTATCCAAATTCAGTGGCTTACCTACAACGGAGGGCGCTGCTTTGTAACGTGCATCCAAGCTAACGTGTTAAAACACTGAAGTCACACAAGAAGACAAACAAGCGAACCGATTACGCAAGTTTCGTTAATGATGCCTGGTTGCTTTAAAGACAACATGAATCAATAAAAACAGTTCAATTTCCTGCTGTAAAGGGCTTTCTGACGGCCAGTTAGAGCAGTGAAGAGATTCTAAATATAGCGTGCTGATATCTTTTGTTTTCCTTCTTCAGTGGTCCGCCTTTTAGGTAGCTAAATATCTTTTGTTGCTGCCCCCCGTCCAGCGTTGTTTTTCCTCCAAACTGGAGGCATGCCAACTGGCATCTAACACACTGACTGTGGGTGAGTATCTCATTCAATCCCACTTCAAATAACTTGAAATATCCCTTCGCAACACTGTGCAAAATATTTCACGCAACACCAATTTTAGCCAGGTCTTTCCTGTGACAAATCCTCGGTGCTCAGGAAGCGTTGTGCTCAGGAGCTTGAAGCCGTGTTGAACATATCTCTCTTTTTTTTAATCAATACGTGGAACGGGGAAATGAATCTGGAGTGCTACCTATAAAAACTTAATTAAAACAGCATCCAGGGGAACACATTTCATCGGGCACACTGTTTTAGTGACAGCTGATCGGAGTCAAAATGCTCCACTAAGTATTTACCATCAAATTCATCATACGGCTGTCTATCGAGACAGCATTAGATAACAACAGTATTAGTGCCGGATCCCTTTGATTCATAACTTCTCCGGCGATCCTGCATGTACTGTACCTAGAAAGTGGTGGCAATTTCCTCCTGATCCCTCACCGAGGTTACAGTGTCCTTGGTGTGATAATCCATTTAGCTGTTAAAGAGTCCTTATCAGCCATGCATACTCGAGTGGTACATGGTGTATGGGACCAGAGTCAAAATGTGACACGATGGCTCTCATCTCAGCTGAAACATTCTGCTGTTCAAGCTTCCGAAAGAGTCATCAGCGCCGGTGACAACAGCCGGTTCAGCAGGGCAGAGCGCTTCTCTCTGAGGTAGGTACGGCTAATAGTGGCTTGACAAAACTCGGAATGAGTCAGTGACCATGACACGAGCCCCTCGGCTGTTAGGTATTGTTTTGCAATGTCTGTGCAATTTCCTGTGAAGTTCCTATAGTCTGACAGTCCAGTCAACATTAATGAACTTCAAAAACTCTCGGTGGGAACACTGAACTAGCAAACTTGAAATTCTATAGTCATCAAGATACAGAAGAAAATCCCATTCTGATCCACTGTAATGCTGCCACAGATTTGATAAATTCTACCTCAGTACATTTTGCTATTTGGGAGTGCATTTCCCTGCGTTGTGACTAAGCACATAAGTGTAGACACGTCGCCATACTGAAATATTTCTATGGCAGTTGAAATAAAGTTTGATGAGCGAAATGGGTTTGACAGTCTGAAGAGCCTCAGAGCTGAAAGAAAACAGCTTCTCTCTAGACTCGCCATTTTGCATGTTCAGCAGTCATTCGGGGAGAAATCCATCACCAATGAGGCAAAACCCATATTTTCTCTGCAGGAAGTAGCCTCGGCAGGCCAGAATGAGTAAGATACATGGCTTATTTGGTGACAGGCAACTCTCTTGCTGATTTCTGGATCGCTCTTTTTTCAGCTAAATGTACAGTAAAACCTGCTGGTCAGCCCAGTTAAGATTTTGTGGGGGGGTGTCTGAAAGGCACTTTAGAAAATATAAGAAACCAGCAAGTGAGGTAGATGTGAGAGGTGGTGGACAGCCCTGTGGCGAAAATGTAAATTTAACAGGGAGACCATTTCCAACCCTTTAGGTTGGAAAATCTGTCTGCAAGCAACACTGCTGTTATAAATCCGAGCCCCCATGACAACAGCTCACTCGAGGTCTTGAAACTCTAGATATCTATAATCCAGTTCTGGGTCCCTGAATCATTTGTGGGTTTCCTACCAGTCTGCAACCTGCTTTTTAAAATTTTATGCAGAAGTGAGGTTTTTCAGAGAAACTTAACATTTCAGTGCAATCCCGTCTGCAGCACCTCTAACTGCTCGACTGTCGCCGTTAGTCGTGTAGCTACTCGATAGTCGTGGCGTGCTAAACATTTTAAAATGCAAATCTATACATGCCTCAGGATTCTGGAGATTCCACTGCAACCTGGGAAATGTTACATGTATTGACTTCTTTGGGTGACACTTCTCACTGTGACAGTTCAAAGAGCACTTTTATGTGACTCAGAGAGTCAGCAGCAGCAACCTTTGTCAGTGTGCTAATACAGTATGTGTTATTTCATGTAGAAAAAGAAAATAGCACACTGTAGTTTAATGGGTCGTCATCATACACATTATAGATGCTTACTGGCCACCAACTGCTGGGTAAAGTGGGCTTTCTTATGCTCTAACTAGCTCTCAGTTCCCCCACTGGACACCTACAGTCTGTTAACAACAGAAGAAATATTAAATCTCATCAAGCTTTATTACATATGCAAAGGGTAGAGGGGGGAGGATGCAGTCTACTGCAGCAGGCTGTATCTACAACAGCCTCCTAACACTCCATGTTCTTCATGTGTGTTTTTACCAGGCTCATCTCCGGTATGAGCCAGCAGGACTCTGTATTATCTAAAGAAGCACCCATCACTTATTTGTTGCAGGGGTTATGTTGTCTCTGCCTGAGCCATCGCACATGTTCATCAAAGTCGACCCAGTGTTCATCCGGAAATGTCTGAAACGTGTTGACAGGAAGTAGTTTAACCAGAGCGTAGCCAGTTGTATCATGGCCTATGTGTCAAGAGTCTGAAGGACTTCAAGGAGCAGCTTACAAGTTATTTGTTCAAGCTGCTCAGTTCATACATTAAATCTGCAGAAGGAGCTCACAGCGGATGGATCGGTGTACGACCGATGCGAGGACTCATCATCTTTGTTTGCTTGAGCGCAGAGTTCATGTCTCATCTCCCACAAACAGCTAACATGTTTCTGTTAATCCTGATGTTTCACGGCCGTTCCCTGACCTTAACTGTTTTATTTAGGTACGGTGAATTCATCAGCTCACACTGAGGAATCATTATGTTGGGAATCTGCACTAAATCCTGGATGTACTGGGTTAAGATAAACTTTGTCTTAAATGAAACTAATAGTGAAATAGATGTCTAAATTAATCCTATTCATAAAGCTGTCGAGTTCTTGACTAGCTTAAGTGGGACTAATTTCCTAAATTAAGAAACCGCATCAAACTCAGCTCCCATCACTCCAGCAGAAGATGCTCGCCTGCTGGAAGAATTCGCATGTTACAAGGACACTCAGAAAATTCAGTGAAAACTGCAACAATAAAAATAACTTCCAGTAACATTAAATCTCAATGCATTGCAGATCTGTAGCAGAGCTGACATGATGTGGCTTTTTAACGTAGCAGGTCTCAGCGCTGTGCTTCTGCTAACTCGTCAGTCAGGCCGAGGATAGTTTCCAATGTGCTGGAGGCTATAAGCACTGTCTAAAAACTCTATCCCTCCTCATTGTCTGCTCCACAACATTGTTAGCCATTGTTACTGTTAAATTATGTGCCATGTTTTCACTTTTGTCATTTGGTGGTCGGTGGTTGTTACCATGGAAACGTGGCTATAAGTTTGGAGTTAGCTTGTGGGTAAATCTTTAAGCTTTCAGGGTCCAGTGTGTCAGATCCAGATCTATTTACAGAATGTGGTAGAAATGTAATCTAATATGTGTTTTCATTGAGCTAATTTTTATTTTATTACCATAGAATGAGCCTTTTTTGTATCTACAGAGCGAGTCCACCATGTTGCATGTCTCTACCAAAACACATTTGGCAGGTTTCACAGCCACTGTAGGTTTTCGTACATACTTGGAGGGTTGCAATCTGCTAAATCCTACAAACTGGTTGTTGGACTGGGCTAGCTGTTTCTGAAGGTAACCACGCCCAAACGAGAATGATCTTACATCTACAGTTCTGCAGGGATATTTGCTCATTTACTATTGGAGTAGCACGGACACCCCCCCTGCTAACAAAACTCTTTGATTCACTGACAGTATTGGTGCTTTTACAACATGGGCCAAGGTCAAATGACATTATGTAAATGGGTTATTATATCAGCATATAAAAGGAATGAGTATAATCAGCAAAGAAGTGAAGAGTTACACACAAACAGACTAGAATAGCCTCTCCGATGGAATCCTCAGTGTGAGCTTAATTACCATTGACATATGTACAGATGGTAGAGTCACTCAGTATGCTAACCTCCCAATACACCCAGAGAGAAGTGGGATAAGAGGGGGAAGTACATTAGCACTTGATATATGCATTTCCCTTTTGTAGTTCGAGACGCAGTCTATGAAGCAAATCTAAACTTCTATTATGATGATGTGACTGCCATCAACAACCCATGAAATAGTAAAGACTAATAGATAATGCATAAACAGACTAATAGCAGTGCTACAGTAGGTAGTTCACTGAACACTGCAAGCATTGTGATAGCTGTGTATCCATAACATATTTATGAATGCGGGGACATTTCTCTCCTTCCTTTCCCCAGCACACACGCCAGATAATAAACAAACACTCATTAATCATCGTCATGCAGCCGAGTTCAGGCCTGTGAGAGGAAAATATAATGGCAGTCATGGCACCTGCTGTAATTCCAATATCCTTTATAATTTACCTTGACCAGACTGTTTTGAGCGGAGAATCTGTTCCAGTCGTGAAGTTGGGCCACCATGAAACGGTGTCAAATTAGTATTCAGCGGCGGTTCGTCCATATTTTTACTGCCAAGGAAGTGATAATCAGGAATTCAAGATGCATATTCTGTGTTTGTCCCTTTGACAGAAAACAATTGTCCTGCTGTGCTCTCTGCGTTTGGAAAGCAGCCGTCTTGGGTATACAGGATTTGAACTCTCTCACTTTCAATCTCTTGTCTCTCGACGTGCACACTCATGCAGTCACACCGGCGCGCTACAATAATCTGTACAGTGCATCACAACAGAAACCAATCCCTCCCTCGCCAGATTCAGCCTGATAACAAACCTGCTCGTCATGACTTCAAATGGATAAAGATTACCATCCAGAAAAGGAGCAAAACAAAGAGGAAGGAAAACAGGAAAGACAAACAAATGTAACACGAGAGCAAACCTCAAGCGTGGGGGGTAATAAATCACAGTAAAAAGGATAGCCTAACTTTCTCTCCTCCTTTACAAGAGACTGCTGCTAAAAACGCTGGCGAGGCTATTCCCAGCAGGAGGAAACTTCTGGAGATTACTGTGTAATAAGCCTGAAACGGGCTGCGGGTGAATTGAGACTGAGCGTTCACCCTTCTTCCAGGGTCATGGGACTCATTCTCTCAGGAACAGCCACTTGTCTAGCAATCTCTGGTCAGATGTGTTAGTGGTAAAGTGAAAAAGAGGAAAGGAGAGAGGGGGTCATTTCTGGACCTTCGGGCCATTGTTTGCCCGCCTCTGCTCAATCGACGTATTTCAAAAATCTGATGTCGACCAAGAACTTAGAAATAACTTGAATTTTAAATATGTGTCTGAGCTTGACATCTTCTCATTGAAGTCAAACATCTTTTTTTTTGTCTTCTCCACGTCACCAAGTTTCCCCGAGGCAGTTTTCTTCTGCAAAATTCAACAAACTTGCAAAAGACACGACCTTATTTCACAAGGTTTTTCAGTTTGTGGTGTCATTGCTTAAGATTTTATTAGATTAAGTTATTTCTCTATTTTAACATCCACATTTGCATATCTTAAAAAAGAAACTACAAAGGTACCATCGCATTTAATTTCATGTATAGAGGCCCCAATTTACTTCGGCCACCATGGGATCTGCATCTAGATCAAGGTAATGACATTAAATTACTGCCCTTTGTATCTACATCTGGTATTATGCACTCTCGTCTCTAATCTGTCCTGATCTGCTCAAATCTAAATATGCAAATCAGGCTGGCAGAGCTGGAGGAGTGAAGAAACATGGCATGACCCAGGTCAAGGTCCAAGGATGTGTTTCCTTTGGCAAGGAAGGGGACGTGTTGGTTTTTTTACTCAACAGCTTGAGATAGCAGGAAAAGTTAGGTGACCTTTCAACTTTCAGTATTTGTTTGTCTTAGTTATGTACAGTACAGATGGCATTTACACCTGCTTTCCCTGCAATTAGATTGCAAGTCAGGCTGTCTTCAGATGGTTAAAAAACATGTTAAGGAGATTCCACTATTTCTCGAAGCTCTTATTCGCACCATGTTGACCTGTCTGACTGTGAGTCAGGCTAACTTAGCAGCTACCAAAGCTGTCCATCAAAAACATCGGGACAGGCAGCTTGAGGAGCTTCAAGCTTCCCTTTATTATATATAATATTAATAATATATATATTTTTGAAACGCTTGCATGTAAACATTGCTCCTGAAAATTTGCACCAAGGATGAGCTTCTAAACCTGAGGGACAGAGATCAACTCCCACCGTGTCAGAGTCTGCATTTCTTGAATCTTTAATCCGAGCACGGCTCCATAGTCGGAGCAACAATGAGTTTAAGACCCAGGTAAATAAATACAAGTGAATAAATATATCCATAAATTAACTGAATATGCATTTACCAGCACTTGAATGTCTCCATGCCAGCTAAATGATGAGACTTCTCCCTTTGTGCCATCTTGTGTTTACAGTCGACTGGATGTTGCTCATCTACTGTTGTTCTCACCGGACTCCGTTCCCCGTGACAGTAACTTCATTTTCACTCTCTTTCTCCGCCTGTCTCTGTGTAAATCTCTTGCTTTCAGTACCTCTCACTTTCTCCCTTCACAGTATATATCATGTCAAGCCAAATATTGCCCAGCGAGAGGTGGTCTGAGCATGCTTCTCAGTTATCAGGTAGGTTTCCTGGTCACAGCGGTTGATATTACAGAGATTCTTCGCGGTTTAGGAATGAGCTCTCTGCTTTTGGCTCCTATTGTCTCTATCATGAGTGTAGTTTGAATGTGTTTAAAGGAGTTTTCCAAGCACAGAACAAACACTGTACTGTAAATGTGCTCCCAGACACGAGCATAGGAATAAGTGGCTTTATCCACTTAGCTTTTTTCTCCATGCAATCACGGTTCTGACTTCCATTATTGGAGACACAGTTTGAGGGACTCATTGACATTTTGGCAAAGCTAACAGGCAAGTTGGAAATAGAAATCTAATTTGAATACTTCAAAGAGAGTGTGGTAATAAATTCAAAAGAGAGAGAGAGAGAGAGAGATTTGTTACAGTGTGGCACACAACACTGACGCTTTCTGACAAGTAAAGCCTTCGTTGGAGCTGATAATGGCTTTTCTTGCAAAAAAAAGGCAGAGTAAACGTTGGAAGCATTGATATTGCTTTAAATTATTGTTTTCATTGATTTACATGAATGAAGATCAACAAGAAATACCTTTTTTTGTCTTCCGTTAACACCGAGCTTATACATAGACGGAGAGTGTGTGAATGATATTCACTTGAGTATCTTGAAAAGCAGATAATTCAAGTCCTCGTAAAGCAGCGCGCTTTCACGGCATACCAATAAACATAAACATATTCTGTAGTGTTAGCATAAGTGTGTCCCCGTCTTGGGTTGTACACTGTCACTGCCTGACAGCCTGGTTTCAAATCTTGCCTCCAGCGTTGGGACTGCATGTTTTTCTTGCCTCGGTTCAGACTTTGAATCCACCCAGTCCACCGAGTTGACTGATTCTGGACTTGAATTGTAGTTTCTTGGTTGAAAAAGCAATTATCCAATGAGCGCCTTGACCCATAGGGGCACTAACGATTAGCCAATCAGCGCCACATGCAGGCAGGACTAACAAGTGCTCTCAGGCCATGCACTATAAGTAATAAGAGTGATACGGTTCATGCTGCTAATGAGAAAGTTCTGAATGAATAAAAAGTTACTTTGAGATCTCAGTATTTTGTTTTTGCTTCACTCCGCTCTGCTCCTAACACCTCGGCAATGTTGACAAGGATACGTATCAGTGTTGACTTGAAATGATGTGTATGTGACGGATGCGTTGGTCTCCAGTGATTGGTTATCAAATCATCCTCCTCCAGAAATTGGTTAAAGTAGAGGCGATGTCAGACTGAAGATGGAAATGGAGCGTAACAAGTTGAAAATTCTGTCTGATATCAGGCAAAGTCTTCCACTTTTTTTGGTGTGGGTTTTTCTTCCACAGCCAAAAAGCATTTCTGTAAAGAGTTTTTCTCTACTTTTAGCAAAGTGCATGCTGGGATATGCTCTGCCTGCCCCATAACACTGAACAAAATTAAGCTGGTATAGAAAATCAATGGAAAAAATGCTGCAGTTGGCCGTACCTCAGCACTTTCAAACTCATTTAAAGACAAACAACTTCTCCTTAAGGTGATGATCAATGATATTTTTGTTTCTCTTTATTTGGTGACACCTTTACTGATGCTGCTGTCACTGTTTTAGTGTACAGCGCTGCATTTCCCAGTGATCCCTTGTCACGGTGTCACCAGTGGTTTGACGCCGCTGGATTGACAGCAGCTCCCAATACCCCGAACAAGCATGTATTAGCTGCTCTATTGAGACCGGAGACTGGACTAACAAAGGAGATACAGATGGTGCCAGAATGCCGGCACTATAAATAAACGCATGAAGAAAGTAACACTATTATTGCATATCGTTTACAATCAATTGCAGTGAGCAGATCACAAGCAGTGATGCCATTAAACTGAAGGCGGCAGCTGTTTACCGGAATACCTGCGAACACTAAACTATCGCTGCACTGAGCTCGATGTGGAAAGGAGCTAACGGACAAGCACAGACAGGAAAACGCAGAGGAACCAGCTGAAGCGACGCTGTTAAAATTGTCCTGCAATTTGAGCAAAATGCCCTTTTAGAGGAGCAATCCAGTTTTTGTCCTTCCGGTTCCATTAGGACGTTCGCAGGTTTTTGAATTTTCGGTACATTTAGAGGAAATATCAGTGAAATCCTCTTCAGGAACTATAGCATAACTATTTTGCACTGATCACCTCTCGGTATCTCAGGGTTATCACTCTGCGGACCATCAGAGAGCCACGCTGAATCATGGTTAGGAGGAAAAGTATCACGAGGCACACAGAGGGATTGGAGATGCAGACTCAGAGACGGTGGTAGAGGTTCAAACACATGTGGACATCACCTAAGAAAAAAGAGCCACGCCTACATCCTTCCTCATAAGCTCTTGACCTTGAGTGTTTTTGGATGTCATGGTCAACAATTGTTCGAGAAATACACGTACTGTGCATATCACTTGCTGCTATTTTACCCTCATTGTAGGGAGCTTATAAAAAAAATGTACGAATGTCCAAATATTTACTAACTGCTCCACGTATAGCACGAATGGACTTCGAGAACTTTGCCTGCAAGAATGTCCAATGTTTCTGTCTTATAATTAAACTGATAACTGTGATTGCTGTGGCTGTAATTATGTCTTGATAGCTATCAGGCCCTGCGGCTTTATCGGAGGGATCTGCGTTTAGAGGAGTGGTGGACCTGCTTAATGAATTTCACATTTGCTATCCTAAAAATCCTAAAATCTAATAATCCCTTTTAATATTACTTACAAATGAAGATCAAAAGTTCAGAGCTACATTGTGGCATGACGAGTATCTGATCGATTAACCTACAGGTAGCACTACACAAGCTTTAGGCGTCTCCAAAACAGGACGGGCCGAATCCGCTCCGTCTGTGAATTGAAGCGTCTTGATATGCTGATGACTGATTACTGGCCACGAGGCATTTCAAGTCACCCCCTTCCCCTCAAACACCACCTACACCATCTCATCCATGCTTGCCACAAATTTTTTGCCCAGAAGCAAGAGTCATAATAAAACAAAATGAAAGCAGGCTTTTTTTTTTGCAGCATCATCAGCAATTCCTCACCCATCGCTGCTGCTCCTCAAAAAGAAAAAAAAGAAACGTAATTTTTAAGTGAACTCCTGGCAGGCAAACAAATGCAAATTGCGTCAATCAAAGAAATGTTAGGACCTTCTTTCCACCTCATGGACGCATTCAGCTAGTTGGCAGCGATGTAGTGCTACTGCAGAGGAAAAACAACAGCAGATTACTTTGTGTACAAGGGCTCTTTCATTGCTGAGTTTGTACACTTTGCACAGGAGAACTTTATTTCCAGTGTAATTCAAGGATTAAAACAGAAAAGGCAGGGCTGAGTCTGTGTGCTCGCGGCAACGTCTGTAGGCAGGAGAATTACAGCAGTTGGCTCTGGGTTTAATTGGATCTCATTGAAACGGAGCGGAGAGCTGACGTCATGCAACAATAACTTTTTATCCGTTGACCTCTCTTTTCTCCATCCTTTGCCTTCCCATGTTGAACTCTGGATTCACATACAAGGCACACTCACATTCGCAGCAGCTCTGCCTTCGCTTTTTACGGGGGGTCACTCTGTCCTGAGAAGCCGACAGCTTCCTCTTAGCCATCGCCACAGTCACCAGGACATGGACATTTAGGAGATTATGTAATATCTCCCCTGAAAAAAGGTGGTAAACCAGCAAGCCTAATGTCAGCCCAAAGCTAGAGAAGGCAGAGCAGCACAGTGCTTGTAAATCATGGTCATTACTTAATTAAAAACAGCTCCAAAGGGAAACATGACCTGTTCTATTTTCTTAATTCTTTTCATACTTTAATAGGGTTATATCATGAATAATTGAAAGGTTTTCTTCGAACACCTTACAGTTTTTTTTTTTTTCTTTCTGCTGTTTCGGCAAAGATTCCACCTTAAACCAAAGATGATTAAAAAAACAGAAACACCTGTGGTCATGCAGGACTGCAGGGTCATTTGTAGCACCTGCTGAAAATCAGCTGATCTCCCCGGGCACCAGCTACTCATATATTAACATAAGAAAGCTGCTTGTTTTAACACCCAGCGGGACACACTTTAACCGCTATTGAACGGACCACACACACTACCCCGACCTTAACGCACAGGATTAACATTTCAGCGGGTTCGCGGACGGTTAATCTCGTCGCTTATATCACCTGGTGTTGTTTGCACCTTTGAATCAACCTCTTATATGTGTGCGTGCGGGTAGCGTGTTGTCATAGCACTAATAATGTAACAGATGGTTTACTCTTCTCCAGGTGGTTTTATGACTTCATTTCATTTGAATAGAGCTTTTTTTTTTTTCAAAAGGTGCAACCTTTTTAATGGCAGAGTCTGTGTTAGCTGTTCAAAATCATACAAGTGAATGGAGATCAGCTGTAAAGACGTAAAGTATCCTACAGTTACAACAACATGCAGCACTTGTCGTCTACGTTAAGCTAAGCTTGACAAAACAGGCTCTTCTTCCGCAGCTTTAAGCTCAATGTAATGTACATGTTTATAGTCTGGTGATGCTCTAGTTTTACTAAATATTCTAACTTGAATATCTAACAAAATATGACCGGTGTGCCTTTGTTTGTATCAGTAAGCATGCAGTGTTTTACATGCAGTAGTTCTCCTCGATCGCTCGCTCTAATAACAAACTTATAAAAGATATAAAAGTGCATCGATCTCTATTTTTTTGGGAGTATTTCAGTCCTACTTAGAGAATTAGATTCTGTTCTTTAGGCTGAATATATTAAATGATACCTTTCATTATATTTTATTAGTTCCACATGAAGTCATGATTAATTCATCATGACCTAAACCAGTCATGTGTTACCAGTGCATTTTTCATAAGACTCACAAAAAAAGCAGCAATCTCTGCTCACTTTTATTATACAGCACTCTGTGCCACCATTCATCTGTCTTTTCACTTCTCCTGATGCGTATTTCTTTTGGCTGAGAATGTTGTCTGTCCAAACCACAAAAGAGAGAATGTTTCCGTCAAACGTTTTGCATTCACGGTGCTGAAGCTGTGTCTGAAACGGGTCAAGAGGAGTTCTTATTCTCTTCAAGTGATTTGAAATGGTTCCCGCTTGATTAAGTGTTGTGGCTTCATCACTATCATCTTTTCGTATCAAGGGTCAGGAGTCAGAGAGTCAAGCCCCTAGAGTATTATCAGTGAGTTAATTGGCGTTTGACTGCGCCGGAGGTTTCAGTGCATACTTAGATTGAATTAGCTGCCAAGATCTTATTCTATATCAATAGTTTCTTATTTACCTTGTTTGTAACTACATGCCAATACCAGTCTGACCCGCCGTGTTTTAATCGGATCATCATTAAAAGGTGCAGGACAGTTTGAGTTATTTTAAGCCAGGACATATTTTTCCTTTATTTTATTGTATCAACAGATATTCTTAAATATTTAATGTCACTTACACTGTGCGGCATCGTTTTCCTTCAGTTTAGGCAGCAGCGCTTTCGCTCTAATACATCCCCGAAGGGGCAAACGCAAAATCTCCAGCAGTTTAACCTAAAAGTCAGTAAATGTTGTTCTAACAGCAGTTTTAACAGCACTGAGAACAGCAAGGAGAAATGTGGTGATATATGAATATGATGTGCCTCAGTGTAGTGCTGAAGAACAGGAAAGAACTGTTATTTTTCAGACTCTGATGGCAACTTTATTTTAATTATTATTATATTTTTTTTATCATAGAGAAATTAAGCAATAAACATAACCATACTTTTAATTAAATTAAGAAACTTGTCAAAACAGGAATAAAATCTGCTTTCAGAATGTTCTAAGTGCCACTCACTAAGAAATTGCAATAATTAGTGATAATTATGCAATGATAGCACTCCTGACATGATTGTTCTCCAGAGGTGTGAGTTTGTGCCATGAACTGACAGTGTTGACACTAATGATTTGATTTGATTGGTGTAATTCACTTAAATTCCAGCATCCACACACGAAGGTAAGCAGCTGGGAAACAGTTTAAGCATTCTTTAGCTACAACTGTGACTTTCAACTTGTCTTCCATCACTCTTGGACGCTGTGCATCGCAGTGCGCTGAGGTTATGAGACCCCACACATGATCGGCAGGCAAACCTTACTATGCCACTGTTTTCCTATGTGGAGAGAGCGGCGATGCCCAGCTATAGGCGAAGTACTACCTTGAAATTGCCACAAAGCACTGTGCTCAAAGTTCAAATCATTTCACCTTTGACCTCTGGTCCCGCTGAGCTTTCAAAGCACGACCAATGAGATAACAGCCGTATGTGATGTAGCCTAGCAGCCACACAAGCAGCTGGAGGCACAGAGCAGAGAGTGATGGATGAAATTGTTCCATCCACCTTCCACGATATGAAACTCTTCCCTGAACTCGTCGTTTTAACGAATCGTAGCGCAACCTCACCAAAGTGCACGGCAAAGTGTCAGCAGTCAGATAAAGCTTTGAACATAGTTTAAGGTAGCTGAGCTATTTATGTACGTCAGCTACTGCAGACAGAGACATTGACAGACGATATGATTCTCATACCTACATAGACAGTCCACGATCAGAAAAATCCCACGAAGCCATCACACAGAAATTCTGATTTGTTTTTATTGAAGAAAACTGTATTTTTTTTGCTGACCACGCCACACGTCGCCTCTGCAGGCATCGTGCTCCGCGCCCGACGTCATGCTGAGCCGAGAGCAGATCTCTTATCATGTGAAGGCAGCATCACCATTACTGTCAGCTGCTCTCTATAACGTACGTCGAATGAGCAGCAGCTCGACGATGGCTGCGTTAAATTAACATGAAGAAAATGTAACTAACTTAAATCGCTGATGGTCTCGATGTTCTCCAGTCAGTAACAGAAGCATCGACGCCGGGTCCTGCCACGAGTAAAACCCACCCAGAGGCTCGAAGATAAATGCTGCTTCTACAAATACACACTACTCAAAACTGTGAGAATGTGTAACAACACAAAGTGGGACAGCTTCAGCGTCGTTTCATAGGAATACTCACAATTATTACACCGTAAAACATCACTGTTGTCACTACTGTTCCAACTCTCTAGACATAATACTCCTCGGCCATATTACTTTTTTTATTCCTTTGCCTTTAAACAGAACGTACTCAGGTAATGGAGGGTCTTATTAAAGCAGACAAGTTCATTTGTTTAAGTCATTTAGGGCACATAGGTCCCTAATGGCTAATGATTTATTACAGGAAAGAATTCAGCATTCAGGCATCCTTGGACCTACCCGCCCTGCCAACTACAGAGATGTCATGTTACATAGGAAATTAGTGTCAGAGGAAGTTACTGTTTTGGACTCGTGAATTAATCACAGAGGAGACAGTGAAGGAGGAGTGGAAGGCTCTGTCACACTGCTCTCCTGCACTCAAGGTACACTGAATTCTGGAGAATACATCAAAGGGTGAATAAAGAAAGGCGGAGGCCATGAGAGCTGGCAGCCTGGAGAGGTGTGCAGCGGGAATGGCAGGTCTGCCAGGTTGAAGGGTGATTAAGAAGGGTGCTATGACAGAGAGAAGAAGAGAGAAGGGGATAGAGAAAAAGATGTTGTTCTACAGCACTCATCTCCAACTTTGGATTCATTACAGCTGCTCTCTACAAGCCCTTTGAAATTTCACTTTTCAAACAATTTGCTCAAAGTTCTGAGTGTCTCTCCAGAAGCAATCTTTGATTACCATTACAAAAGGCGAGGGGAGCAGCGAGACACTGAGACAATCGGAGGGGCTTACGTCGCCCCTCGCCACGCCACGCCGCGCCGCCATGCAGCAGCTGGAGCTCTGCAAGCTTTTATTGGCGCCCTTGTTCAGAGCGCCGCTTTGCAATATTCATCGTCTCGCTAAGTCAAAGTTAGATTGGTCATTTTACTTCGACAAAGTCAAAAAGTCATATGATCATTTGTTATGAGATTGTAGGAGAGCCACCAGCTGGGTCAGCAGATTGTGCCGAACACTGTAAGTCCTTGGCATCGCTGTTTTCTTAATCGCTCAAGATGAGCAAGTCTTCACAGGCTTTATTTCATATTTTGGGTTAAAAATGTCATCACGGTTTGTTCTTCTGAGCTGAATCTAAGGTCAACACTTGGAAGGTGTTTGAATTAGCTCCAGCATTTCCATTGAGGCATGTAGGGAGATGATATCTTTTTAATTAATTTTGACTTTTATTTTTTTTTGAGGGGAAAATATCCCCCTTAACTTTCTGTCCGCCTCACTCACTCGCTCGCTCGCTCGTTTCCCCCGGCTCCAACTTACATAAGCGTGCTCATGTAAAATTCAATTCATCATTTACTGGCAAAGTACAGAGTCACAGATGTGACGCCGAAAATTTGAAAATCACTCGGCAGGAAGATTCTCACACGCAGGCACGGAGAAAACAGAGTGCCAGAAAATCTCTCCTTTCCTAAAGGTGATGTTCTATGAAAATTTGATTTTGTGAAGCAGCAGGGCCCTTTTAATGTGGAAATGACACAATGACGCTGACGGGCCTCTTTCTTGCCGGCGTCTCGGTGGAACCTGACCAGGGGGATTTGTAAATTAGGTGAAGCTATGAAAGTTTGATCAGGATTCAATGGCTCGTTAAAGGGATTGGTTAATTCAGGGGTAAAGCAGAGCTGATTGGACTGGGGGTTATTTCTTTTTTTGATGGACAGCTCAGAGAGCGCACTATGCCCCCCCCCCCGTCACTCAGCAAGTGCGCACATATTCATGCATGCTGCTATATGTGATGTGCTCTCACAGATTTCTCCTACAGTATATTCTAAAGCCATGAGCAGCAGTTTATTCCAGGCACTGGTTTGCCCCCTGCTGTGTGTTGGCTCGAGCTGCTTCATGAGTTTCTCCTGCTGCCTGGATACCACTCAATACCTCTGTGCAAAGTCCTGCAATTATCCAGAACAGTGAAAGAACACATTATTCAGAGATATGCTCCTGTGACATCACCCCGCACCCTTCAAGAGAGGCGATGAACGCTTCCCTCTGTTGTCAAGACGATCGAATTATTTTATTTTTATTCTGATTTTAATTTTTAAGAGAAATTAGGTTTTCTCTCATGATATAGTTCCCTCGATCGTGTCTACATGGGCGAGATATGATTTTACATCAGTGTGATCTCTCATTTATGGAATATACAGCAGTCAGAATCGAGGCGTGCGGGAGAGCAGGCAGCAGCTTAATGGTAAATCAACACTGCCACCCTTAGGCCAAATGAGAATAGCACACAAACAACACCAAACTCCAGTGCAGAATTTATATGCACAGCATTTTTTTTTAAAATTTAAACTACAGTGTTTTCTTTCCTCTAAATTGCCCTCGCGGATGAAGTGACGCAGCAGTTTTGCAGGTGTGTGGAAAAAGAGCTAACTGAGAAGATGAACTCGGCTCATTACGGGCCTTTTAGTGTCGAGGACTCAGTTTCACTTACAGATACATACGCACCATGAACAGTTAACAGCTATGCACAGTTATGCACAAGAACATAGCTGCTGGATTCTACAAGCTTTCTTTGTGCAGAAGTTTGCATCCAAACTACGTCAGGAACAAAATTAATATATGAAGAGCGCAGGCTACATTTTCACTCCACGCAGAAGTTAGAGGATATTTATCAATAAATAAATGCAATAGAATATTCAAAAGACAGGTTTGTTGTGGGAAAGAAAGACTGACAGTGCTAATCTAACACTCCGGCCTCTCCTCTATAATTTTTAGAGCTGAATGTCTGAATGTCAGAGTCACTCCGGGTGCTAGAAGTGTTCGAATCAGGCCAGAGGAGAGTGTTAGGAGAGTCATGTGGTACCCTCTGTGGACTGACAGTTTTCATTATTCTCTCCACCCCCTAACCTCCTCCACCCCACCCCACGCCTCCATTACTCACTGTCTCTCAGCCTCCCTCCATCTCTCTCTCTTTCTCACGCTTACACACACAGACACACACACACACACACACACACACCTAGGGTCCAGAGACATAAACAGATTGTTGCAGCTGACCTGAGGGCATCTTGAGATGCTGAGAGTAATGACACCCGATGCCACATGATCAGCAAGGTGAAATGTGTGTGTGTGCTGAGTGTGATGTTATATTCCAGCTGTAAATATACAAATATACACTTTCTCTGTATTTTATTAGTCTGTTGTCACATTTTAAGATCATTTTATGTTATACAGGAATATAAATAAAACACATTTAATCAGTAAGCTCTTTTTTAGTATTATTATAATTTTATAAAGTGAGATGTGCCACTACATATTACATATAAATGAAACAGTTAAAGTCCTGCATGAAATGATTGGCCTGTTTTTGGTACTTGGTGGACGACCACGGATATTTGAGCCTCAATTACTGCGAGCATTTCGAACCTTCGTGTTGGGAACACGCCGGCTTTTTGCATCTCCGCTCAACCTAGTTTGATAACAGAGTGCACAGTGCTCGTGTGTATGCGGTGAAATAAACTTTAAAGTTTAAACACAGCAATTAAAGGAGGACGGTGGATTCCCAGTTTGAAGAATTTATTCTACATTTAGGTTTGTTAAAAACGATTGTTTGATCTGATTTTAAACTCTGTATGATGCTTTTATGTTGTGGGGAACCGAAACCAGGAAAACAAGGGCAACAGCACGACGTTTGTTCTACGAAGTGAGATATTTTGAATCAAAATCAAACTATTAAAAAAGACACTGGAATGAAACACGACCTTCTCTGGCTTTGACCCCCATTTAGTCTTTAGCTCATGACTCCGTGAGGCCTGACTCCAATGTGTCGTCCTCTTCCACAGTCCGGGTCAGTCCTCAGGAGAGTTCCAGGCTAACAGTAGGTGTATCAGTCCACGCCTTTGACTGTCCTCCACGCTACAAAGCTCCTTCACAGAGCGTGCTGGCAAATCAATAGCTGCGTATACCCTATAGCATACAACTTTGACAGGTGTCCTTCCATACTCGCTGTCAAACAGGACCTTTTCTGACACTTTGTGAATCCTGAGTGGTGCCAGTCTGGTTTAGCATTCTCCTCAGTGCGTTGTGGACAGGATAATCTGCCACTAGCACCGTTCCTGCAGGTCAAAAAAAGTCTTTGCAATGGTCAGCTTAAAGATTTACCGGCTGATGCCACTGTATCTCCTTTTTACTTCTGCAAACTCCATCCACATTTTGTAAACCCAGAGTGACAAAATGGCCAAAATAAATATTGGTTTTCTACCAAGAGCGCTTTAAACCCGGGGCTATCCAAATTTAGCTGCTGTTTTAGGATGGTCCCATTAGTTTTGGGCATGTCAGGCGATATCATGCTACCTGACACTATGTAAACCAACCCTCCGCCCACACAAGGATGAGCCGTCTAACTTGGGTCAGCTCCAGATCTTCCGGCTCAGGGCCCGATGTCTCACACCTCTCCCTGCCGTGATATGTCATCTGCTGGCTCTGACAGGCTGGTAGTCAGGCTGCTTTTACCGGAGGGAGGCTTTGCTTTCTGGCAGCTCCCGTGTCACTAACTATAGGCAACTCCTTCCGTTACAGCTTCAACACTGCAGGCAGCCAGTCAGTAAAATATTTACCATAAATGAGGAATGCATAAAGAAAAAGGTGTGCTACAGCATGAAGTGGAAGGTGTTGGACCCTCGTTACAGTCAGGACAGCTGCCAAAATGAGTGCTATATCTCATTCCGCACATTAAGGCCCCTTACTAGTGTTTTGGCACCAAGGATGCTCGTGTACCGAGAGGAGACATTGTTAGCTCTCAACGGGTCTGTTTATTCATCATAATGAGAAAATGCAGGTGACACTGTCAGGCACCGAGCTGGGATGAAACGCAGGGCGTGGAGGTTGCATGCGAGTCACTTTGGAGAAATGGTTTTTCAGCGAAGCCGCTTTGATAATGGACTGCAGAATAAAGATGAGTTTACTCACATTCAAGAGCCCTTTAGAGCCAGTGTGCTCCTTTTCTCTCCTGGGTCTCATGTGCTATGAAGCCACGTGCTTCCAACCTTCAATCAGTCCCTGCAGGCCTCACACACACACACACACACACACACACACACTCACACACACACACACACAGTGTTATGCTGATTGAAAAGACTTTTTTCTTCTCTTGGTCGAAAACACTGAAGCACTTGTAGCTTAATCACAAGCTTGGTGAGGATTGGCCACTTTATAAAATACTTCTATGACCTGCTTGACTTTCTTTCCCAGATTTAAGACAAACGCAGTAAAGGAATAAACTATGACACTGCGTCTAAACGTGGCACATTGATTTGCCTTGAAGAGAGACAACAAAGGAGATCAATGGTCATTTTAGTGATAAGAATAGAGTGTTGGCCTCCCTTAAACAAAAGAAAGAAAGAAGAAAGTATGCAGCCGGTGTCACCCTCATTAGCAGCCATGACATCAAAATCTGTTTAATCTTGCATAAAACCTTTCACATCTGAGACCCCATGCAGGGAGGCTTTTATTACAAGTCCTAGAAGGTCGCATCGCTCTCGCCCATTAATTACATTCCATATCAAAGATAATAATAAACACACCGGTGGGCTGGACCGATTGCACCTCATGCTCTGTTCAAGGACGGCCTAACGTGAAGTCAACTTTAGATGGATGGAGATCCGCAGGCGAGCCAAGAGCAACGGGGCTCGGCTTGTTTGTTTGGTTTTTTCGGCTTTATCGTGGGTTTTGTTCGCTCCACCCACCATGACAATAAGAATGAGAGGACGGGAGCAGAGGAACAGCATTAAATGAGTGTTGTCCATCACCTTTGTGCATCAGGAGGAGTTTGGAGTGAACACACAGCTGACGGTTAGATTTCTCTGTTAATTACAGCAACTGTTTTAAAACAGGAGACCCGTCTGCTTGTCTGTTTTTGTCACTCTGTCCTTGGTGATGATACAGAGGAGCCCGGGCTCTGAAATAAGAGCTTTGGTTTTTGCTGATCTGCCAGTTGGTTCATCGTAAGCGGGCTGCCAAAGCCACACAGCACGAGGCCTGTCGCATCATTGTCTTTTTTTATTAACGCGCGCTGTAAGTAGAAGCTGTGAGCGGTGTGTGTGTGCGGTGACACTAGCATGTTGCAAATCGTCTTTTCAGCTTCCATAATAGAGGTGTGTGTGTGTGTGTGTGAGTGTGTGTCAAGCTGGCGTGGATGTGCTGTGCATGCAGAATGAGAGCGGTGTGTGTGTGTGTGCGCGCGTGTGGACGGGTGTCATCTCCTTTTTGTCAACAAACACCTGTTTCCTCCCTGTTAATTAATTGTTTAACATAGTTTCAATTTGTCAAGCGGTTCGCTCGTGGTGGAATTAGCCTGCTAGCTTGCTGACGCTAGCTAGCACATCCCCCCAATCAGTGTCCAGATGAATTATAAGTGTTGAAGTGGCCAGATGTTGCTCTGCCATAAATCCAGTAAAATATAAATAATAAATGACATCTGCTTGTTTAGCATCCTGTAACTACATGAGCAGAAAGGAAGAAAAGACAAAAGACTCCTCATACATCGGACTTTAAGTTTAAAGATTCAAAATCTGCACAGGTTTTGTATTTGTGTCTCTTTCTAATGATCAACAAACAGCTGTTTTATATTCTCATGCGCCGCCGGCTTATTTATTTTAATTTTTTTTCTGTGTTTCTAGCTTTTCCAGGTCCATATTTCTTTGCTATAGCCTTAAAATATGTTTTCTACATTGACACTCTGTTGTCATAATAATAGTGAATACTGTGTTGTCCCAGAGAGGGGCACTGCAGCAATGCATACGGCTCTGCGGCTGGTAAGGCAGCACTGCATCAATATACAAGACATACTGTACACAAAATAAATGGAGCTTTGTTCAGCATGAGAGCTCCAGACTGGAACATCAACAGCACTTGAATTAGGAAAACAATCTCCTATAAACACTGTAAAAAGTGTCAATATTAAGCAATGTGCGCTGAATTGAAATGACCGTCTGCCAGGTCTGGCAAGTTTTTGCAGCTCGTCAAGCGTGATTATTTTGAGCAAACACGGAGATGGAAGAACATTTTCAGCGTTCTGTTAATGTCTCATGTAAATTGAATTCCAGTAGACGTTATTATGGCAAAACACTTCACAGTCCTGCACTGTGTTCTCCGACCACTCTCTCTCTCTCATTATCAGGTATCACTGACCAGCGTGATGGCCGTGTTGACAATGAAGACTAACCTCTCCGAGTCCATTTCGGAGTCCATTAGCAACTGCGTCCCTCCATCAGTCAGAGTTGGTTAGTCTTTTGTCTAGGCTGCAGCTGTTAAGGTGTCATCCTTTAATGGCACAGTCCTCACCTCAGCTGTGAATGCATCGAATTCCATTTACATTTAGCTTGTTCTTATATATATATTCCATCTTGTGATTCACCCTAAGGGAGAGTGCTTTTGATAACAGATGGTTCTTCGTCTTTGTCTTCTACTATAATTCTGTTTGACTACAATCGATTGCGAGGCACACTGTGCAGCTTAGAAATACAAATACGTTCTCCTTAACTCACAGCAATGCTGGACTCTAGTGGTGCAGAAAATATGTGTGATCATACATATCAAGTGTTATCATAATGCGTTTCAGCCGTATATACAGTACTGTGTGTTTTTTTGTTGTTGTCATTCTTTCCAGATGGTTAGTGTCTCTAAGACTCGTCCCCGTCAGTGATGAGTGCTCAACATGCTATTAACAACAGCTTTGTTGCCCAGGGGAATCCTTCCCATTGTAGTTTGCATAGTGCTTCAAAACTAATCACTACGTTAAAAAAAAGTGAGGGTGAGATCAAAATCGAGACATGTTTTCTTTTTAAAAATGTAACCCGCGTCACGTGCAGCCTCTAAAGGATCGAGCTCTTTCAGCTTTCAATTAGAAATTAACGCCGAGGTTTGAATTGCGATCATTTGCTCGTTTAGAAGAAAAGATGAATCCGCTCTCACCATCATGCTTTCCTCTCGGGTTGCCATAGGCCTTTCAGATGGTCGTAGGTTTACAGGGCCCAAACGATGCTTTAATGGGTATCAACAGCTTTACACTGACATATTTTCACAACGGAGATCAGCAATCCATATAATTAGAAATTGTGAGCAACTATGTATTCCTTCTGCATGCTCCTCGACTGCTGTGGTCGCGATGTAGCAGCTCCCAACTGTCCATGTCCATGTCATTGTACACACCAACGGAATATTACAATTTAAAATCATTTAAGATTGATCTTTTTGTTCAGCTTTTGTCTAAGAAATCCGTTACCACACCATTTGCCCACAGCGTTCATCATTAAGCAGTAGAGAATAGTCATAGATTTGCATGTAAGTGCATCCACAGATCATATGCATGAGTATTTTTACACTTCCTGGGGTTCTTGTTACATTTCTTAAGTTGTGTCAACACTGAATGTGCATTGTTTTCATTTATGGCTGTATGTGATAGCAATGTTGGCACTTAAGAAGCAATAGTCATCTGTGATCACTCAGTATAAATCAGAGAGTTCAGTTTATATAAATTATTATGTAGTCGCAGCTCTCACTGCGTCAGTGTGGATGGAAACTTGTAGAACATGTAAACAGCATTTTTTCCTCCAGAAGTGTGGACATGGCTTGAGTGCAAACTAGAAAGCCTTTTGTGAAAGCCATAAATCTGAGCAGCCGGCTCAGTAATTCTTGAGTCGCTGTTATTGATCAACAACCTTATGAATCCCCTGAACATATATCATGATCTTTTTTGTTAAACTATAAAAAGAAAATCTTATTTATTATACTTTTAAGGTTATCTGCGGAGACGGCAGAAAGGCAATAATGAACAACGCGGGTTTCTTTATGACTTTTAATTCAGGGTTTTCTACACACGCGGCCCACCTGCTCAGCTTGAGAGTTTCTGGGAAAATCTGCAGAAGAAGAAAGCACACTGGCATCAGATGATACAAGCCCATTGACCAGGAGAGAAATCAGTATATTATTGATGCTTTCTGTGTCAGAGTGTGTGAATTGCACAACAAGCACCTCTTTGGTGCAGAATGAAAGAGGCATTATCGCCTCAATTTGTGCATTTTTTCCCACATTACAGCACAAAGAAAAGCATTACACCTGTGACAAGACACCGGACTCAAATCAAGATTAAAAGTTAAACATAATCTTGACTGTTAGGAGACCAGACACAGCATATTGACCAATTGATATTGGTATTACTGGTGGGTGGGATGTTGTCTCTCTTCCTCGTATTAGTTAGCGGTCCAGCTGTAAGCGAGACAAGGATGAAGAGCAAATAAAGAACACTGCAGAGATCCAGCCGAAAGGAATCTGAAGCATCTGGACATTAAAAGAGAGGCATAGTTTAAAGTTTGGCGATTTTCTAAATGAAGACACAACCGTTTCACAACAGCGTTCATTTGCTTGTCAAATTTTAAAGCTGGATCGAAGTTAACACCAGGATAAATCTGAGGCTCCCCAGGGTGATTGGCTATACCCCTGATAGAGCTGAAGGATCCAAATAAAACCACCTCTGTGCAAATGTCATTTCACTGAAGACGTTTTTTTTTTTTTTTCCCTATTCAAAATTTCACATCCTGGAGGCAGTCAAGGAGGTACCTAATTGGATTGTTACTCTCACTAACTTTTAATGGGAGATATAGCTGTGTCATCTGTGCAGCATCAGTGGGAGACGTTGTATATTTGGAAGACTGAGCCCAA